>VXAL01002318.1:236982-374563 GCA_013399475.1 Chauna torquata | reverse complement strand
AAACTGGTGAGGGGTATGGAACACAAGCCTTATGAGGAGCAGCTGAGGGAGCTGGGATTGTTTAGTCTGGAGAAGAGGAGGCTCAGGGGAGATCTCATTGCACTCTACAACTTCCTGAAGGGAGGTTGTGATGAGGAGGGGGTCGGCCTCTTCTTCCAGATAACTAATGATAGGACTCGAGGTAACGGCCGCAAGTTGCGCACAGGGAAATTTAGACTAGACATCAGGAAAAACTTTTTCTCTCAGAGAGTGGTCAAGCACTGGAACGGCCTGACCAGGGAGGTGGTGGAGTCACCGACCCTTGCGGTTTTTAAGAGGCGCCTGGACAAGGTGCTACAAGATGTGGTTTAGTAGCTTAGTGGGTAGTAATGGTGATAGGATGACGGTTGGACTAGATGATCTTGAAGGTCCTTTCCAACCTTGTGATTCTGTGATTCTGTGATTACAAGATTCACTCTAGATCTTTTGGAGGATTAGTGGATGTATCAAATAATCAACGTTAGCGATGGTGAACTGATTTGGCCTTTCATGTAGTTTTATCTTTCATTGTGTTTTAAAAAGAAAGCAGCACAGGAATGCTGCTGGTTCAATAGCTTGTAGAGTCGGAACAAAATGGGGTGCAATGCTTGCTCTGTCACTGCTTCTGTCTGTAAAGCCAACAGCAGACTCTGAGCTGGACTTCCAGGATCTGCAGGCTCCAGGTAAAACTGACTGAGTTTCCTGCTAACTTTTCCTGTCTGTTTTTCCTTTTATCTCTGCCCATGTTCCCACTTCAGTATTTTGCCTAAATTGTGTGATTTCCTTCATGTTCTTCTTTCTGTATGTCCACTGGCCATCATCTCAACGTGCAGATCCCTTAGCACAATGCCCTTCTCGTCTCCAATCTTTAAGGAGAAAATATAACTAACAAGTTTCCTTTTAGGTCTGGAATCAGAGTGGCTGTCTTATGATACAAAATACTTAAGAATTATGATGTGATTTTTTTAGGTTTTTCTTCATTTCCAAAATCATGCCCGGCCTCCCTAAAGCCACAGTGTAGCAGCACTTATTCTTCTGGCACTTTAGCTGTATCCAGTGAGGCCCTGGTTGGTTATCACCGGGATATGATGTGTATCTGACTTCAGCCTCCTGCTTTTGTTTGCATTTCCCATGTAAATGCTGTGGCTATCTATATCTATGTATTTATATATATCTAGCCGAGGTGGGGAGGTTGCAGGTGACAGGCTCTGCAGTCACTCTGCTTGCACAGTGCATACTGGCAGTGGGTGGAAACGGGACAGACTCCTCTGTGACAAGGCAGTTTCTTCCGTTGCTTTTCTTCCATTGGAAAGTCCATGCTCACCACCAAACTGGGAAACATTTCCCTGCTGCCTTCTCTGGACCAGCCACATTTGTACTGAAGGGGTTTCATCTATTGATCTGCTTAGAAACTGGGGCAAAACTTTACCTTAAAAGCTGCCTGATTGCTAGGTTTCTAGGCTGATGCCATCATCCACATTCTCTCAAAAGGTGAGGTGTGCCACAGGAGCAGACCCATGACTTCTCGTGTGGTGGGATAGGTCCTGCCAGTTGCTCTCCATTGCCAAGAGGACAAGTCTTGCATAGGAAGCTGAACACTGATTTGGGTGAGGTTAAGGTGAGACAAACCCATCCCAGTTGTGCCAGGATGCTGAGCTGGGTATATTTAAGGCATAGACAGAGATTTCTGTTTATTTGCAGGAGAATAGTCTGCCTTTGCATGTTTTAGGGAAAGCCTGACCTCGCATGACATGGATCCTGGTAGCTGTGCTCTGTGGGGTGTGTTCTTCAATCAGATAGCCCCAGCCTGTCATTCCACCCTTTGCTATCTCGGTATCGTGATGTTTGTTACTCTGGCATTGTCCAAGCTTTCCAACAGCTTATTTTAACATCACAACCCCAAACCAGAGCCATCTGTGCTGGCAGACACAGGGTTTAGGCTGTGATCTGGATAGGCAGGGCCACATGTATAAAGTGTTGTGAGTACCTAAATCCTGTTGAAGTTGCTGTGTGACAGCAAACTGCTGCGATGAAGCAGCACTGGAGGTGACACAGCAATGAGTGAAGACTCAAATCCAGGACCTGATAAACTCTGTTTGACAGATTTGCTATGCCACTAAAGGTAAGATGCTGCATCAGACCTTCAGCTTTTCTGAGAAGTGCATAAACTATATAGAAATGCTCAACACCAGTGGCTGAACTCCTGCTCCCAAGAGCTCTGTAAGCCTGCCCGGCACCTGTGCTCCAGGTCACTGTGGTCTCCATGTGGATTGGGAGAGGAAAGCTTCAGTTTCCTTCATAACATTGCAAAAGAAAGCTCAGCACTGCATGTGTATTTCTTAAGACTAGAACTGTGGAAATATAACATAATCAAGACCAGCCCATAAAATGCCTGCAGGTATTTGCATAATAAAACACTGCCTATAGAATTTTCTCCCATGAATCAGAAGGGAGAGTGGGGAGGGGAAGATAACTCCCCACTGGAAAGTTTCCCAATATATCCGGGATGATTTATTGAGCAGATTTCCAGTATAATTATCAGAGTTTTCCAGTTGAAACAGAAGCTGCTGTGATCAATTTGCTGGCTGTGGTTGTGTTCTAGCCCATTATGGGTTGTAGCCCGTCTTTTTTTTTTTTCCTTTGAATACCCAAATACTGAATACTTGTGTCAATACCAGAGATACGTCAACTCAGTCTTGAAAACAGAATTTTCTGTAATTCATTAGACATTGCAGATAATAAGTCTATCTCTTTCACAGTGCTTGTGCAGCCTATACATGGGAGGAGGCCTTTACAAGGTAGGGAGGTACTGCATTGCTGTTCTTCCAGTGGGAAATTCATATTAGATTTCATAGCAAAATCTTGTAGCTCTTCCGTAGGACCTGGAAACGTACAATCTCATTTCTGGTAGCTTCCTAGGACAAGATTTGATTTTTGTCTAATTCTCCATCTGCAAAATAACATTACCGTTACCCTTCTGCTAACATAGGCCGGAGGGTGAGTTGTAGACTGAGATGGAGCTGAGTGGGGACTTAGAGCTGCAGGATATGGTAGCTGTGGCTGCCTTAGTGAGTATCTGGGGGTCCAGCATGCTCAAGGAGGGTCATTTTCAGCTAGAAAATGTACAGTTCAAGTGACAGGAATGCATAAAGAGCCCATTCTCACAAAACAGTCACTGTTGGCTTTCCAGGCTCACCAGGACTAAGTAATTCCAAAGCTCATCTGAGCCTGAACTGCAAAGTTCAGGAGCCACCTGGGCTGAGGAACCACGGCAGTGAGAGAGAAATCTCACTTTGGTTTATCCTTGCCTTTAAACAGAGATCAGTCAACTGTGGCTGATCAAGTCACTGCTAAATATAACCAAATTGTTGCTTAAATGCACACAATTTTTTTCTTAAATGGCACAAACTACCTATTGGACTTTCTGGATGGAAACTCAAACCTCTAAGTGCATTATAATATGAGAAACTGAATTAGTCTGACATTGCCTGCTAACCCTGGACTTTAAGATGAATGACTAAAAGCAGGTTATTTATTTTTCCCTTAGTTGCTTTTAAGATTAAACTTAACAATGTTTTCTCTTCTGACCTGGTGTTCTGAAATAAAACACCGCAGTGCTCTCGGTTCCCTTCAGCTCACCTGTTGCGCAAGCTCGGTACAAGTTTTTCTTCCTGGTCTTCCATCTCCACATCATCTCTTCCCTCTCCAGCTGAGAGCCAGTTCTTGGCAGTTCTTTTGTTTCACAGTACGTGCAATTAGTTTAACTCCTTGAAAGTGCTTTTTAAAAGTAGCTATCAGTGAGTGCAGAAGCTTTGAAGTCAGTCTTTTGTAAAAGCACAGGTGCAGCACAAAAGAAACTGAACTTTCATTACTACAGTTTAATTAATGGGCTGCGTGTTGTAATTTATTACCGGGAATATAATTAGAGATGATGTAAACACTTTGTTCAAATAGCTCAGTTGCTGAATATATATATATATATAATATAAAAAACATAAGGACTTGCGATTCCTGTTGGGTTGTTCAGCACGCGGAGTGGTGCCTGTGTTCAGTAGTGGCTTGAAGTATCCCCTTCTCTCTTTGATGCTGTGGCCCATCACATCCATGTTTAAATCTATTTCCCAATTCAGGAGCAGGCTCTTTGGCTCAGCTAGTAAGCATAACATGTATGCTCTCTGCTGGCATTTTAACCAAGCAAGGACAAGCAGTGTCACGGGTCCTGTTCCCTGCCCCTCTGAGTAGTATTGAGATTTTGATAGAAACCCTCACTTTTTCTAAGCGATCTATCCCCACGCCATGATCCTGTCCACTGTGGCTGTGGTATGCCTGTAGATGAGCAGCCCACGGCAGAGAGAGGGCAAATGACTCTTCGGGGAGAGATTTGTCCCATTGAAGGCAAGGCAGCTTGTATTATATCTTGAGTTTCTGCTCACTCTGCTGATGATTAATAATCGGTTTAAACTAAGCATGTAGCTTATGGATGGTTGCAGTTAGGTGTAGTGGATCCCATACCTAGTGCTGAATGTGGATGAGATCCTGGCTTTTTTGCACAGCACCTTTGTTGTAGCATCTATCACCAGGGGGAAATTTTTGGTTTTTTTTTGTCTTCTGTTTATTTTCTCTTAACTTCCCATTCTCCCTGCTTTCATTCACTTCCAGGTCAAATCATCAGATTTCATGATGAAGTAGTCTTTTACCCTGTAATTATACTGAATGTGCTCTTAGGTTTTTTTTTCCTGATGGCTTCATCTTTTAAGCGATACATCATGAAAACACCTTGCCGTAATGATGTATCACACTAATAATATAGTAATACTTCATTGGAGTGACAGAACGGTGGTGATATATTAATGTGATAGAAAGCACTATAATACTATAAAACTTAAGATAATGTTCACCCAGCAGAGCATTTCATTTAATTATAGGATAAAATATGTTTTGCCCATTTAAGCATCAGAACTTGGGGACAAAACCATCAATACTGAGATCATCTGGGATACTGCGTTGTCAAGGGTGACAAAACAGCACATCAGATGAGAGTGAGCTAAGCAGAAAATACCGTACACTTTACTTATAGTTGCTAATTGATGCTCTGCTCACTGCAGAAAGGAGGCTAAACAACCCTAAATTATTTTCCAGTAGAGTCAATGAAGGTCATCAAGGCTTTTATTTCCCAGTCACTAAGATGTCTAATTAACTTTCTCCCATCCCTGAGACACAGCCAGCCAGAAACAATAATCAAAGAAGATGTATTCGTAGTGCAGGTTTGCTGATGGGAGATCAGCCTGAGCGATGCAGAGGGCATCTGTGCAGCAACAAATTTTAGGGCCCAAAGCCTTATTTCAGGGTTCAAAGCCTCCTTTTTTTTCAGCCCAAACCCCCGTTGTGATGGCATAAAGCCTCATTTTGAGGTTCCAAAGGCTCATTTTTAGGGTTCAATTCCTTATTTTTAGGGCAAACAACTCAATTGGAAATCCAAAGCCGCCTTTTTATAGCCAGAACCTGGAAATATGTTTGGAAGATGCTGTAGGTATGAATCCATATTTCTCTCTGGGGATGCGGCTGTGAGCCAGTTACACTGATTAAGAGGTTCAAGATCTCATCAAGATTAACCACTTTTACATGGCTAGCTCGTTAGTATTTTCAAACTGTTTTTCTCAGGTCTGACCCCTTGGTCTGTCTGGTTTGTCTTATGTCCTCTGCTAGGCTGAGTAATTCCTTCAGGTGTGTTTTTGTGAGGCTGACAGACTTGCTTTACAGGCAGTGAGATGTAGGACAGGTCACTTAAAGGGTAGGTGTCTATTATTTTGGGGCGAGTAGAGCAGAATTTAAACTTGGCTCATTTCAGTGATTTGTCTTTCCACAAAGCCAGGAAAACATGTTTTTTTACATGAAATATCACTGGTTTTACCTGGTTATACGATGTGTACTATCCTTATCTTCCTGTAACTGGAGAACTTGTAGGCAAAACCTCCTTCTTCATCAATGAAATCATTTACTTCAAAAAAAGACACACTTTTACTATCTTTAAGCACCATGATGACCATGTGAGGAAATTATTGGTGGCGACAGAGTAGCCTTAGGATCTCCAAGGGAGTAGCCTTAGTCCAACACTTGCTGACAGAGGTGATATTTTCAGGGTGTCCAGCGTGGTTGGCAGTGAGAGAAGTGAGAACAGGAGGGGCAGTCCTTACAAGACATTTGAGAGGAGAAAACCAATGTGGTCCAACAGGAACACATTTGGTGCAAAAGCCTTCCCAGAGCCTCCAGGACGAGCTGTGAGGATGAGGAGGAGCAGGGAAGAGCAAAGACTGCTCAGGTGGTGCCGGGTGGATCAGGTACGCTCCTGGGCAAGAGGGCAGGATTTACACAATTAAGTGTCTGAGACTCGCAAAGATGGCACCCAAAGACTTGGAAGGAACATTCTGAAATCCTGCTCATGGTCCTTCTTGTGCTGCCTTGAGCCAAGAAGCGGTGTTACCCCAGGGGTATTTTGATGCTGGATATCCCTACGAGCACCTGCAGTATCGATCAGGCAGAAAGTATTTGTCCTCGCTCGTTCTGCTTTCATATGTAGCCGAAGAATAAATTCTCATTGTTTGCCTGGGGCTGTGCCAGCTGCGTTGAGGCAGGCAACTTTGTTTGAACTGCTGAGCTGTTGAGATGGTGAATTGCTGCAACTGCTCAGAAGGTTTTAGTGGCAACAGCATGTGTAATTTATTGATATTATAAAGCTTTTGTATGGCATCTTCAGCTTCTAAATATAAGGCTCAGGTCTTACGCAAGTGATGAGCTGTCTGGAGCTGCTCTTAAAGGTGTTGGTCAATGTGTTGATGTGACGCTTCCCATCTCTTTTCTTTTTGGGCAAACCCAAATAGAAAGAACTGGTTAGCTCCCCAGAGCAGCCTATCGGGCCATCTCAAATGTCAACCTCTGCTCTGTATTTTCTTCTCTTTTATCATTCAAGGAAAACCCAATAGCAGCAGGATCAGTGCTTTGCCACAGGAACCCCCCTTTGCTTGAGTTCGTCACCCCCTGCTTCGCATTGGGGTTGAGACCCCCAGCTGCTGCAGCGGGCTGGCTCTGGCGAGGAGTGAAATGACGAAAGAAGAATTAAGACATCAAAGGCAAAATTTCCCCAAATGCGTCTTGGAGCTTGCACTCGTGGGTTAGACTGGCTTTTTTTGGAAATCATTACTTTCAGCTTTGAAGTACTGAGGAGGGACAGGCTGGATCCAGTGTGTGACAGTGTGCTGGATCCAGACACGTGTTCAGGGCTTTATTTATCTGGCTATTATACATAGTAGATGACACATCTAATAGATGCACTTGATGCATTTTTCATAATACCCGTGTTTGTTTTTCAGCTCGTTTAGTCTCCCTGCAGTCCCCGCCCCTTTCTCTTCCTCGGGAAAGATTTGATTTTTGCTCTACTTATTTTTCCCAGCACATTAGGCGATAACATGGAAGAGCAGAAATCATGTTGCCTTGTGGGCATGAGGCCAACTTTCTGAAGACAAACTGCCAAACATCATAAAAAACAAAAAAGTGTCTAGCATGCTAATTATGGACATGGTAGGAAACATTTCAGAAATAGGAGAAGGGTAACTTCTTTCTGGGACCTCTTTGATTTTTCTGTCTGCCATGGAGAGGTCTTGTTTTGTTTGTTTGTTTGTTTGTTTGTTTTGTCTCTTCCTTTACATGCCTCTCTCTTTCTGCAAGACAAGCGGCTTCATCCTCTGGGCTGGTGCTCAAATACTAATTCAAATGAATTGCATGGCTGAAAACATTATCAGTCTGAGAATACCACCTCACTTGAGGCTTGGCTCATTGAAACAGCAAACTGCTAAAAGCAAATAATGTGAATATGAGGCTTTCAGCTGAGCTGAAGATGCCCAGGGAGTCATTTCCAGGTTGCTCCTGCCTTGTGCACAGGGCAACTCCTTGCTGAGAACCTGGTGCCACGTGGGCTGAGCTTGGTGGTGACCAAGATCCCTGTCCTGTGGTTGGGAACCCTGCACCCGGGGAGGTGGTGGCAGGGCTCGGAGTAGGAGAAGGTGACGGTTACGGTGTTAAGCTCTGCAGGCTGCGCTCCTTTCCAGCCCTGCAGCACCAGCACAGCGGTTTGGAGGGGGAATTACTGTAAAGCTAGGGACACGTACTCCTGTGCACCATCTTGCAAAGGGATTTGGGGAGCAGAAGAGCAGGTACTGCACCAGGGGATGGGATGGGGCAGCATTGGGCTGTGTGGGCTGCCATGCAGATGTGCATGCGTGCAGCCCTCTGCATTCATACTGCAGCTGAGTCCATATATAGAGATGGATACTGCTGGCAAACGGACCTCTGTGAGCTGTAAAGTAGCAGAGGTCTTGCTCTGATATGCAACACGTTGGCTAAAAGTGCAAATCCACCAGCAGCTGGGAGCAAAATGCGCCAGGCACCATCCAAGGAAGAGAGGCAGCGCAGGGCCAGTCGGAGGATCTGGCACCCCTCTCCCTACAACCAGCGTAGCGGAGGAAAGGCAAAACGAGATTCAAGCACCATCACTGTATCTGCTGTTGCTAGCTCAAGTCAGACCCTTTTACATTGTTTTAACTTGATTTTCAGTGTTTAATTATTCTAACAGAGATAACCCGAACTCCCAATGTGATTTACTGTCTCTTTTTCAGCATCTGGGTCACAGATATGCTCAGTTAATTAACGTGCTGAATACTCCTCGTTTGTCTGCTAGATAATAGATTGATTCATAATTTAAATAAGCAGCTGTGTATATCTTTCCTCTGAACTATAAAAGGCAGGCCGCTGTCATTCATCTCCTTTCACTCCTGAATTTAAATATGTTTAGGGAAATATTTTGGTGGGATTCCTTAAATACTGCAAATGTAGGAGCCCTTTGTGTGCGGAGCCGTCGCAGTGCCAGCTGTGCGCTGCTTCCCGCACGCCCCCGAGAGCAATCAGCAGCCCCGTCCCTCCCAGCCTGCCTCTCGCTGGCGGCTGAGACGGGTCCGTGGGAGCGCTGCGGCATCCAGAGGGCTGATGGCGGTCGGATGCAATCCTGAGCCTTTGCTTCAGTGCTGAGCCATGGGGGAGATTTGGGCTTGCGTCCCCAGGGAACAGGGCCAGCTATATATTGGCCTTTGGCTGATGTTGCTGCCTGGCTGCTGGTGGAGTTGCTGGAGGGCTGTGTCAGACACGCCAGCGGCCAAAGCAAGGCTGGCTTGCCAGGCGTGTGAGGAGCCACGAGCTGAGCCAGTGTGACCCACAAGCCAGCTGGCTCTGGCTGAAAACCAGGGGAAATCATGCATTGCCCCAACCCCCAGAGCATTCAGGCCTGGAGGAGGCTGCCCCGTGATGGGTTTAAGGCTCGGAGTTATTCTCGTCTTTTCTGAGTGCCCTGGTTCCTCACCTGCATCTGCAAAATAAACGTAACAGCAAGAGAAAAGGCTGGAGAAGGAGTTATTCTTTTTTCCCCTCTTGTTGGCTCTTTCTCTGTCCACCATCCTCACAGTTTTTTCCTAGGGCTCTGCATGGTTGTCCTCTTCTCTGTCACTTTTTAATGATACCCGAAAAATACTGATGGTCTTTTTCCCCTCCCTCCCTGCCCCCCAGCTTGCACGCTACACCAAGGAGGGGTTCCTTCATCTCGGCGCCCTTGGGACCACGACTCTTCTGCCCGACACCCGCTGCCTGGTGGATAATGTGAAAAGCCGCTTCCCTCAGCTCCTCGACTGCGAGAAGGTCAAGAGCAGCCTCCATAAGCGCTGGAATTTCATCCAGGTTTGTTACGGGTCTGCCATCAATGCTGCTCCTCTCTTTCCCAAACCGTGGGCTGTGGCACGTTGTCTTCGGCATGGGATGGCGGGGGATGAAGGTGAAATGTCCTGTGTGGCAGCTGGTGCCAGGTCCCGGTCAGAGGCAAAAGGTTAGGAGGGATTAGGGGCAGGGACAGTATTCTCAAATTCTAGTAGACATTTCCTTTTTTGTTACGCTCAGGTATATGTAACCTGTCCTGTGTATGACTTTCAGATTTCTTTGTTTCTTACAGATAACCTATGGTGAAATACATGAAAACACAGTACTTTTGTCCCAAAGCAGAGAGTTAATCGTACACAGCCTGTGGAAGTGTCACACCTTCCCAACACACAGGATGCAGTCATGCTATGTAAAGGTTACAGATGTCTTTTGGCTGCTGCCATGTTAGGGATCTGTGCTGTCAGTGAATAAAGGTTGCTCCATTTAATCCTGTTGATTATTTTGGAAATTGTTACTGCTTGAATCGCATTACTGCCCTGCTAAGTGCTGTGCACTTTCAGGCCATGCACAAGGACACAGCCTCTCTCCTGCAGTGCGCGGTCCTGGCTTGCTTCGCAGGCAATCCCATGTCTTTAATTTTTTTAAATATCTTCTCCGTGACTTTAATTTTAGAATGGTGCCATCCTGAACAAGGGAACGGGGCGCTGCTTGGAAGTGGAGAACAGAGGAATGGCTGGCATCGATCTGATTCTTCGCAGCTGCACAGGACAAAGGTGGACGATTAAAAATTTCATCAAATAAAGAATGGAAAAGTCAGAGGAGTTTCACCTGAAATACGACTGACTTGGACCAATCTGACTGGACTCCTTTGGAAAGGACAAAATATCAAAACAGAGCTTTATTCATGTTATTAGGAGAGGACGTGGGGGAAATGGGCATTTGTGTCTTTATTTTTATTGTATATTAGTCTCCCGCAGCTGATTCCAACTGTGTGAAATTGGGTCAGAACTGCTATTTTCTTCTGGCGAGCTCTCTAAAAGGTACCACTTATTTCTGCTGGAATAAGTGTAATAAGCTCATGCAGTCTTGTGAGCATTTTACTGACAGGGAAACGTTGCTTTCCCAGACGACTCCAAGCTCCCCCGAAAGGCCAGCTGGGTTTGCACCGTGATCAGCGTCGAGAGACCCTGCATATATCTGCATGGCAAGCATGAAAACTTGCGTGCTTGTGGGAGGAAAAGGTCACCAAGCCCCAAACAAGCTATGTTTGAATGATGTGGTGTTTCGCTAGGTCCTCTCTCTTTTCCCTCTCCTGCCCCTACATCCAGCAGCCCCTTTCTTGAGTCTGGGAGAAGCAAAGCTCTCAGAGGCACCCTGGTAGAGCCCGTAGAGCTTTCCAATCCATAACCACAGAAGTCGTTACAGAAAATCCTGTTGAATAAAAATACTGACCTCCTGTTGTCCCCTCTCCGTCGCCCACGTGATGCTGTTGGCCAAACCAGCCCCACGCAGTGCCAGCCCTTCTGTTTATGGAGACCTCAGATGGGTTCCCCATGGAAAGACCTCGGATTTTTTCCCCTTTTATCCCTTTTTTCCTGCTTTCGGGATGGATACGCTGATGTGTGCAACAGGTAACGCGAGAGAAAGTCCTGCTCAGGCTTTCCTCCCATGGAGGCTATAGGGTTTGTTTTTAAGGCATCTTTGCTGTGAATGAAGACGTCAATAACAGTAGTCTCCTTACCTTTGTAGAGGTGTAATTTTCTTCCTGAGGCTCAAGCACACCTATCCTGCCTGGTCAGCATGTGGCTGTGGTCAAGGTCCACCCCGAACAGTGCATGTTTCTGCAGTCCTTCATGGGTGATGGCGATGTAAGGAAGGGAGAGGGAGGGCAAGAGGCTAATAAATGGCAGCTTGGCTGAAATTCTTGACCTTGAAGTCACTTGAGGCTTCTTAATATGGTGGAGTGATCTCACCTGCTTTTTTTGACCCACACTAACCTTGGCTACCAAATCTACCCAGCCACTGTGGGAAACCATTGGTTTGGGGTCCTGGTGTCTGGCTAATTGGAAAAGCGAAACGTCTTGCAAAGTTGTTTCACGTGGATGCTGGACTAATGGGTGGATACAGGCTTTGCTCAGTGGAGGGGGGAAGCTAGTCCATCTCCTGTCCTTCTCACAGAATAATACTCTTTCTGGTTGCCCTCTGGCTAGGGTGCACTAAAATATATTAATATATGAGTTGTACATGTAAATATGTTTCCCAAAGATGGGATGTGCACAGAGTTGTTTGCTGCAGAGCACTCATGCCTGTCTTCCATTTGCATCAGGATAAAGCTACCTGGGTGTTTAATGAGTTTAATTTTCAATGCCATGCAGCAGGTTTATAACTGATGTTTTAGTAATTTATTGAACAGAAACAGATATATTTCATTGTTCCTTCTACAGCAATGAGCACCACATAGGACTGATTGTTCACTTATGCCTGACAAGACTCCCTCATCCATTGGAGTTGTCTCTGATTTTCTTCCTTGCCTTCCTTAATGAAGTAAAACCTCTTAGTTGTCCTGAATTGCAACGTAGGCAGTCAATGTAGAATTTTGCTCTCTTACTCGCTGTTGCATCATCTCTTGTGTAATAAATTTTAGCACTTACAAAACCAACGCGATCACAATGTCTTTAGATGCATGGTGTGTTTCCCCTTGCATTTGTTGCTGCCTTCTAAGAAAAGCAGTTTGTTAATGAAGTGGACTCTAGGAGGGTCTGGGGGATTTGAGACTTCACAGCTAATGGCCAAAATGGTAAAATGCCCTTTAATTGAGCATTCAGTTTGCTGTCAGTCATCAGTGAGAGCCACATGTTGTTTAGTGTTGGGAAAAGCCTACATGTTTTGGGAAAAACAACCAAAAAGCCTGTGATGTTGCCTGTGATATCATTCACGGTTCTCAGTTCAGCTCTAGTCCTGCCAGTGCTCAGGGTGCCAACAGATGGGCTTTGTCAGATTTAATCGTGGTGGTATAAGGTGTCACCGCCCCCAGCCTTCCATCTGCTTCAGCTGCTGGAGCTTTCTGCCCCTGTCACCATCAGCAGAAGGGAATGTGTGGCTGCACCTCCGCTACTGTAATTTGCCAGGACATGCTTCAGCCACCAGGCAGGGGGGATTTGTTGTTTAGCAGGCAACGTTGTTGGCTGAAGCCACTTCAGGACAGCTGCATGGCTCCTCTCCAGAGGCAGCAGTCCCTGGCGGGCGCAGGGTGCACCGCCGTGCTGGGGACCATCTCCAGCTACATGGTGGCGTTCATGTGCCTGGGAGCTTGTCCCGGGTGACACAAAACGATCTGGTGATGGGGATCCTGGTGGTAATGGGCTCTTTGATTCTACATAAAATTCAGAGATGCATTTCCTTTGTGCACCATAAAGAGAGCAAATGCCTGAATATCCAAAAGGAAGGGGATGATGGCAATGAACACTTTGCTTCAGGACCCTCAGCTGGGGCAGAAGCCCTGTTGAGGTGGTTTGCCTGTTCACTGCTGTACATAGAGTGCTTTAAAGTGACTGAAAAGCAGCGGCGTCAGTAAATGCAGGATTCAAATGGAGAATTTTATCTGCTCTGTCCGTGTAAGTGAAGTTCTGTTCTTATTTTGGTTTGTGACATGCAGAGATGATTGCTGAGGCGACGACCTGAGGTCTGCACCCTCCTAAACCTTAGAAATCTGTCTTAGGAATCTGGATCTAAATGTTGCATCTTGCGCTTATCTCTAATAATATGTTAATTGCTTTAAAAAGTGATATCGAAGTGGTTCTTATTAAATATATGATTTGAGCCTTGCCTCTTGAGTGATTTTAAAAAGATTCACTGTTGATGAGATACAGAGGCAGTCATTCTTCTCTGTTACTTATTTAATAGAAAAGTGCTGCTGTTTTAATGGAACTTCCATTTTAAAAAGAAATGGAAATGAAGGAGAAATCAAGAGAGATGGCCGATGCAGATTAACCTCCCGTTTCATCCATCCGTGCCGGCTGCCACTCACCAAGATAATGCAATTACATTCAAGAAGCTGAAAAGAGATGTTACGTGGTAAAACAGCATCGCTTGCAAATGTACCCCAGCTGGATGTTTCTAAAAGTAAGCTGAAGCTCGGGGCACTCCTTAGACCCAGTTTCTTGCATTCATTTTGTCCTAAAACACAGGTCGGCCAGTGATGTGATTTCTTGATACGGTCAGCGAGGTATGGGTAGATACATGGCCACATAGCAGTGAGGTATGTCAGTGTGTGCACCCCACAATAAAGGCACCTTTACATTTTTTGTGGTAAGAGCAGCTGCTCTCCCACCTGAGCCAAGGACATGGCAGGCTGTTAGCATGAGTCCAGGTAAGTGTGGCCTCCAGCCTGGAGCTTGTTTCTGCAGGGTGTGGTAAATAAAGCTCCATCACCCTTCCTGAAGGATGACACAAGATCGGTGGTACAAAACCTGTGTTCGTGTCACATGCGTTTTGTATGCTCAAGACTTTCTACGGGAAAAGGTCCAGGTTAGAGAACTGTACGATCCCGTGTGCTTTCCAGCAGATAGAAGTCAACAGCGAACTCTTGCTCTTTAGATCCCCTTAGCAGGACCTTTGTGCTGGGCAGAGAGCCAAACTTGCAGAAAGTTCCCTCTGATCTCTCAAATGAAGTTAAACTGCTGTCATTTCAAAGTCGAAGGTTTAGCTTGTGGACTCCCAGTAGCAAAGCCTCTCTGCTTGACCACCGAGCTATTTGGGCACTCATCCACTGCTGATGGACACAGAGTTAAGCACTCCGCTATGCAGGGTGAAATCAAGCATTTTGAAATCTGCGCGGCCTTTGCAGATGAGAAGCCATCTTGCATTAGGTTGGGGAGCTGGAAAGCAAATGCGACCACCGGGAATCTCAGCTGGCTTTCCAAGGACGTCGGGATGAAGCATTAAGGGCAGTTCTCTGTCAGTGGTGAACCAAAGTGATCTGTAGATGGTTCCTTAAGGATCGGAAAAACTTTGTGCCAGATTTAGGGACATAAACCCTTGAATCCCAATAAGCCTAGTGATGGAAAGGTACGGCACTGAGCTCTTCTGCATATTTACTGCAAGGCCAGGGCCTCATAGCTGGGGTGATCCTGTGTTTCTGGAGGAGGTGGTTCCTGGAATCACTGTCCCTATAAATCAAAAAAGTCCCAAATTAATAATGGCTTTGACTCTTCCTACAGGCAGGAGCCGCGTGTCATGCTGAAGCCCATGAAGTTGCTCAGGTCATTCAGGTTTGCAGCGAAGTCAGCATTGGTGGGACCAGGATCTCAGCTGAGCGTTTTGCCTAGAAGCAAAGCGATGGCATCCTTCTAGCACCACATTCAAATAAATTAACACAGAAATTACAAGCTCGGAATCCAAGCTCAGCAGTCTCCACTTATCCAGGATACCTTGCTGAGAGCAAGGAGGTGAAATGTCACATCCCATGGTGATTACTGTAATAAATACCCACCGATGTCTTGGGTGGGTGCAGCTCTCCTGTGCCCCAGCTGAGACTTTGGCCCAAGTGCTTTGGGTCACACCCAGAGGTGCCAAAGATACTTGCACACTGGTTGTGCTCAGCACGAGGCAGCACCATTCTTTGGGAAAATAATACTCTAGGCATTACTTTGGTATCACCTGAAGTGCTCAATAATTATTTTTGAAGTCAAGCAGGAATTCCTGCCTGGAACAGCTATCCCAGTCCTCTGTGTCAAGTGTTGTTCCTCTAGCAGAAGACAAAATAGCAGGAAGAAAGACTGTATAACCCAGAGAGCTTTCCAGAGGAGGAGTTTCTTATTTTATTGCCATCTGGTGGCTCTGAAACGTGATGGGTAATAGCTCTCCAAATGTATTTCCTGGCTATTGTAATTCTAGGTTTTATTGTTATAGGCAAGTATTTCATAGTTAGGCAAGAACCCATGCAGGAACTAATTTCTTATTGTGTTCTTCAGAAATCACAGCCGGGAGGAAAATAACAGCAAAGTGGGGACAAGGTGATTTGCTGTGCAGAGATGCGGAATTGGCACCCAGCAGTAAACCGGTAACAACTTCTGGCATTTTGAGCGCAGACCGGCAACCATGAGGATCCTCTGAGGCTTGCAAGCTCCCTCTGATACGGCAGGGTTGTTTCCCAGGGCCCTGCTAATGTGCTCAGAACCTCGGCCTGGGGAAGCTCCCCCAGCGATGCGTTCCCACGCGGGGGATGGAGCAGAGCCTGCCCGTGGGTCAGTGGCACCGGCAGGAGCTTCCCGAGGCTGCAGAGATGCTGAGCTGAGGGCTGGTGGCTGGACCTCGGCTGGCTGCAAGATGCCGACCCAGCTGCTCTCACCCCAACTCTGCAACAGGGCAGGGGTGGAAATAAGATGGGAAAGCTCGTGGGTGGAGGTAAAGACAGGGAGATCACTGACCGATGGCTGCCACAGGTGAAACAGGCTGGACTCGGAGAAGAATGATTTAATTTTATGCTGGTTAAAAATGGAGTAGGATGGAGAGAAGCAAAAACAGGCTGCAGCTTCCTTCAGGCCATATCCAGGTGGTGTGGGGCCTTCCCCAGGCTGCAGTGTGGATGTCTGCCCAGGTGTCTGTCCCCTGCGTGGCTGCAGGGGGACAACCTGCTCCGCCGTGGTCCCCTCCCCAGGCTGCGGGGGACCTTTGCTCTGTGCCTGGAGCACCTCCTCCCCCTCCTTCTTCACTGACCTTGGTGTCTGCAGGGCTGTTCCTCACTTTTTTTCTCACTCCTCTCTCTCATAGCTGCCACACAGCGTTTTCTACACTCTCAATTACGTTATCACAGAGGCACCACCAACTTTGCCACTGGGCTCCACTTTGGCCAGCAGCAGGTCCATTTCTGGAGCTGGCTGGACCCTGAGTTCAACCCTGCCCTGCCCCATGCCCACATGCCCAGCCGGGACCCTGGCGCGAAGCAGGAGACACCACAGCTCTGGCTGGGCGGGGGTGAATTCTGGTGGAAGGGAGCACTGTCCCTTGCTACGGATGGTTTTGCAACCATGTAGAGATGTGCTGGGACTGAGCCTTCCAGCACGAGCCCTGCCGGGGTCTCTGCCATGACCAGCTCCCTTTGCCCACCCTCTGCAGGTCCCCTCCTCGTCCCACGGGGCTGGGACTGAGCAGGCAGGGCCGTCCAGGAGCAGCATCGGCCCCAGCGCTGCCCCTGCGCTCAGCTTTTCCCCTTGGCTCCAGTGTCAGCTCACAAATATCCCTTCATGTTTTCTGCTTTTGTGCTATTTTTGTTCCCCTTTCCCTTTGTCTTTAGCGCTGTCTCGTTTTACTTTTTGTGGCTGGGGCTGCCTTACATTCCTCTCTTTGTTCTCAGCAGGAGTTTGCTCTGTCTCTGTCCTTGCTTGCTCCTTTATTCTCCATGTGTTTTCTTTTGTTTGCTCTCTCTTTCCTTTGCTATTTCTTTTGATTGCTTATTTCCCCTTCTGATTTTTTTCAGTCTTTCTTACTCTTTCCTGTTTGATCTCTTCTTTTTTCCTCTTGCTGTTTTCCCTGCCTTCTTGTTCTCTCTCCTGTTGTTTTGTTCTTTGTACATCATTGTTTCACTGTTTAGATTGCCCATCTCCCGTTTTCCTCTACAAATTTTCCTTTTGAGTTGGAACCCAGGCAATCTATGCTTTTCTTTCTTTAAATTTTGATCACAGTGCCTATAGGCCAAATCCTTGTTTTTATTGCTCATACATAGGCATCAGCACAGCGAGTTACAGCAGTTGGTACCCATCCTGCCTCTGCCAGCAGTGCAATGCTTTGACACAGGCATGGCCAAAGAGGGGTTTTCCAGCCCCTGAGACCTCCCTGCTGTGAAAAGGTGCAGGTAATGGGTAGGTCCTGCTTTCAAGCAGCACGTAGCCATGGTGTTCGGGGGCACATCTCTCTGAAGCAGTGGGTCTTTGTTGAGAAAGCCTGTGGTCCTTCATTGAGAGGGTCCGGATGGCTCATGCAAAGGGAGGGGGAAAGGGGTTGCAGGCAGATGGGAGGATGTGGGTCTAAGAACCTGGGCTTGCTGTAGGTTGTGCTTTTTAATAAGGGGGGAGAAAGCAACAACACACAAATACTCTACCAGCCTTTATGCTACCTTAGATGAGCTGAATGAGAACAGAAGAAACGCCAAGAGTCTCCTGTCCAGACACCCCGTACTGTAATATTCAGTGGTGGGACCATAAGCACATGGCACATCAAGGGGAAAAGCCAGGAGCTGTACATAGAGGGGAAAAAAGTCAGGGAAAGGGAGATGGCAAATATTAGGTCTGGACTTGCTGAGATGGGAAATGGGGAGATATCTGGGCTGCTTCCTCCAGGATGGAACTCTTTGGCCTTCCTCAAGGTGCCCAACCCAGCATGGTACCTTGGGAGGAGTCAGCCCTGCCGTGCCCAGCCCCAACACGTAGGTCACCCTTGCCAGCACATGGTCACCCCGCACCCATGACATGGGTCACCCCCAGTGTGTGTGGGGCTGGGCTGGGAGGTGCCGAGCATCTCCTCCATCCCCGCAGGGCAGCCGTCCCCGAGCCCCTTCCTGGCAGATGTTCATCCCATCTGGTCCCGAGCCGCTGCTGCTGGTTCATCAGCTCTTCCTCAGGCATCACCGTCCTTGCTGTCAGAAATGTTCTTCGCATGTCTAAGCTGAATTTTCCTGCTTGAACGGCAAGCCTGAGCCTTTCTGCTTTCCCCATCCACAAAAGGGAGGCTGGATGGATTTTTTTTCCTGCCATTCCTATTCACATTTCCAACACCTTCAGCTTGGTGTTGTGCTTCTTCTGGCCCAGAAAAGAGAGAGCTGCGGCTCTTTCATGCTTCCTAGCCCAAAATGAGCAGCTCCCCCTTGCTCATCCTGACTGCTGGATCCGGGAATCACTCCCAGCTGGGGGCATCCCAGCCCCTCACTGGCAGGTGACAGCACTGGACCATCCAGCTGCTGAGCCTGTGACTCCCTGTCCTGGCACTGCCAGGTGAAACCATGGCCCCACTGTAAATCATAAATGCAATTAACTATAGGCAATCTATTGAGCAAGGTCACAGTTTCACATTTACTTTCCCACTAGAATAATTTCGTTGACCTCCCCCGTTTAAGTGTAACAGCTCCTGCTGAGCTGCTTTGTTGCAGTTGATAGCAAGATAATTATAATCCCATCAGTGGTTAAACTGTTTCAATAGGCAAAAGACACACTCTTCAGGCCTTTGATGGATATCTAACAGCTCCCAGAGATTTGATATTAATCAGCTGCTATCTCTTGACTGCTGGGAGGCAAGTGATCACTGACAATAGCTGGAGAGGGAAAACATGATTTTTCGGAGATGTGCATGTAAAAAAAAAAATGTTTTGAAAGGAGCATGCTTGCAGGCTGCATCCCAGAGCTGGCTGTTACCCTGGGTCACTACAGATGCAGCCTTGGAGCTGGAAATGCAGCTGGAAGTCTTGCTCCAAGGCCTCAGTGATCCCGGTTAGCACCAATTTTCTTTTGCTGCGGGTGAAGGGATGTGAAAAAGAGCGTCTGCCCAGTCTGATCAGAGGAGGGGGGATTTTGTCATTAGCCGTGCATGAATTATTTAATGGTCAGAGTTGCAAGGTGAGGAATGAAAAATGCTGGTTAAAATGTTACTTAATATTTAATTGCATATGAAATCAAGGCTCCCAAGTATTTGAGTCCTTCCTGGGAAAAGGTGGCGGGTAAAATACGTTTGTTATTCAAGCCTTTAAAAATCAGAGTGCTTGAGACCTTGAAGTCAAACAAACTGCTTTTCATGTTTTAATGAACAATTTCCCCCATGCTGAAAATTTGTGCGTGAAATTGCTAAAAGTAATAAGCTCATGTATTTCTCTGCAATTTTGGTATAAAACTGCAATGAAACAGACAATCGAGTCAATAATGCTAATACTATTCTTCAAAAGAAGTCAGCTGGGCAGAGGGCTTTGAGCAGAAAACTCCTGCATGGCAAGTTTTATTCCCCCTAAATACTTGGGATCTTAACCTACATAATAGCATCGTATAATATGCCTTGTTAAAACATGGGACTCCTATGAGACTCCAAATATCCAAACAGTGCACAGAAAGTGTAATTGTTTTCCGAGGAGGTTTTTATTATTATTATTTTTAATCTTGTTAGGAATACACACAGTTCTACTGTTTTTTTTCTTTAATTATTATTATTATGTGTGTGTAAACATTGAGAAAGATTGTTGTAACTGTTGGCCTGGAAAACTACCTGGGAGGTGTTTGCTCCTCGCCGTGGTGTTTCACGCTTCATGACTGCTATTTTTCAGCTTCGCTGTAAGCAGCGTGCTCCAGCTGTTTATTATGAGAGACCTCGCACACCCCGAACAGCGTGGGTGCCCCCGTGCTGGGAGCTGCGTGAAGGAGATGTTGAAACACCTGAGATGGAGCCAGGTAGGAGCATTTGGGTACAGCTCTACAACAGGACAGAGCCATGTCTGCTCTGAGGCTGGGGAGATGGCCCCAGGCGATGCTCCTCTGCCTGTCCTGGGTGCTGATGCCCAACCTGAGCACCCAACAAGGGGCAGGCTGCTTTAGGTATTTGCTAGATTTCAGGTTCTCTATATAGCACGGAGGGGCTGCTCTTTGCTGCTTGATGTTCTGGCAATGCTCTTCATTTGCTCCAGTCTCTTGTATGGGCAAGCAACATGTGGTCATCTCCTGGCTTTGCTGGAATGCTGCTACCTGTCCCCTTTGCAGCGAGGCTCCTGTGGGACATCCACCAGCGTGTGTGGCCCAATGGTGCTGGCAGATGCCTTGGAGCTGCTTCCCTCTCATGGGTGGCCCTGGGAAGGTGCCGGTGCTCAGCGCCTGCCCAGAGGCTGCCTCTTGCCCATGGGCTGGTGTCACCCAAGCGAGGTCCTTTCCCCATGTCCCAGGGTGGTGCTCATGGCAGAGCCCTCTGCCCCCTCTTACATACTCACATCTCCCTCCTGGAAGGGAAACACATCATGGTGCATGTGCATAAAAACATTAAAAATAATTTATATTAAAAAACAACAAGCAAGTTGGAAATCACAAGTGCAAGAGGACACCCTTGGGGAGGTGAAGAGGACGGGTGTCCTTGCTGGGGGGGCCGAGTCCCCAGTGGGTGCTGCATCGTCACCCGGAGCAGTGGTACCAGGAGGGCAGCAGCCCACGCAGGCAGGAGAAGGGAACGCCACGTGGGGTGTGCGAGGGCACCAGCAGCACAGGGCGACGGGTGATGCCCTCCAGCTGCATCGGTGCCGACCGTGCCAGGCTCATCCTTCACGTGCAGTGAGATGTCACCGGCATGGAGGGTGAGGTGTGTACTGTGCGTGCTGGGTTTTCTGCTGCTCCACGCCGCAGATGAGCGGCTCTGCCCGCATAGGTGCAGCGAGGAAATCCTCTGCGTGGGCTCTGCAAGTCTGTGCGAGATCAGCTGCACAGTGGTGAAAGCTGCTTCCTCAGTGCCACCATGTGCCTGAAACTCAAACAGCCTGGCAGTTTTGCAGGATTAAAAAACACAGGGTGACAGTAGGGTTGTGAGCAGCCCAGGACTTGCCTACGGGGCTAAGAAATCCTAAATGGGGGCAAAAAAAAGGGCTTTGGAATAATGCTGCGAACAGCTCCTTGGTACGGAGCAGTGCGCTGGTGACTACGCAACCTGTAGGAAGCTTTGACCGGGGAAGTTGGGCTTTGCCTTACCAAAAGATGTATGTAAAGACATGGAGACAGGAGCAAGGTGGTCTGCCTGGCACGCACCCAGTCTGGAGCTAGCTGCTCAGTAAATGTGGCAACAGATGACAATAAATAGGAATGTGGGTTGTGTGTCTGGAATGCAGTTCCCTTACCAGTGAGGCCTCCTGTGGAGGTGCTCTCCTGGAGTCAGCCACGTGTCCTCCGCTTGCTGTATGCAGAAGCCAGATGTGTCCTGGTGCACAACAGCTTTCCATCCCATGTTTGTCCGGCCCCCTTTTTCATCCCCAATACTTAACTACAGCAACGTCCTGGCCATCAGGCTATCAAAGAGTTACAATTTCAGACAAGAGATGCTGCTTTCTTGAAAGGCCCCATGGGAAATGGAACAGAATTGTTCTGCCTTGGGATGGCCGAGCCTGGTGGAAACAGAGCTGCAGATCCAACCTTTGTCTCCAGAGCCAGCTCTGCCCAGTTCTCTCCTTGACCTGGAAAACTTCCATGATATTTACCCACTCCAACCTGCTGTGGGGAGGCGGGGAGGGAACCAGAGCCCCTGCTGCTGTGCAAGTGTGTTATCATCAACACTGTTTTGGTCACAAATCCAAAACACAGCACCATATGAGCTACCATGAAGAAAATTAACTCCATCCCAGCCCAAACCAGCACAGCAGTTTAGTGATAATTTTTGGCAAATTATCAATTAACAAGTGCAGTTCAGGAACTCCGGAGCCTCGCTACTTCCTCACAGTGAAACAGCAGCTGCACACAGAGGTTACAATGCAAACACGAGGTGCCCAGGAAAAAAATTATGAGTGGAATTTTTAAGAGTTGGTGTTGTCAGGTGCTGTCCTGACTGACTCAGATGCTTTGTCTGGCTGCAAATATAGAGCCAGATTTAAGCCTGCCTCTATAATTGCTCTTCATATCTGCTTTGTGCATGGTGTTTGGATGCCGCTTGGCTGAGAGTGCACGAAACCGGCAGCAGAGCTGGCTGCTGTGATCTGCTGGAAGCCCGGAGCCTGGGGTGGCCGCTCCACGCCAGCAAATGTTTGCCACGGCTTTTGAGCACTGGGATTGCAGCTATGTTAGTGACAGGTGGTGTTTCCACATTGTCAAAGTGTGAGAGGCCAAAAAAAAAATCTCTCCCTGCACCCAGTGTGTCCCTTAGCTGTGCCTGGACCTTTTGTGTTGAAGTATTCTTATATTCCAGCGAGTTTGTCCCAAAAAGACAAAGAGGCTCCATCTAGTTGTGAAATCGAGTATTTAGCAATAGCCTTGAAACCTCTATTTGGTGCTTATAGCAACAGCCTCCAAAAAATGCTTTGGGTCTGGGTCTGTGCGAGGGGAGCACTTTCTGCGCGTTAAAGCTTGGCTACAAGGGAGGAGGAGCAGACAGGAGCGGTTACTCCTGGCTGGTTTTTGAGTTTGCTGCTCGCTGCAGGTTCATGGCAGCCTGTGCCTGCTGGGTTCCTGCCATTCCCCCCACCCCGCCCCAGAGCTGCCTCCCCTTCGTGTGTCCCGTCTCGGGACAGCGAGGTGGCCCTGCTCAAGGCTTGCCAAGAAGAGCTGCACTTTTCAGGTCTGGATCTGGAGAGGTCTTGGACTTTTCCAATATGGACTTGTGTGAGCCTAATAAAGCCCATCTGACGTACTTGGCAAAGCATCAGGGGAAATGTCAGAGCAGTAATTAGAGGCATCTCTGAACATTGCAAAATACAGGATGGTCTTCAAAAATGGGGGGGGGGGGGGGGGGGGGAAAAAGGGGCGGAGTNGAGGGGAATACAGGATGAGATGCAAGGAGAAAAGTTAAGAGTTATAAATCTGGCATTTGTATGGTAAGATCTGGGGAAAAAAATGCCTGGATTGCATAAAGTCTTTAAAACACTCAGAAGAACAGAGCATATCATCTGGCATTAGAACAAATTAGAGCAAACGAGAGACATCTCCTCTGCTGAGCAGGCAGCGGGAAGAAGCCAGGTCCCGGCTCGGTGGGGTGGTGGGGAGCTCCCGCGGGGAGCTCTGCGCTGCTGGCCCAGGGGAAGCCCCGCTCCCTGGGAGTGGAGCGGTCCTGAAGCGCTCCTGGTAGAGGCACTATGAATAATCAATCAAAGGCAGGTTAATTATTCAGACACTTGGAGACAAGAGAGAGATGAGTGGTTTAATATTTTAGGAAGGTGTCATAGATCATCTGAGCTTCCATCCAAAAGCTATTGTTAGACAGAGTGGTGTGTAATTGTAGCCTCACTTACAAGGCTTTGGCGTGGCAGGGAGAGGTCTTGCAGGTGCTGGGAGGGTAGCGAGGGACTCGCACGGGCCCGTGCAGAGGTGTCTTCGCCTTCAGCAATGCTTCCTCATGCTCATGCACTGCGCTGGGGCCATGTGGCAACATGGACTATTACAGGGACACAGGCCTGTGAAACAGTGGACCTCAGCATGTCCTGAGCTCTTTAAGATGCTGAGCAGGAGCATGCACTGAGAAAAGGAAAAAAAAAAAGGCCTTTGAAAATTACTGTAGAGTTTTTTTCATATTTTTTCATAGTAAGAACAAAAGCCCTTATAAATAAGCCAATGGTGCAGCAAATGAACTGTCTTCTCCACAGGCTTCCCAGCTCTGTCCTGCTTTGTGTCTTGTCTTCGTGGTCTCCTTTGCTATCATATCTTGTAGAGAGCAAAGAGGGGGGGCTGAACCTGAGCATCCGCACGCTGTAGGGTGGCTTTCCAGGCAGAGCCGATCTTGCCAGCTGAGAGGTGAGGTTGTCAAATATCTTCAAAGAGACTAAATCACCCCTCGTTCCTTAGCAACACACAGGAGTTTTGCAGAGAGATGATCTAACTTGAGCTATTTTGGCTTTTCCTTCTTTGCTTTCCCTACCCTTAGGCCCATATAGTCTTACTACAAATAATCCTATGATGAGAGCCAGAAGTCAGCGTAGCAATGTCCTCCTGCCCTCCTGGGTGCCTGTGGCCTGTGGTGGACACAGCAGTCTGCTGTATTTGAGGTCTCGCTCCTGTTCGTGTCCCCAGCATAGTATATATCTTCGTCCTCAAGATCTGATACCTATATCCGAGGTGCAGGAGAAGTCACAGCCAGACTGCATGTGGTGGGGCTTGCTCTGTGCATTGAGCAGCTCAAGCTCCAAAGAAAAAAAAAAAAGAAAAGAGAGAAAAAAAAAAAGATCCAAATGAAATAGGCAGCAAAGGCACCAGGGGAGCTGAAGCACCACCAAGGAGCACAATGAAGCCTGATAGTGGTTCAGGCTGGCTTCACTCCTCCAGGCGGGGTCCTGCAAGGAGGTGAGCAACAAGGGCCTTCATGGGGCCTCCAAGGATGAAGACAACTGACCTCATGTTGCTGCAGCATCCTATTTTCCAGGTTACATAATCACAGAATCCCAGAATGGGCAGGGTTGGAAGGGACCTCTGAAGATCATCTCGTCCAACCCCCCCTGCCGAGCAGTATCACCTAGAGCATGTTGTGCAGGATGGCATCCAGGCGGGCTTTGAATATCTGCTGAGAAGGAGACTCCACCACCTCGCTGGGCAACCTGTTCCAGTGCTCCGTCACCCTCACAGTAAAGAAGTACCCCCTCATGGTGAGCCAGAGCCTCCTGTGTTTCAGTTTGTGCCCATTGCCTCTGGTCCTGTCGCTGGGCGCAACTGAGAAGAGACCGGCTCCATCCTCTCGACACCCTCCCCTCAGATGTTTCTATACATTAATGAGGTCTCCCCTCAGTTTTCTCTTTTCCAGGCTAAACAGGCCCAGCTCTTTCAGCCTGTCCTCGTACGACAGGTGCTCCAGTCCTCTAATCACCTTAGTAGCCCTCCTCTGAACTCGCTCCAGTAGTTCCATGTCCCTTTTGTACTGGGGAGCCCAGAACTGGACACAATACTCCAGGCGTGGAGTATCCCTGTAAAGGCTGCAGGGACCTTACCTAGCACTGCTAGTATTTCGAAGGGGAGGGTTAGTTGCTCTTGTGGGAGCATCTCGTCTCCTCTGTTTCTCTGTTTCTAAAATTTCTTTAAAGGAGTTACGGAGCCTGCCAGCCTGGACCTCGCAGGCCTCTCTTCCTCTTCTCAAATAAACGCATTTTCACTTTCTACCACAAGAGGTCCTCAGGATCCTAAGGCAAAAAAAAAAAAAGTATATATTCAGGAGCAAGGTTTGGAAGTGGAGAGTTATGTTTTTAAAAGGAAAATGCAGCCAGTATCGCTAAGTTGATGGTGGGGAGGAAAGGTTGCTCTCTCTCCCAGACATGAGACATCCAATAGGTACCTTGCTGTTTGGGTTTGGACCCTTGGGGTGAGATTTCAAACTTTCTTTGCAAGAAAGGTGGAGGAAGGTGGTTGGGAAGCAGAGGTGCTCCCAGCTTCTGCTCCAAAAGAAAGCCGAACTTAGAGAAAAAAAAAAGTGAGTTTTAAGCAATGGGATGCACCAAGGCAACATGGTAGAAGGGCTGGCAGCTGTAACAAGGTCATTGCCTTCTCAGCAGTTGTGGTCTCTTCAATGACTGTGATCAAGTGCCCAAATTCCAGCTTTTCTCCCCTTCCTTTGTTCTTCAGTATCTTGTATCCCCCCTTTGAAGCTAAATACATTTCCATGAGCACATGTGGTGAAGTTTTCATGGGCAGTGAAATGAGGAGTGATGCTGCTCTGAGGCTTTCCGAGTACTCCAGGCTCATTAGTCCTCCTCCCTCTATGCCTCGCAGTAAACAAAGCTTTTCTTCACCATATTTCAGTGCTGAAATGAATGGAGGTGAACTACAGGACCGCTAAGAACAGAGAGTGTTTCTGGAACAGATTTAAGGCCAAAATTTGCTAGCAGGCAGACAGCAGTGTATGTTATTTAATGAGGGCTGCCAGCGGAGTCTGCGTGCCCTTGCCCGTGTTCCTGTTGTGCCTGCATAAGGAGTGGAAGTGGGCAGCAAAGACAGAGCCAGCTGATTCGCGGTGTGCCTTGGAGGTTAGCTTTGAAGGCAGATAAATGACTCATAGAATTTAATGTTGCAAATTACACGAGGCTGGAGACCACAGGAAGGCAGAACGCAGTGATAGAAAGCCCAGCTTCAGACTGTGGCGTTAAATGAACAGCAGCGGGAAAGGGCACGTGAGGACGGCAGGGTTACTGCAGGGGCTGCTCTGCTGAACTCCCCTCCAAAACGCTGGGAGCAAAACTGGTTTTGATGGAGACGGGGTGTGAGCATCGCCTGGTGCACCAGGCGCTCAGCTGCTCTTACCCGTGGCTGCTGCAGGCAGGGGTGTGGGGAGGAGATGGCCCTTCTCCAGTGCTGGACGTGGCATTGTGCCTGTATCCTCCATGGCTGTTTTATCTCCACTGGCTCCCCGTTGATGACAGTGGGATTTCTTCTGGTGGCAGTAACTTGATGCACTCATATGCAGGTGTCTATCCGGCCTGCTGGTACCGCTGTGCCCCAGTGCTTCCTCTTCCATTTTGTGTGCTTGTAACATAAAAGGTGTAATGTTTTTTTGTTGGTGGTGGGTTTTTTGCCCATTTTGGACTGGCTTTTGTTATGCGGTTGTCCTCTCCTGCTGCATGGTGGCAGCTCTGAGCACACAGGTACACACACACACGCAGAGGGCTGGCCCTCGCCTGCACTGCAAACCACCTTTGGGTCTTCGCATGTTCAATTCACTGGTGAAAATCTGTCTTATTTGGCCTCACCTGGTTTTTCATGTGTTCCCAGGCATGGCTGTCTTTCCAGATAAGAGGGGAAATTGTTCATCTTCCTCTCCCTGCCCACCAGCACTGCCTTGGCCATCCTCACTGCATGGAGGGGTGCGGGAGGCTTGGTCACCCCCCTGCCTATCCCTGGCAGGAGCCCAGGCTCTCTCGCCCTTGTCCCCATGACTAGAGGGATGCTGGCAGTTAGAGAAATACCCATCCTGAGCTTTCTTTTTAATAAAACCCTTTAGTGTTACTCAAAGCCTCATCCCAGGGTGTCAGGATGGATTTCTCTGTGGTCATGACTGGTTTCAGCTCATCAGCAGGCAAAAAGGGAAACAATCTTCCCTTTTAAATGTTAATAGAGACCTTTCTCGTTCTTATCTTGCAGGCAGACTTGGTGATGTGTGATTTATTCCTCTTGCTCTTTCTGCAGTGCTGTCTGAATACTGCACACGTATGTGTACGAATACTGTATATTTTATATTTCTGTACTTAGTCATACTCTCTGGCCCTGTGTATACTTTACTTTCAGAGCTGTTCTGAATGCTCAAGCCCCATAGGTACCTCTAAGGAGCTCCTAATGAAGCCCATGCTTACAGAGCTGGCCACTAGGCCACCCAGTCTGGACGGAAGGCCGAGTCCCAGGCCTCCCATGCTCAGATAATAAATGAATCAGGTCAAACTGGGTCATCACGGCACCAAGCACCTCTGTTATGGACAAAACCAAGGACTGCCAACCTAGGGCTCTCCAGGAATTGGTCAGTGTGTTGGGTCTTCTGACAACGTTGTGTTCTCTGCTTGGTGATGCACGTGGAGATGATGGACATGTGTGTAACTAGACCATGGCTGTATCTGGGAGAGTGGAGGAAAGTTATGAGAATGAAGGACTGGCAGAGGCTAGATTCAGAGTAATGTGCTACCTGGGGTGCTTGGGCAGCCTGTGAGAGGGAAATGGCTCTGCTGGACCAGACACACCTTGTATGAAAACACAGTGCATGGTTCCCGTAGCGAAATGACTGTGTGTGTGTGTGTGCGTGGTCTATTCTTAATAAAGACTGCCAGGAGAATGCAGAGAGGAGCTGTGGCCAGGATGGCTTCAGACCAGCTGCGATCAAATCACGAGAGATGCTGGGACTGGAGTTGGGGAATTGAGGAGCGCCAGTTAATGAAGGGACAAAGTTTGTCTGGAGACTTTTGCTAATGTGGTCAGGGGCTGACAAGCTCTTTGTTGCCTGGACTTGAGGAGACTGGTGAGGAAGATGCAGTCACAGGGATCAAGGACAATGTCACCAGAGAAATTTCTGGGAATGAAGTCAGGAAGGTATTTGGGGCTAGACACCAAACTGCGGGAAAGCGGGTAGCAAACACCAGCTCTTCCTTCTCCCCATCCCTCTGGCCCATAAGCAGGTGCCCACACGTTTCCCGGGGAAAGGAATCAGGACAATAAAAAATAATACTCTTCTGCTCCAGTCCACTCATTTCAAAACTGTTTGCATGATTTAGTTTGGTGGGGTTAGGTCATTGGTATAAGCCCCCAGCTGCTGCAAGACGACAGTGCAAATGAAGTTTCAGCAGGGAAACTGTGAACTAAGTCATTATTTTGAGGTCTTTTGAGGTCCTTTTTTCACTTCTCAAGCTCTTAAAGTGAAATTGCTCTTGACTGTATCAATGAGCTTAGAGTTGGAACTTGCCTGCAAGAAAAAGGTAGTTTAAATGGAGAGAAGAGAGTTTAGCTTAGTAAGAGTTACCCAGGTAAATGAAAACAGTCAAGCTCCTGCTGGGATTGGGCTGTGAAATGGGATGCCAAAGGCTTCCAAACGTTGTCATTGAAGGAACTCAACACATTACCAAAAATACTCCACTTTTCCCTCCTAGGTACCAGATCTCCGTCATCTTTGCCCCCTTGTTTTAATAAGGCACCAGATGTTCAAGGAGTATTTTGGCTTTGTTATCAGGTGAGCAGCTCCCTCTTTCCACCTCATATGGAAAACAACAAGAGCCTGTCTGGCTCCCACCCCAACTGCTTTACCATTCTGCTTCTTTTCTTAGATGTGGCCGTTGTGAATGGTGAAAGACAGAAGAATGTTTTTCACTGTAGTTTCCTGATTTCTAGCTCATTAAGCAGACTCTGTTCTCTATGCTGACTCTGAGAAGGTGGACAAGCCTACAGTGCATCCAGTGGCCATTCTCACAGAGGTGCCTTGCACATTCCCCTAGAAAAATGCTTTCCCTCTCTTCTTTCTACTCCATACCCTGGAAAATGTACCATGCTTCATGCAGCATGCATTGAATTTAATCCATTAGCAACTGAGCCAGCAAAATGCATGGGCCCCTTAGAAGTTCTTGTGCACTTGCTTTGAAAGAAGATGTTGCGCCACAAATAATATTTGTTTATCACTGAAGAGAGGTACTTCATGGACTGTCTTATTCTACAAGATGATGTACAATCTCTGAGCCCACTCAGTTATCTGAGCTGCTTCATTGCAAAACATTGCAGGATCTGGTGCTGGAAGCATGCAAGCTCTGCAGCAGCCCTGCAAGTAGGATTTAGCTGTTGAATTTGCTCAAATTCTTGTTGAAGGCAATGACAGTTGTGCTGGAAAAAAAATGGGTTCAAATAAATGTTGGCCTGGAGCTCACGTTGACAAGCTCTGTGACTAATGCGCTACCTAGAGGACTCCTAGCAGGAAGCGTGTGGGCATTAACGCCAGGCTGAAAGCTAGTACGGTTCCAGCACGGATGGAGGAAAGGGGGACGCGAGAGGTACCGATGCTTGCGTCATCTCATCTAACTATAGCTACTTAGCAGGGTGTCTGAGTAGAGGATCCAGTGAAGGGACTGTCGGATGAGACTTCCTTGGAGACCTACAGTAAATTACGCAAAAATCCTCTTTGAAGGAGACTTCGCCAGTAAGCCCCGGAGCAAGCAGGAGTTCTCATATTAATACAGGGGAAAAAGCTCATGAAGATTAATGTTACTGGGTGGTGGTGGGGAGTGTGGCGGGGTGATTCCTTTTAAACAGTTAGAAATAGATTTTCTCTTGGCATTTCTTTTTCTTTGGATGTATTCTTTAGCTGTAACTTTATATGAGTTCTGCAGGCAGCTCTGCGTGTGAAGCTGCTCCTATAGCTCTCCAGAAATGGAGCCTCACCAAGCCCATTCAGCATATCACCTCCACAGCCTTCAGGGCTTCCTTCTCTTTTCAGGAGTTTTTATTCCAAAAATCTCCTTTGCAGCTCTTGTCCTTTCTGCCATGCACAAGGAGAGAAGGCTCCCCACGTGCACATGCTTCTTTGCATCTTAAAAAATATAAAGGCTGTAAGGATGTCTTCTCTCTTCCACATTTAAAAGCCCCAGTTCCCCCATTCTTTCCCTGCAGAGGATGTTTTCTAGATTTACATTTCTCTGTGGAGGCTCTTTCCAATGGGTCCTTGCTGTTTTATGGGAGCAACACCCTTCAGTGAGTGTCCTGCTTGTTGATGTGGCGGGACAAGTTGGCGTGTTTTGCCAGCTCGGTGCCTGCTCATCCCTACCCAAATGCCATTGCACAGCAGCATGACGCTGGTGGCTCGTATTCAGAGTGAGTTCTCTAGATGATGGCAACAGGTTGGATCCCAAATAAAAAAATCACACGAATTATTGTGAGCATGTTGTGATCCCTCCCAAAATGCCTGTTTGGTCACAGCCAGGTGTGAGTGAGTGTGGCTGGCACGTGGAGAGCTCTCCCGAGCATCCTCAGCTGCATCCTTTGCATCTTTCCTCTCTTTGGGGGTATTTCTTACTCAGAACTGAACACAGCTCATCCCCATCAGGGGAATTAGCAGCAACAACTTGACTGGATCTGACAGCTGGAGCTGGGTGGAGGTCTCTGTGTTGCTGCATCTGGAGTGATGGGATATGTGTGGCCATTTGTCACTTTTGTCCCCTCTGCGTGCACCAGCCAAGCTACATTTCAGCATAAAACATGGGCAAGGGATCTCACTGGGGGGTGTACCCTGTGCCCAGCTCCAACAAGCTTTCTGTGACTGTGCTTTGGGTCTATTCTCACTCACCCCCTGAGTTCTTTCATTACTTCTTGGTATAGAGAGGAGATAAAAGAAAGAAAGATTAACCAAGAGTTGTTTGTGACCATCTCTGTTGAAAGACATGCAGTATCAACGAAAAAGCTGTGCTAGAGAAGTACTGCTGCCTTCTCTTACAGACTGTCCTATGGTGGGAGGGCTCAGTCTCCTGCAACTTGGCAGGAACGGCAGGAACACAGTAGAATCTGCTTTTTATCTGATTTGGATTGGTTTATTCAGCTCAGTCCCCTGCAAGAGCTTTAGATAACATTGAGGTCCTAGGGAACAGTGTTAGCAATGTACCCATTGCCGTGTCAGCTGATGAAGTTCCTCTACACCAAGTGCTCTGGATCAGTCACCTTGTCCTTCCCCTGGCATTTAGACAGTTTCTTGGCTTAACAAAACATTGGGCCATAAGTCTAAAGCAGGAACTGTATATTTTTTGCTGATCTTAGAGTGTGATAGTTCATTAGATAAAGGGTTTCTAGCAGTAAAAAAGCAGACATTTTAAAGTTTTTTTTGATGGGTACTTTTATAGTTTAAAAATTGCTCTAAAAGGCAGCCAGGGACACAGCTTATCTTATGTAAACATTAATATTCTTCTAAATTGATCCTGGTTAATTCACTGTGGACAAATCTTAATTCAGTGTTAGGTTATTTGTGCTGAGTTATTAGGTAGAGCAGTGTGCATTCTAGCAGCACTATCAAGTAGCTAAGCATACATGGCAGTGTTTACCTTCCCCACTAAAAAAGGCACATCCATGCTTTTCTTCAGGAGTTTCGTTTGGGTTCAAGGGACCCTGATTTGACTGCTCTGGACATTATCACCAGACCAGCCCTCACGGTTTTCACTTGCTGATCATCAATGTATATCACAGCAAGACCAAACTGAACCCATGTTCAAACTGGAAATTCAGCTCCCATGGTCAGAAGGCAGTGCAGGGCACCTCTCTGCACGGTGGTTTCGTTGACATGGATGCCATCGTTAGGAGAAGAACTCTGCAGTCAGGTGCTGAGACACAGGATACGCTTAGAGCAAGGCGCTTTTGTTCTCAGACCCTACAGATGCTTCCCTTCCCTGAAGGGTGCTGTTAATGCCAGCCTGCTGAAACAGGAGAGCAGGAGGAAGAGTTGACTGCCTCAGCTTTGGTGGTGGCTGTCCAGCGAAGGTTCAGATTTGCATCAGGGAAGCATGCTGATATTCCACTGCACTTCTGAATTAATTCTGGCAGGGCATGAAGTGATAATGTAGCAGAGGCTTTGCTACAGGGAAGGTCAGTTGAGGTCCATGGGGTTTCTTCCAGCCATGGTCTGCTGCAGGACTGGGGCAGCTCGTATGAGATGGAGGGAAGCATCAAATGACCAACAAAAATTGATTTTATCCCATATCCTAAAGTAGCACTGTGTTATGATCAAGAACTTCATACTTCATGCTTCATACATACATCTAAAAGAATGCCAATAATTGGCTATTTGGAGAACAGGGTGGATATAAAAAGCATAAAAGAGATGTTGCACTAAGGTGCCATTTCTTATTTCTGCAGTAAGAGAGCAGGACAGCAACACAATTTTGTGTGCGTTGGGATGTGTGCTCTGTTCCCATCACTTAAGCAGTGACTGGTACATGTTCATTTCAGAGATTCTAGGTGCAGTTTGAGTAGCTTTTTTCTCAATCTGGCATGGATATTTTCCAAACCAGAAAAGTAAAGGATGCAGCCAGTCATCATTTCTCAGAAACCAGCGACAAGGCTTATAATAAAAGCTCACATATATCTGGGTTTGAGCTGAAGCTATCTTCTATTGTCAGTATGATATCTGCCTACGCAAAGGTCTGTTTTTCCATGTGAGGCGTAGTTGGCAGTGGAACTGAAAGCGCTCATCCGTTGCATGTAGTGCATTGACTTTTGATAGACCTGCAAAGAAAGAGTTTGCACTTTGCACACAGATTATTGTCAAGAAGTGCAGATGTAAGTGCACTGAATTTGCTACCAAAAATAGCCTGACTTTCATGACTGGCATACGAGTGTGTCTTGTAAGGCTCCATGCAGTGGTGGTGCCTGTGTGCACATCTTCTTTTACCACTAGATGTCAGAAACTGTTGTTTGTTTTTTTTTTAATTTTCAGAAGCTGCTTTCAGTGCGTGAGACATCATTTGATGGAGACAGTCACGTTGATAACCCCTGAATAAGCTTTCCTTTTTGGGTTAAGGATGTTTTTTTGTTTGTTTGTTTTTCAAACAGCCTAAGACTGGAATATGACATGCAATACCCTTTTTCTAATGTCTGACACACATGCTGGAACGTTATTTCTGCCATGCTGCAAATCACACTATGGCACATTTGCTGCAATCTCAAAGCTCATTTGGGTTTCGATTTGCATATTTAACATCAAACAGCTTCAGTGTCCTCCTGAAAGCAGTGATAAGATGAATGTACCCTTGTTTGATTGAAGCTCCTATCTCAGCAAAAAATTGTGACAGTTTTAGATTTTCGTAGTTCAAGTCCGGCTCAGAGCTTGCTGTGTATCCACTCTGTGGAGAGGCTGGGGGGTTAAAAACAAAACAAAACAACAAAACAAACCCTCCCTTTGGAAGCTGATTAATTTTTTTTTTTTTTTTTGCCAAGTGATACCTCCTAACAGAGGGAAGAGTCCCAACATGTGCACCAACCTTTCTGCAGCCAGAGGAGCTGCAGTTACCAAGTCAGACAAAACAGCAGTTTTTCAAACTTTACCTTAGCTTTATTTGAAGACGAGCATTGTGAAATCTCTGCTCTGAACTGCACAGCCACATCAGGCATCAAGAATAGACAAGGCTACACTTCTGAGGTTTTAGATCCCTGACTGCTCTCTGATTTCCCCAAGAGGTCTCAAGACACCTGCCTGGTAAAAACATACAAATCTGTACGCAAGGTAGGCTTTGCTTCAGAGGTGGAAGCATAGCCTGCGAGTACGCAGAGAGCAAGCTGCGCGCTTGGGAGAGATCCTATGCTCCTGCAGACCCAATTAAGGATCCAATGCAAGCGCTGCTCAAAAACAGCACTAGAAAACCTACTCCTTCTCTCCCTTTCATCTATGCTTCTTTGGTGCTTACTTCATAGCTGTTGTGGTTCCCTGGGTAAAAAGAAGTGGAGTATATCATAGGGGAAAAAGAAAAGGCAAATGAGGCTGTGCTACTTCTTCAGAGCAACCAGCCTGCAAAAATCTGAAACATGACCTTCTCTCTTCCAAAAATGCCCATCTATCTTGCAACCAGCATTTAGAAATGTCTTGATAACCTCAAGAACAGGCTTGCTTTCTTCACCCTATGCAATTTCTAGGAGAGGTCGGGTGTGGCCTTCTCCGGGCTTTCTGATGTCCCAAAATGTTACTTGCGGTGTTGATGGTGGGTGCTGGGGAGAGCACAGAAAATGCCAGGATCCCACTGACATTGCTTCAGCCAGCGCTTCCCAGGAAGAAGCATTGCCATGGTCCTTGATATGGAGGGAAGTAGGCAGAAATCACTTTGAGCAGTGTGCCGGAAGGATTGCATCCTACATCACCATTGTTTGAACTTTATATGGCATCTCCCCACTGTTCTGCACTGGTAAGAGGCAGCTCTGCGAGGACAACCAGGCCCTGTGTGATGGGGTGCTGGTGCTCAGCCTGGTGCAGGGTGGTCTCCTCGCATGCTGGGGTAAGTGTGAGCCCTGGGGTGAATGTGACTTGCCTGTGGTCACAGCTAGTCATGGACTTCTGAGTTTGGGGTGGCAAAAAAGGAGAAAATTTCATACGGGGGAGGAGAAGAGAGAAGCAGGTGAGCATGGCCGCAGGGGGCTGAGGAGCATCAAAACTGAGTTTGCTCTGGTGGTGGAGGTTTTTTGCTCATCTCTGAGAGCAAGAAGGTGGGGGTTGCTGATCTAGGCTGACATTTCTGAACTTCTCTGCCCTTTTCTTCAACACACCGTCTCCTCTCTTTTTCCTCCCTTCAGGAAGGACTTCCCTGTTGTTCTTGTGCAGAGGGCAGAGAAGTTTGACTTACGTCACTTAATGCTGAATATGGGCCCATGGGTTGCATTCCCCATCTCTCCTGTGCCTTCTACCTCAGGCTAGACCCTCTGAGGGTCGGTGTATCCTAAAGGGAAATCTCACTCCTCCTTGGGAATCTTCTGTGCTGATTTGTCCAGTGCTAGAGGTGAATGGAAAGACGTTGCCTCCCTGTGTGTGACATTGCAGAGTTGGAGGTAGCTTTGGATGTTGCAGTAACGTTTCTCTAGATGGCTGTGAAAGAGGGAAGGCAAATGTCTTCGCTAAGCACCAGAATGACCTTCCGTAAATCTGGGACAAAGCTATTGATTTGACCTAGCTGCCAAGTTTATTAACAAACTCACAATGGAAGCTATCTGAAGGAAAAATGACTTTATAGATGTGATGGATTTTTTTTAAAGTTAATGTGTCCAAATATAAACACAATTACCAGAACTCCTCATTACCCATAAATTATCTTCATGGAATATGTTCCCTGGAATGCAAGATCTGCTCTGTCAGAAGTTTGGGAAATATCAAAACAAACAAACAAACAAACAAGCAAACTCTAGCAAACAACAAAGAAAGCAAAACTAACATAATTAAGTCCCAAGAGGTGCTTATTCTCAGCTCGATGTAGAAATTAAGTAAATACAATTGAATGGTTAAATATTGACTGAATTGTAATATTTAATCAAGTAGCATTCATATTGCTCCCCTTTCAAAAGAGGTTTAGCTGGTTGTTTTGTAGGCTTTTTAATCAATGCTTTAATTACATTGGTGCTCTAATTTCATAATAAGCTTGCATTAATTAAGGTAGCTCTTCTATATGCAGAGAGTAATAGGAAAACCAAACCAAATGAAAAGAATAGGCTTTTCTCACTCTCCACATGAGATGTAGACTGTGCTGTTCATCCTCGTTTACTCTTGCGAAGGAAAAAGACACTGGGAACTTGTGTTACTCAAAATGACCACGGATTCTTTATTTGCTACTTAGGTCAGCTCTGCTCCTGAGAAAGATTTGTGAAAATAAGAACTTGGGTCAACAGTGTCTCATCAGGTTATTAATCAGATTCTGAAAAATAAAGTGTTTGGATATATTGGAAGATAAATGGGGATCAATATAAATAGAGAAATACCTAAGCTTACTCTTGGGCCAGTCTCTGTCTCACCTGATATCATTCACTTTTGATATCAGCTGTAACTGGAGGGGCCAGGGAGAGCGGTGAGAAGAGAAAATTGAGCTGTTTATTAAACAGGAAGATTTGTCATGGTGCTTAGGATGCTCGCAGATTCATGCAGCCTGGGGAGGGCTGTTAGGAGTTTGCCTATCATTTTTTCCTAACTCTTACTACTTAGTGATAGGCTTCAGGTGGTTAAAGGTAGATGACTAGAGTTTAGATGCCTGCACCTGAGCTAGTCTTCCTGTATGAGCAGCTGTAACTCAGCACAGTCTAGAGCACCATGTGGATGAACAGCTCATTAAAATTCTTGTTCAAACTGCATATGTCTCCTATGTCTCACTGTAACCTCCAATGATAAGCAGTGTAACCTGGGTGACAGAGGGTAAGATGAACACCCCCTAGATAAAGATGTTTTGTACCATAATTGGAATAAATCAGTGAGGCTGTCTTCATGCTGGCTACCTCCATGCTTTGACCAACCCATCTCCGTGGCTGGAGCTTGGTGGGACCGGGGACAACGTGGGGCTTTTGGCAGCCTGCAAGGTGCTCCTGTAGGCTTCTTCTGTTTGCTGTGCAGCAGACCCATCACTCCTGGTGCACCTGGGTGTGCACAGCCTAATTCCTGCTGCAAATGTCAATGAAAAAGTAATTCCTAGCCCTATTTTTCAGAGAGAGAGCAAGAAGGCACATGACTATTTCTAAGCATATCTTTGTAGTTGCTCAGTAAATGCAGACAGTTGCTCCTGGTTCTGATTAGCATGGAGGTGTGAATCACAAGCTCTGCTCCTGAAGCACTACCTTAACGTGCCAGAGAAGTGAACAATTTCCCTGGGATATAGAAGAAGGCATTGTTTCAGCAAAAGTCAATAAAGCCTTGTGGTGAGGTCATGTCTTGGACAGGAGCGTGCTTGGAAGGCCATAAGGATGCTGTTATCCCAAGACTTCTTTGTCATGCAGTAAGACCTTTGTGAAGCTGGACCATTTAGATACAAAGGATTTTCATTAATGATGTCTCTGTGACTGGGAGGGTTCTGATGTCACCAGGGTTGCAATACTTTAATAACACATTGTTTCACACTTAGAAGTGATGCAGACATAAACGGATTTGTTTAGTCAATGAGATAAGGTGTCCCAAAAGTATTAAGAAATGTCTATGAATATATAAATCAGATGATTTGGACTGTAAAAGGATGTGTTACACGACAGCTTTTTGGAGCTGCCCGCAGCTGATGCTGCTACATCTGTTGATCATCATCATCTGTCAGAGCAAGGAGACTGTGAGCTGTAAAGGGATAACAGTTTGCCTTGTAAGAATGCTTCATTGATTTTTATTAACAGTGGTTGTTAACTCTACCTGCTGGTATCTGCTTAGCTCAGCCTGGGGCGTTCTCTAGCAATTTCAGAGCAAGTGTTCAGAGCTGAACCTAAAGAAAGGGATAAGTAAATAAACACCACTGAGCTCCTGCTGCATGCAGTGGAGAAGATGTCTTTATAGCTCATTGTGAAGGCATCAGCATGTCAGTATTTCATAAAACAAATTGAGAAAGAATTAGGTGCTAATCCTTCTTTGGGAGTGTGGAGTTGGCGTGATTGCAGCAATAACAACCTTTGGGCTGGAGCAGGGCTTTCTGCTAGACCGGGTTAGTAGTTCAGCAAGTCTGTTAAAGAAACACAGTGTTTACCTAGGCTGCTGGAGGTTGCTTTGGGTTTCTGGAAAGACAGAATGGTTTTAATGTTTTTATTCGTGCAAGGTCACTTTTCAGTGTTAAAAACACTGAAATAATTGCTATTGTGATCTGAACTCCAGCTTCCTACCTCACAGATGTCAACAGTTCGTACCCTGAATTCTCAGAAGCAATTTTTCATGACAGCACTGTTACTACCTTCCCAAGAAATAGCAATGATCTGTAGTATCCCTAATATGCTCTCTCTCTTGTTCTTAGAGCCTGTTACTGAGACCAGCATGAGCAAATCCATATGCTCAACATTTCTCCTGTTTTGGCACAGTGTTGGCACTTTGCAGTTGTTTCTTCCCTTCTGACCTCTGAACTGATGCTTGTTTTTCCTATTTATAGGGGACAAACATTTTAAAATAATTGCTAGTTTCATTTGTCCAAGAGACAGTGAAAGTTCTGATGAGCGTCCGAATGAATAGGACAGTAGCTGACTGATTTTAAAAATGCTCCCTGAAATTGAATTTAAGTATTAAAAAATATTCAGAGTAGGTTGTTGAAGGCCTTCAGGATTAAAGTGTGGGGTTATACACTTGCAAATGCATTTACTTTTGGCAGGACTGTGTTGGCAGGGCCTAATCTGGAGCCTGTTTCTGGTACCTGGAGCTTTCTTTCACTGTAAGAAGCAATTCCCATTTTCAGCATTTTTCAGGCTTTTAGATTCTTTCTGGTTTGAAATGAGAGAAGACACTAAAATTGGCACCAACAGAATAGGAGCTGGCACAACACAGTAGGAATCAACATCCCCTCTCCCTCAGATCTTACAGCTGTGGTCATTAGCTTCTCCATGCATCTTCATACATCAAGCTGTTCGCAAAGTCTCCAGGCAACTTCTGGAACACAAAAAGTCTTCCTTAGAAATAGGGGGAAAAAATTATGCATCCTAGGGTGTGTGATTGCTTTTTCTGACCATATGATTTGAGAAACCAATTATCCCTTGGCTTCTCCTAGCAAGTCTTACCTTCAGCCCAGGATCAATGGACCCATCTTGATGGAGGCACGAGAAAGCCATGTTTTTTTCCAAACACCTCTCACATGCAGGATGTTCAGAGTTAGTCCCATCCCCTCTCTACCAGGAAGGCCCATGCTGCTCCCCAGCCATGGTCTGTAAGCTGGAGATGACACTATTTCCTGGGTCTTTGTTTGGATGATATTTCAGATTTAGCACAAAGTCTTGTTTGTACGATGGGGAAGAAGATTGAGAAACCTCTTCTTAATCATAGCCAGGATGCTTGGCGATGCAGAATTGGTCCCTCATCACATATGGTTTGTCTGGTTACTAAATGGCAAGGGCACATGGAGCACATAAAGCATTGCTGGGAACCAGAGCCAGGTTGGCAAGAGAGTGAGGAATTTAGAGAAATTGAATGAAATGAAGACAAGCAGCGGTAACTGGTAATGTGGCAGTGGAGATAGAGGGAGCTGCATCCTTACCGCTTGAACAATGTGCAGCTAATGAATTGCTTGTTCATACTCTATCTGAAATCATCTGCATGGAAGTGAACATGACTCTTTCAATTTTGATAACATGCGGATGCCAAGGCTGCTGGTCCAGAGTGCGCGGAGCAGCCCGTGTGTACAGACATGCCAGGCCATGGGATGAGCTCCCCAAACACACCGCTGAGCCAGTGGGGAGGATGCTCTTGCTATTCAATTCACACATCTTGCTGAACAAGCAGATGAGTTTAATTTATATTTAATCAGCCTCTGCAAACAGCAATCACTTGAGAGGTTTTCCATACAACATGCAGTGATTACCCTTATTACAGTGGTACTGTTCATACTGGAGTCTCAGCCCCTCCATTTGAAATCCTTCACTTCTAGAGGTTTTAGTGCTTTTTGTAGAATGCTCTGCAGGCTGGAACTTGAAGAATCAGGACATGGCTCAGCAGCAGCTACACTCACAGTCATGTTCTCCTTGGGACTGAGCATCGGAAATGTGTCTGAGCCCTGCTTTGTCCCTGTGGCTGTCCTGGGAGTCGAGATGAGGCTGAGCCTCACCTGCCCCACTACACACTAGAGGAAGATGACCCTACCTGTAAGAAGAGACCCCTAATGCCAGGTATTTATGGTTGTGGTTTTGCCCTAGGATTTGTGGGTGTGAAATTTCAGACCTCCAGTCCTGCAGAAAGCAGCTTCTGCTCTCTAAGATGTGATGAACTTTGACTACTGGCTGATGTGTTGAAATTGGCCATGTGGAGCCTGTTCTTATGCCTGCAAAGGATTTTTTTGGCATCTCCACTGGAGCAGGACCTTACCGGCAGATCAGACTTCATGGCTTCAGAAGGACAGGGGCTGAAAATTGATGGGTGTATTGGGTTTACGTGGTAAAGGTTTGGTAGCAGGGGGGGCCACAGGGGTGGCTTCTGTGAGAAGATTCCAGAAGCTGCTCCATGTCAGATCAGCGCCAGCTCCAGCCGGCTCCAAAAGGGACGCACCGCTGGCCAGACCTGAACCAATGAGCGATGTTGTTTGCGCCTCTGTGAGAGCAGATTTAAGAAGGGGAAAAAACTGCTGCGCAACAGCAGCTGGGAGTGAGAGGAGTGAGGAACAGCCCTGCAGGCACCAAGGTCAGTGAAGAAGGAGGGCAGGAGGTGCTCCAGGCGCCGGAGCAGAAGTTCCCCTGCGGCCCGTGGTGAGGCCCATGGTGGAGCAGGCTGTCCCCCTGCAGCCCGTGGGGTACCACACGGAGCAGATCTCCACGCTGCAGCCCGTGGAGGAGCCCATGGTGGAGCAGGTGGCTCTGGCCTGAAGGAGGCTGCAGCCCATGGAGAGCCCCCGCAGGAGCAGGCTCCGGGCCGGACCTGTAGCCCGTGGAGAGGAGCCCACGCAGGAGCAGGTGATCCGGTGGGAGCTGCCACCCGTGGGGGACCCATGCTGGAGCAGTTTGCTCCTGAAGGATGGACCCCGTGGTACGGACCCATATTGGAGCAGCTCTTGAAGAGCTGCAGCCTGTGGGAAGCCCATGCAGGACCCATTCGGGAAGGACGGCATCCCGTGGGAGGGACCCCACGCAGGAGCAGGGGAACAGAGAGCGACCATGAAGGAGCGGCAGAGATGAAGTGACATGGACTGACCGCGACCCCCATTCCCCGTTCCCCTGTGCCGCTCGGGGGGAGGAGGTAGAAGAGGGTGGATGGGGGGAAGGTGTTTTTAGTTTGCTTTTAGTTTCTCACTGCTCTAGTTTGCTAGTTATAGTAATAAATTATACTAATCTCCCTGTGTTGAGTCTGTTTTGCCCGTGACGATAATTAGTGAGTAATCTGCTTGTCCTTATCTCAACCCTTAAGCCCTTGTCCATTGTATTTTCTCCCCCTGTTTCTTTGAGGAGGGGGAGTGAGCGAGCGGTTGTGGTGGAGGTCGGCTGTTTAGCTGGGTAAAACCACCACAATGGGCTGGGGCAGAGACACGAATTTTTGAGAAACTTATGATGTAGAAAAAGAAGAGCTTCAGCTGGTCCTTTTCCATCCCAGAGCTTTCACTTTCTGTCCATGTTTGTATTTTAGCTGAAACCTAGGAGTATTCCACCATCAGCAAGCAATCAAGGGAGCACTTCTGGATGTGTGAAGAGGTTCTCAGTCCTGTCTCTGCACAGCCACAGGACACTGAAAATGTGCTTGCCTGCACCATCAGCATCATGCTACAGGTTGTTGACTCTGTGGTTATGCTATCGCGTTGAATTTCTCTCCGTAGTGACATATTTGATTGGCCTGTGATTATCTCAGCTTTCTGTCATTATATAGAGAACTATTTTTGATAGCTTATTCTAAAGCCAGCTCATTATGGGCAAGTAGCAATCTAGATAGAAACTGGGGTTACAAGACACTTATTGCAGTGTGGCAGCTGTGCACTTGGCATCTTCAGTCCGAATCTTCCACACTGTTACAATATTGTGGGTGCTGGTGGCTCTTCCAGTGGATTTATCATCTTGCACTTTGGATAGGTGGTGGTGGGGCAGGACCTTTATTCATTGCAAATGGTGTTACAGGTACAGTGAAATGGTCTTTCCTTTTTAGCCAGTAACAAGAGGGACAGATGGCAATGGAATCACCAGCTTTCAGCCATTCCTTGATGTTCCTTGGCCATCTAGAGCAGTTCCTTAATTGTATTTCCTTTTTTTTTCCTCTTCTTCCCCCCCATCTCCCCTATCCTTAGCAGTTGGCATGAAAGCATACCCAACAGACAGACTCCTTTCTGAGCAAAGACTAAGAATGAAATTTTTTAGTACAGAATATGCTGCTTTAGAAAGTTGCAAAAAAGTAGAATTAGGCAGACTGATGTGTAGCATTCAGCAGCCTCAATGCTAGAAGCAGTGATCAACATCTGCTGTAATTACTTTCTTTAGAACTTTACAAATGTACTGATAATTTTGGTGGAAAGAAGAACAAACGGGAAAAGATCTGGAAGATACTCTTGGTGAATTTTTTAATTAAAATGTTTTTGATTTAAAAAAAACTCTTAAAGAAGCAATTAAAACAAGATGATATTAGTCTACACTTACATTGAAAGGCCTTGCCAGGATTAACTAGCTTTCACCAAATAAATTACTACCTCTGGATTTGCATTAGCACATACTTTCTATAGACGTTAATCAGGAAGAAGTGTGTATTGAGAGGGTGAGATCTGAGCAGCAAAACCAGCCTGCAGGGTCATGGGCAGAGCACCTAAATGGAGGAAAGTATTGCATCTAACCGAAGCCACTTTCTGCTCTGAGTCTTGAGCTCTGGAAGCCCACTGATAGCAAGAGGTTTTAGGTGGGGCTATGCCTGAATTTTATGCTTATTATGGAAAGCCTTATTTCTTCAGTATTTGTATTTCAGTAATTAAATTTGAGGCCTTGGCCAGACTCCATTTAAACAAAGCAAAGAGCCAGGGTTTGAAATGCTGTGCTGCATGATGACCTAATCCAAATCCAAATCCAAGTCTGGGAATGTTTCCACCGACTCCCCAGGAGCTGGACTGGACCTGCACAGTTGTTCCTGCCCATCGCCAGTGCCTGCTCCCATGGCAGCCAGCACCTGAAACCTCCTGGTGGGTGCAGCTGAAGGATGGGGCTTCTGGGTGCTGTCTTCCTCTGTTGAATGGATGGCACCAAAAGAACATGTGAACTAAATAGGCTTTGGCAGACCTACAGCAGTGGTCACGTTTGTGTGCTCTTTTTATGGTGGTATAATGCAACTTGGTCTCAGTCCAAATGTGGCATGCTTTTCTCTTTTAAAGTTTGTTTTCTCCCTTCAGTTAGTGAAGATTTCCCAATGGCATCATACCAGCTGCTTCAGCACTGTGCTTCTCCTCACCGAGGGCTGCTGGACAGAGGAGATGTGTATTAGCAATGATGCCAATGAATTTTAACTCCTGAACGGTTCTGGTGGCTGAAACACAACATACAAACATGTGGTTTCATTGAGGACTTGGACTGCAATAGTCTGAATATGAACACTGTTTGCAAAGCTGAGTGGTGTAGAACTGGTATCATCTCCATCTCCTACCAGCAGCAAATTTATTCGATTACTCACTCGTTCCTATGATAAATATATAGGAATTCCTACAATACATTTGATTCATTCCTATAATGAATTCAAGCTCATTCCTAAGCCATTCATTAAAATGCTCTCCACTTACATAACATTAAAGGTCAACCAGAGGTACAGTAGCTTTTTTTTTTGCTATTGGATCACAAATTTTGTAAACATGTTTCCTACATCACCTGCTTTTCAGTGGTAAGCCACGCATAGACAATTGCTCATACCAGAAGTTGTGATGGTTCCAGGAATAAGGAACAGTATCTGAGCCACCAGGCTGTTGTCCAAATGCTTACAATTAATAAATAATGTGAATCCATGAAATGGAGTGTGATACATATTGTTGTCTGGGGAAAACTACTCATTTTTCAGAGTTTAAATGAAGGAACCAGAACTGCTATTTTTGCAAAATAGGTCTAGGGAAGGTATTACAGCTCCATTCCAGGCACAAGGCCGAGGAGATACTCTGCATACAGGCATGGTGGGAGCTTTGGGGGTTGCACTGTTTTCTCCCAGCAGTCTACCCACTGTGACTTGGGTCCACCTGGATGAGGACTGCTTGCCTACATCAGCTGTTTCCTTTAAAGCTTTAATTTAGGCACTACTACAAGCAACTTCGTGGACAATCATTAACCTCATACTTATCTCCTCAAGCCAGATTGCTTGTAGCAGCACATGGTGGACACTGAGGACCAGTAGCTGTGGAGATTGGTCTACAGTAAAATGGAGAGATCTGGATTTACTAAGGGAGTAGCTGCTCTTCAGGACATGCGAGTGTGGTTTAGCCGCACAGAGCAGCTCTTGTGGCATGAAGCCTTGGCAGTAGCAGAGACAGGATTAAAACCTGTGGTCAATGTACACTTCCCAGCAGCAACACACTGGACCCAGGCCCATCTGAGCTCGGGGAAACAGGCTCTGACTCTCCGGTAGGTCTAAGAAAAGTGTTTTTGAGTCTTTAAGCAAGTGCCGTGGAAACGCACATGGCATGGTCTGACCCTTGTCTTTGAGATCTGTGTGTGGTGCCCACCAACTGCACCAGTCCTGGTTTTGACTTCCACCCCTTCCAGAGGAGAAGTGAAATTCATCTCTTTGGCATACTAATGAGTCCTGTGCATCTGTTTTGCTCTTGAAGCCTTGATCCTAGCTCTGAACAGCCAAGGCATCTATTCAGCCAGGAGCTCTTTTTTTGTAATAACAGGCTTTAAAATATGTAAATCTATTTTCAAAGCAAAATAAAACCCTCAAATGTTCATGTATCCCTCAGAAGGAAGAAAGGGTCTCTCTCCTAATATTTTATGCAAATCTAGCTTTTGCCTTTGTACTTGGGCATGAATAAATATCAATGACTGCTTCAAAATGAGGAAAAAAGAAACTTCATCCTTCATCAAAAGAAAAAAACCTTTATTTCTATTGCATAAATAATGGTAAAATTAAAATCTTTTTATACAGATTATATATTTACAGTAGTGTTTGGTTAGAGGAAACAGCCGATACATATGGCATTCGGTTTTCCTTTTATACACGTCTTTATACACTTGGGTAACTTGCAATAACATAGGATTTATTAAAGTTGCATGCCAAGTTAATTTATATTAATATTTACAGTGTTTTGTACAAAGTGATTTTTTTTTTTTTACTATTATGATGCTGACTTTGTGAGTTGTTGTCTTTAATTGAAATGCCATGTCTTCTGTTAACAAGCAAAAAATGGTCCGTTTTTAACAATGAATGGTAAATGGCTTGAAAACAGCGAGATGAAATGATGACAAAAAGGAGATGAATGCATTAGTGAGGAACTTCCTAGAGATGAATCAGGAGGCATTGATTACTTAGATCCCAGCATGGATTAAATGGCAACAGGCTGGATTCTGGGTTTATTCCATAAGCCAATTAACTCTAATGAGTTAGTTCTGATTTACTCTGGAGTCCAAGAGGAACTTCAGCTTTCTTCCTCCTGCCACCCCAGTTAAAATCTGAGAGAACATTAGCTGCTGCACGAAGCTGAAATAACTTTGGCTCCTCGGGCACAGATGGTGGGAAAAGTAATGCCATTCTTGAGTTGGTGCAGTATGAAAATATATGCATTTATTTGAAGACTGCTGTCAAATGGCAACCCCAAGGGCCTGATGCTGCAAACACATTGGCAGTGTGGTTTGGGTTTGGTGGGACTGCCCACAGGAGAGACAAGGCATGCCTGAGTGATGGCAAGACTGGAGGGGTAGCTGCCAGAGCAAGCCCAACAGCTTCATATGGGATGTTCAAATGTCTACTTCTTGGCCAGTGAAGGCAGAAGACCAGATGATAGAGGAAAGTTGCGGTATGGAACTCACCTAAAGCATTGTAAGATGAGCAGTATCTGAAGATGCTTATTCACGATGCTGGCAAAGACTGGCCATGAACAGCTGTAGAAAATAATTGGATGGAAAATAGCAATTTCATTTAGTAACGGTCTTCAAGGCTACAAAGTATTTTGGTCTGTCTTGACAGAAAATAAAAATCCTAAGATATTTCAATGGTCAAATTGTCAAGTACTGATCGTTAGATTCAATTCCTTTTTCTTCTTTTTCCCGTCTTCTTCTCCCTTTTAAGGCTGAAATTCTTTACTAGTGAAGATGCTGAATTAAGACAGTTTTTCAGACTTTTGCCACTGGAGAGTTAGGAGTAGAGTATTCTTCCAATTAAAGTGTTGCTGTCAGATTTTCTGTCCATCTTGCGTTTGGTGAAGCTTCTACTCTTCGTAGAGCTGCCTAAAACATGCTACTTGAACTGGAGAAAACCACAATTTGTTCCTGATAATAACCAACAACATACAGAGATTAAAATGTTTTGAGCCTTTTCTTTTCTGTATTAAATTCTTTAGTTCCTGGGAAAGTAATAGGTTTTAAGTGATGCAAGAGAAATGTAATTGCACTGTCAGAACTCAGTACAGTAAAATAATAGATTGAAAACCAGTAAGTTCTGTACATCTTCATCTGTGGAATGTAAGCATGATTCAGAGCCAAGAAAAAAGATACTTTATCAGATTCTCATTTTAGAAAAGTTGGTTTTTCTTCTTTCAAATAGTCATCCATAAAGCAGAGGCTAAATAATTTATTACACGGGTGGATAAAATAGGGAACTTCATTCTTAGTGATCTTAATGTATTCCTCCTACTGCTTCTCTCTTCGCAGATCTAAGTCTGACTCGGGACTGTGAACTGCTTGCTTTTGTGCGATGACAGCCCTTGGCAGCGCTGTTTGCTCTGTGCACGTGTGCGTTACGTGCAGTGAAAGAGTCTTTCGTGGAAAAAGCTGCAAGTCTCCATGTACCGGGCACCTCAGAAAGCAATGTGTCATCTAGAGCAGAGCCAGCACTGGACCTTGAACGGCCTTGGACAGACCTCTGGGTGTCCCAGGAGATGTTTTGGTCTTTTGCAGCAGGCAGAAAGATGCAGCGTGTTCCTTCCATGGAATAAAGTACTTGCCAGTAGGTACTTTGCTCATCCAAGTCTGTCAAAAAGACTTCATCCATCCCAAGTAGCATCCTTAGGAATGCTTTCTACCTGGTCTTGATTTGCTTCCTCACTATTCTATTTCTTATTGGAGAATGACCAAAAAAAAAAAAAAAAACCAAAAAACCACATTTACTTGGCCTCAGCATAAAAAAGTTTATATATACATATAAATGTTTTCTTTTGCAGAGTTCATGGAAATCCTTGCTGTAAAGCAACTAACACCCAGACCTACCAGTTCATCATATCCAAAGTAAGCTCCCAATAACCACCTAATAGCATGTATGAAATCTCTCAGCAGATGATGCCCAAATATTCAGCTCTAGCTCACCTGTGAGGAGGGGCAGCTAGCCAGGTCTCCTACCACCTCCCACACCTTCTGCTCACAGATGACCCTTGTCCTGGGGAGGTCCGTGAACACCTCCACCAGGATGTGGTGTCTTCTAACAGTCACTGGCACATTTGTGGGTACCCATCAAACATGAAAATTAATTACATTTTTTCTTGTCAAGTCTTTTTGTCCTTTGTCATCTCTATACGACCTCCACCAGCACAAGGAACAAACTCCCCCTAAAAGAGGGTTTCCAGTTGCCCACCCTGCTTGTGGTTTTTAATTCTCTATATTACTGCCAATACTGCATCTGATTAGAAAAGCCTTCTCAGCGGTGGAGCTGGCAAGAGGGTCGGGCCCCAGTGAAGTCCTCAGGTGGTGCAGCCCATCATGGGCAAGAGCCGGCTCCCTGAAGGCCGATGCCATGCTGCGCTTGGCCTACACAGTAACTCCTCAGCTGTGGCTTTCTTCATGGCTGACCTTATGGTATGGCTTCGGATCTGACAGGTAAGCAATGCTCCTTTAGCAGCGTTTTGCTGGAATTCGTTTCTCTGTGGCCTCCAAAGTGCCACATGCCTGCTGTTCCCTCGTTGGCTTCTCCCGGAGCAGATGCCTTGTGCTGCTTGAAAATCAGGATGTGCCTTCAAAGTTAAAGCCACAAATGGTTATCAGCAAAGCAGCCCTGTGCCGTGCAGGAGCTGTAATCCAAATCCTTCCCATCAGAGATTGATCCCTCCATGAAGGACCTGCCCAACAAGCCCAGGACAGCCTGTGTTGAGCAGTGCTTATGCTGCCTTAATTTCATGTGCTCCCAAGCCAAACGAAACCAAAGCCTCTCAAGCTGAAACACTCACGGCCACCTCATATCTTTCCCTGTGTGCCAATCTGTTTAATTGCACACCTTTATTTTTATTTTTTATTTTTTTTGTGACTAAGCCAACAGAGTCATCTTCGGGGAGCTCAGAATTTGCTGATAATTTGCTAATCCGTGAGCTGAAAGGCCGTCCCAGGCTGCTGGGAGTCGTTTGTCCAGCCTCGCCTTGGCTGGGAGCGTGTTTGCAATTGCTGCATGTCGCTCCAACTTTGTGGCACACATGTCACGAACAGCGAGGGTTGCTATAGCAATATCCTTTTCATACAGAATTGCAGTGCTGAAAAGACACTTAAATTCTCATGTAACTGGCAAGAGCATAAGTTTAGTGCTTTTTCTGACAGCTCTACCTAGCACTGCTGTAGTCTGGATATTTTTTAAAGTATGTTAATTAGCACTTAAATAGGTTTTTTTTTTTTTTTTTTTTAAGTATGGGATGTGGGTTTTTTATTTTTATTTCTTTGATTCTTCTACTTTCTTCCCCCTAAACCTTTGCCATCAGGTTTCAATCAAAATTTTACTGCTCTATTTTTACCTACTGTCTGTAAAAGCAATAAAAAGCCCTTTTTTTCCCCCCTCTTATGTAGAAGGAAAAAAAAAGGGTAAATGGATGTTACATAAATGGAGCCAGGGAGGTAGGTAGGAGACACAGGTCCAGTGCTGCTGGCTGGGAAGGATGGGAAAGTGTTGCTAGAAAGGTTGCTGGGAGAGTAGGAGAGGAAGGGTTGAAATGGTTTGGCCTGATCCATCCTGCATTGCCACTGGCTACCAGAAGAGCCTGACTGATTAAAGAAGGGATATCTTCAAGACGCCTTTAGATGAAGAAAGGCTGCTCTAGGAAGGAAAAGGAGACCTCTGGCAAGACATGGCACTGATTCATAACGGATAAATTGGGTTCCTCACAGAAAAAGCAAAACCAAAAATCCCCCAAATCCTGTACCCAGTAAAATCAGTGGGGAGTTTTGCAATGAACTCTACTGACCCCAGGCTATGGCTTTTACTGATATATTAATTATAGGTTTGGTTTTACAAATGGACCTTCAAGATGAAGAATTGTGCTGAACAATGACTGTATTATAAAGGTTTTTATGGAACATGCATGTAGAAATTATGGAGCGTTCCAGAAAGCTTGAAAGAATGGAAAAAATTATCTTGTCTGTAAGGTAGCTGTTATAATTGGAGTCTGCCTGGTATTAGCTGTCGGATGAGTGAGAAGAACACGGAGAAATGCCTGTTCTATGTGTTTCACTTGTCTTTCTGTGCTAAGCGAAGAGGCAGTGCTCTGCCCCATGAAGCTGCTGTGCTGAGCAGGGCTGGTGGGTCGGTGCCCACCTCTGCTCCATCTCCATCTGCTCTGCTTCCCACATTCACCCCAGCACCATCCCAGGAAAAAAAATTCTTAATAAGTACCACTCGGTGGCAAGTAATGTTTAGACATTTTTCTGCTGTCTCCACCATTTCACATGCCCCTGAAACCTAAAAACATGGATGACAGTTCCCTCAAAAAGATCTCCAAGCTCACTATCTGCAATGCCCAGAACAGCGAGTGCTGGGAGCACCTCTGGGTTCCCCAGCAGCATGAATGCTGTGCTCAGAGCTTGCCTAAGATTTTACGCTGTTGGTTTGAAGTCTGCGCCTGCCCTATAGCAAACATAAATCCCTCCGTCTTCTGGGAGATGTAACAATTTTTCTGGAATGTTTTGTGGTTGACCTCTATTAGTCACAGCAGAACAGAAATACAGAAGTGTGTGTTTGTGAAAGGCAGAAAAAACAACTCAGCTGCTTTGGAAATGACGGCTGTCATCTTCAGTTATGGAGCGGTGCACCAGGCAAATGGCAACGTTGTGGAGGTGGGCAACTACAACACACACCTAAAGGCAAAATCCTAAGTGGTGACATGAGATTAAGGGGTGGTGGGAGACAGAACAATGAGAAACAGATTTTCAAATCAGGCTACTAAAGAAATACAGTTTAAATGTTATCAATTGAACTTGGTAACAAAAAAAAGGACCTGAAACGAGTCTTTGGGATGGATCCAGGCTTAAGCCAATGACTGCCATCTAGGACGAGGGAAGCTCATGGTTCACAATCCCTTTGGGAGCCATCCTGCCCCCCTCTTGTGACACAGGAAACAGTCATCTACATTCACAGGAGCAAGATCTTGCTGTTCCTGGAGCTCACTCAGCTGGCAGCATGAAGCCATCTCAGCTCTGACGCCTGCGCGAATGCTCCCCACACTGGCTCCACGCGTGCTGGCCACAAACGTCTCCCATGAAGACAAGGAAACCGGATCTCTCCCGGGGTGACACACAGGTGCACACTTCATCCAAAGGTAAACGCAAGGATTTGTGTCAAGTTTAAAAGGAGAAACGCTTTCAGATGTAGTTCAGGTTCCAGGAGCGTGCAGCCCTTACGCTTTCTGCAGGACGTGTTGTGTCTCTTGTCTGCATCACTCCATCATCTTCTCCTTGCTGCTCATTAAAATCTCTTCCAGGAAAAATAACTAACACTTGCGGGATCTGAAAGTCTGACACACTACATAACATACGGCGGTATGCTCAAGTTTGATTCCTTCTTCTCTTGCTGCAGTCTGCTTTTCAGCTCACCCTCTTTCGAGCCTGTCCATGGGATGGGTGGAGCAGTGGTGGTGGTGGTGGGACAGCTCCCACGAGGGACTGGAGCAGCTGGCTGGTCAAAATCCACATCACCATACAGCTGAAAATGTAACCTTGCCCATGAGGAGGTGTCTGACATGGAGGTTTCACTGCAGATTACAACCAGGGCATATGAAATGAAATAAATAAAATTCAGGCAGGTGAGGAGCAGAAAGAAAAGCTCAGAAAGAACTTTACTAGTGGTTTTGGTCTCAGATAAGGTTAATGAAGACCAATATAGTGGAAGGGCAAAACTACTGGAAAGCAAACATTGTTGAATATGCAGATAGGACAAAACAGAGGGAGTTTTAACTGGCGCTGGTGGTTGCAGAGTCGGCTGGAAGACTGTGCACAAATCTCAGGAATGCCCATGTGTGAAAGCGGGTGGTGGTTCTTAAGCACTGATTCATGGTGGAAAAAAAATGGCAAACAGACTCATGCTACCCCACAGTCTTGTGTCAAAGGCGGCGTTTATGAAGCAAAAACAGACATTTTGTATGATGCTGGCAAATTCTCCTCTTTTTTACTTTGAAAATACTGTACAAGGATGCTTTAGCTCCCCTCTAATGCCGTAAACTCAAAGGCATGGTCATAAGGGAAAAACAAGGTGAAGCCGAAGTACGTGACATAAAATGAACAGGACTTGCTTGTGGCAATGCTACGATCAACTTCCTGGGAATGTGGGCCTGGCGGAGAGCTATGCAAAATAGTCAGTTGGCCCCTAGGTTAAAAGACAGCCCCGCTGCAATGAGTCATGAGGCTGTGCCTCCTTAATACTGCAAAACAGACTGCTGGATGAAAGTGTCTTCCAAGTTACAATTGCTGTTTTGAAGCAATAATTCGGGACTCCTGTGTATTTTCTTTATTGCATTAGGAAACAAAACCTTTAAAGCATTAAGACAGCCCTTTTATGTCCCTGCCAAAAGGATGTAGTTGATTCACAAGACACGTTACGCTGCTGGCCCCAGGCTCCTTGTCGAATGGTGCGTAATCTGCCTGCCTCTGTCTCTTTGCCGTGTGAGAGTCGGTTCGGGGGAAGCTCACCCGGTGGCATGCGCATGCATGGTCAGTTTGGTTCACAGTGTCATGGCGAGAGGCTACTCCATGCCGCTCCGCAGGATCTGGTTGGCTGCAATCAACATCACACTTATAATAAAGGCCATGGCAAATGCGCAGATAAGGCTCTTCCGTACACAGGTCTGTCTGTTCTGCTTCTGGGCGTGCACTGCAGGAAAGACAAGGGAAAGATGAGTTACTTGGCCAAAGAAACGTTTTTGCTTTCCACCAGGATCGGCCGAGCTCAGAAATCCTCCTTCGCCTCAATGTACACCCAACCTTGGCCGAACCCTCTAGCCCATACCTCGAAGATCCCCTGTGCTGGGTCAAGTCTTACCTCTCCTTGGAGACCATTATGGGGTGAGTACTGCTGGGACATTTCCAAATAAGCAACCTTACCTTTCATTACTTCCAAACCAATTTTCCTATTAGACCACCCTCTCATACTGCAAGAAGCCCTTTCTCACTCACATTGGCTTTAAAACCCTTCAAATGCCTGAAGATTTAAGTGTTTCAGTTAATCTGGGTAGTTCCTTTTTAAGCTCTTTATGAAGTTCTCTATGCATTTCTTTTATCGGAAATACTGGTCTTCTGCGAATCCCTTTAGACATGTCCAGGTTTTTCCGGTTATAGGCCAACTGGGAACAAGCAGAGATTCAAGATGTGCTCCCCAACTACGCTTAAAAAACCATTGTGATCGTTCCCATGAGTATGCACAGTACTTCAGTAATTTTTTGGAACTGTCTTCAGGTTTTCTGTGCCTAAGCAAAATCAGACTTATTAAGAACCTTTTCAAGTGAGTGCTTGCAGAGCAATTGTCAAAAGAGGTGAGAGCAATTTGCAGCAGTTGGGATTTTTAGCATTTGAAATACTTTATTTACTTATATTTTTTAAATTCAGCAGCAAGGATACATGTTGTGGTCTGCTAAAGCCAGTTCATGTCTCTGCCTCAGTCTCCCTACCTAAGAATACCAGAACAATATGTGGTACTGGGGTACCGTGAAGATCAATGTTTGAAAAGGCTCTGAAGGTCCTGCAAGATGGACACAGAAAGTCAGAAGATCCTCATGCATGTGATGGCCTGCCAGTACGGGCAGTAACGCACAGTCATGTTTAGGCTTGAGAAGGGATGTGCTCACTTCCTTTTTCTCATGGATGGTTGTACTGGTGATGATGGGAGACTTTCAGATGGTTGACAACAAGCTCAGAATTACAATAAAACTGAAATGTGACCAGAAAAAGTCTCTGAGTGCCCAAGCTGTGAAAAGTCCAGGAGGATGTTTTGAGACACAGAAATAAACCCTTATTCTGATCCAGGCTTGAACCTCATCAGACAGGGAGAGGGGAGCACTGGATGCTGCATTTCAAACACTTGTTTCATCCCCCCTCGCCTCCTCCAGCCAGGATTTAGCAGTGTCTGTGTCCTAATCCCAGCTCCCATGCGGTCCCTGAGCATCAGCTCAGTGCCGGAGGCACAAGAAGCCCTCGTTAGGCAGCACTTTGAGTCAAAATGCCGAGGGCAGTAAAACGCTGCACAACCATTGCTCCAAGGGACTCGCTATATTCTGCTTCGATAATGAAATCCCCCTTACGGCAGCTCTCCTAAATTACTTGCTTTCTACTTGCATGGCTCTACTCCTTGATTCCTTCATTTGCTTCTATAATGCACACAGAATCAATACCTTGGTTTTGTGCATTATGCCCCAGACCTTTGAAAAGCTTGTTAAATAACAGCTTTGGTTATTCCTTCTTTATTTTTCTGTTATTTCTGCACTTTGAAAACTCTCCCAGCCAGCAGACAAAACAGCGGCATAAGCCATCATGGTCAGTGTTGCCGTTCAATGTAGGGCTGTGATGCCAATTACCATGACTGGGAGAGCAGTTGAAGACTGGCTAAGACTTTCTGTGATGGCATTTTTCCTACTCAAAGGAAAAGAGTAAAGCATATTCAGTGTTTCTTGCAGAAGTGTTCCTGAAGCAAACAATTTCTTCAGTCTTCTGTTATACCATCAAGTGAAAATAGAGCTTTAAGGTAGCAGGATCCAGATACGTCATCAATATTGTTCTTCACCTATTAAGGAGCTGAAGTTGCTGTCTTTCTTTATTGTTAACACAATTATGTGCTACCCTGGGAGCAGTCTATGAATTGTCTTCTTAACTATGAAGACCGTTTTGCACTCCCTGTAAATGATGAGGTTTTGCTCTCAATTCCCTCATTTCTCCAAATTCATAGATCCTTTGAGCATGGCATCTGCAATTTTTCCTGCTGGTTTCCATAGCAGGCATTGTCACAGGGCTGGACGCTCAATCTGTTTTGCATTTTGTTGCCAATAGGAGTTTTAATACTCATGGGACATGCAAGGGTTTGGACATGAGCTGGTTCCTTGAACGTGGTCAGAGCCAGAAACTTCTTCTGAGATGTCCCAGCCTGTTCCTAGCAGGGAAAGCAACTCCCAGGCTGTCCAATGTAAAGAAAATCTCAAGAAGCAAAGGCACATCGAGGCTCATCCGTCATCTTCTCAACCTGCAGAGGATGTGCTGGTGGGGAGGACTTGGCCAAGGGGTGGCAAAGACAGAGTTACCATCTCTAGCTTCTCCACCAGGACATAGGCTCAATGGGTACAGCAGTCCACTGGCTGTGACTGCCAGACCGGTCACGATGCCCACAGTAGGGTTGAGATGCTCAGGGTGAGCATTGAGAGCCTTCTTCCCTGCAGATTAAAGCTTGCTAATCTGAACAGCTACAGTGTATTTATAGTGTCTTTTGTCATAACCCTGCCAAAGGTGAGTGATATTTGCTTTCTCTGGCTGGCTGGAGTTATTTCCATTTTAAGAGGTCAGCTTTTCATTCCCACAGCCATCAGCTGAGGAGCAGATGCTCGTAACGCTTGTCTCGGGGAGAGCGGGAAAGGGACCTGAGGCAGCTCTTGCACATCCAGTTAATTCGAGTGTCAGGGCTGAGGATGAAATACCCATGGCAGGCACCACGGGTCACTGTAACTATCCAGCACTCTTGTTTGCCAAAAGCTTAACGTTGTGAGCATTTGGATAAAGGGAACTGCCAGACGAGTGATTTTTGTACTACATTTTTTTGTTAGTGCAATGTCACTGCAAACAGTTGTCCTTTCCTTTTGTCTCTTCCCATAAAAACATGCATTCTTGGCTCTCAGCTTCGTTCTCCTGCCCTAAGCATTAATAAAAATAGTGAGAAGGGCTGAAGATATAACTGTGCCTCCCTTCTGGTTGTGTTCTTTATTGTCAGGGCTGATGTGGGCTGCTTGTACTGAGGAGCTGGGCATTTTCATTGCTTTGCTCTTCATCAAGTAGAAGGCTAACAAAACTCCCTAGAAATGCGTAGGAGGGAAAGTTGTAATGTGAGCCTAGATCTGACGCCTTGCAAATGACTCTCATGTTCAGAGTGAACTGAACAAAATCCTGGTCTTGTCTCTGACCATAATACGAATTTTGTACTTGGTTTAAAGTGTGTGTGTGGTTGTGTGTGTATTAGTATGAGAGAGAGAAATAACATGCATCATCTGTGTTGATAAACGATGAATATTATAAAGCTTAGTTGCAGAGGCCTTATTATGACAAGCAGTCACAATGTCAAAGTTGTGAGAATTACAGAAATTTGTATTTGTGTTTTTACTGATGGTGATGTTACCTGTACAGTGCTGGTTAGCACCTGGCTGGGTGGGTCACTTTCTATGCTCAACATTTCTCAGTTTATCAGCTGGGCATATCCATGCCCACATGGAGAAGGATAGAAGGGTCTCGGGGCTCTTTTTTGATGGCAAGAACATAACCAGAGGTGACAATGGGTGGAGATGCCCCACTGCTGCAAGGTACTGAAACTATCTGCTGTCTCTCCTCCCCTAGGAGTCATTCCCAAATTTCAGTGAAAACCATCAGGGCTTATCTTGGTTTCACTCCTACCCATAATCAAAGGTACTTTAATGGGGTGGATGAAATGTACATTAAATATAGATGTAAACCTCTAAGCCAGTCCCTTTAGGCTACATTTACAGTTGAAAGAAATAGGTGCTTTAGTGCCGTTCACCTCATCCCAATGTAGCGCTTCAAATAAATTAGAGGAGTTGTACCCAAAAAATATCTCCTCTCCGCTAATTAAGAAGTGAACAAAGGGTGACTAACTTATATGGAGACACTTCCTAATGCTAGGCTGAGATGCTGTCCAACCTTCATGACAGCTCTCCCTTAGTGCCATCAGTCCATGCCATGAGGCCCTATCATTCCTGCTTCTGAGCCCTGCAAGGAATTCAGTGTTTGCAAACTGGGAATGCTTACGGAAGCTGCGTCTCCTCTGGCACAAGTAGGTGCTTCAAGTAATGGCATGCCCAGCCCAGATTGCTGCGGGCACATAACCTGCTCTCAGTCTGCCTTTCCTTGGAGAAACGCTCATGTCAGAGCTGCCGTGGACCAGAACCATCCCCTTCTTCTGGGACCTGAAGCAAAACTCAGCATCTTGGTTGACAGTGTTTAGTTGATCTTTATTCTCTGGTGGATTTGTGCGTGTGTGTGTGTATTTCTAACAACATCTAAAAAAGGGTCTGTTTTGCTTCTAGGTTCTGCCTAGCACCAGCAATGCCAACATCCCACGAGAAAAGCTGTTCTTGCTGTACTTTTGGAAGCTGGGACTTCCAAAATGAGATGCTGAGCATTTAGGTTTTCGGACCCATTTTTTTGTGACTGGGATAGTTCACTGAACTACCGACGCTGAAAGAAGTCTGCATGCCTCTCGCAGCAGTGACAGCTGGCGCATGTCTCCACTGAATCAGCAGGTCAGTGGGGACTAACAACTCCATTCATGTAAGTAAGCATCCCTCCCTGCCGCTCTCTGTGACAGAAAAAAAAATGTTGCTTGGCTTGGTTTGAAGAGTGTCGCTGCTTGCCTCCCTCCTGCAGGCTTTTTAAAATTCAGCTGTGCTCCTCTACATCTTTTCTGCAGTATTTAGCAGAGGATGAGTGTGCTGGATACACTGTCTGAATCCCATTAATTAGCTAGGCTAAGAATTTCACTAGTATGCTTATCCTTTACTTTGTTTTGATGCTTCAGCATCTCCTCCTGGTGCCAATTCTGGGGCTACTTGACCCCTCAGAGTATCAGGATTTCCCCCAAAATGGCCAATGTAAAGTGGCATTTCAGTGGCTGGGAAAGCACCAGGGCAATGTGCACAAACCTTGAGTTTCTCTGTAGATACCTCCCTGGACTTTTCTGCACTTGAGATGATTTGTATGCTTGGTCATTCCAGCCAGCAATGCTTTGGAGCATCATGAGTTCCTTTGGCCAAGAAAATCCTTCTCCCAAGGTGGCTTAAAATGGTTTCCTTAAATTAATTGCCTAGCCTGGCAAAAGGGGAATGGTCTTGGCAGTGGTAACTTCATTCAAAGTGCAACATTCAGTAAAAGTTCAGGCTGTCTGATCCCAGTTGCTGATCACTTACTCAGTGGTCTTGTGGCACTGCTGAGAGGGTGCTGCACTGAGCAACAGCTGACGAAGCAAAGCGTTTCCCTTTCTGCAGCTACCACTGAGGACTGCTTAGACCTTGATCTTGCAGACACTCTCACGTGTGTTGAGATGAGCTGCCCTGGGGCACATCTGCGCAGCCTACTGCAACTCCACGCCAGTGGTCCTGCCAGTGCTGAACAAGAGGTGCACAGGGCGGTGAGCGCAGGTGCACCCGCCCCGCTCATTGCTGGCGGTACAAGGCAGCGCCGTGCTAACACCAGTGCTGCCTCTGGCTTGGCTCAGCCTGGAGCTCATTCAGCTGTACTGCTCTACTGCTGCCGGCCTAGGACCTGATTTATTTGCCAGGAGTCCACGGTTATCTGTACTGTGAGTTAATACAGGGTTTGGGCTTTGTAGGTAATATTGTCTGCTACGCTGTTACACCAAGGGCAGCAAAATACAAGGTTGGCTATGTCTGACACAAATATTCCTTTCCATTTCCTAAGAGGCACTAAAGCCGACCCATTAATTCTATTTTCTTGATGGCTCCGAAGTGAAACTCAGCCCAAGTACCACCTTGTGGCTGTGCAAACCATCAGACATAAAAGTTGCTTTGGGCATACTCCAGGGTTAGGGGACAACTGAGAAAGAAAAGGTTTTGGTTTTGGCTCAAAAGCTGTGTGGACTAGTAGATTGACTAATGATCTCAAAGCTGAGAAGTCCTGAAATCTCCTCTATCCCTAGCTGTTCCCTGGGAGCCCAGAGCAGAAGACCTTTTTTGTTTATAGAAGGACAACAGAAAACTGGTGGAGATGGTGACACCAGCGAACATCACAAGCCTAACACAGCTTGCTAGGGCAGGCCGCGGTGCTTATGAACTGTTTCCATGACACACTAATAGAGATGCATATTTCTGTAGGGAAATTCAGCATGTCTTAGATGCTTACCTGCACATCCCTCTGGATGAATCCCACCAGAGAAAGGAGGGCCATAAGGCAAAGCACCCACTAGCCCATCCATCTGCCTGAAACAGGATCGACTTCACTTCATCCACATGAAGAAAGCTAATGGCAGCTCTTGAGCTCTCTAAATGTGTCACTGCTGTTCACTCTAACTCCATGCTAACTCTGTGCATCCTTGCCCATTGAATGTCACGGATCAGACTGAGTTTTACAAAGGAAGCAGAAGGAGAATAATTGTACAGAAACTTTCTCTCTCACCTTCAAACTCTGTTTGGCAGTTGCCAGAGTTTTCATTTAAACTCTCCTCTTCATTGATAATGATGTTCTCGATGTCCTTCATCGTTAAGTGGTCCCGGAAGGCGTGGTAGAGGATGTGTTTCAGCTCTTCTAGTGTTATCCTCTGCATGTCGAACTGTGGGAAGAGGACCAAGTTAGACACGGCCAGCAGGAACAAGTGTGGTATGGGAGGAAGAGAGGCATGTGGGCATATCACAGTTCCCTACTTGTGTTTTTTTCAACCTCACTTCAACGCCTCAATATAACTTTGCAAATTTTGCTCTTTTGGGTTCATTTAACATTAACAGTGTGAATATTACAAATGGATGTTGCTAGAGCTCTCGTCAGCTTACTTATTGCTGGTAGAGCTGTAGAGAAGCCAGGGGTGGCTTTCCAGGCTGGAGACACAGCAATCCAGTATCAGTCCTGGCAATCCCATCAGAGGTAATTCCCTGAGAAATTCCCCTGGCACCTCTTATGCCTTGCCATGAGCCACAACCTTCTCTCTGCCCTGTTTTTCCTCCTAAGTCCAGTGTGGAGAGCCCAAGCAGAGAACATTTCCCTCATAGAAATATAGATCCAGTAGGTAAATGTTATTCCTGCATATACCAGATAAATGCTTTAAAAATGGATTACTCCTGCAGAATATATAGAAACAAACATTTTGCAGCAGCAGAACTTCGCGCATGTGTAAGGTTCATGGTATTAATATCTGCTAATGGTACACAAGAGAGGGCATTCCCACCGGCTGACTGGCAGGGCCAAGGGAGACCAGTCTGTCTGAGCCACCAGTGCAGACAGTACAGAAGGATGGAAATGCTCTGAGCCACCCTGCATCTCCACCTCTGCTGCTGCTGGTAGGCAGGTGGTGAGCCTGCATCTCATCTCGTGAGCAGCACCTTGAACTCTCAGCCCTTATAGCCCAAAACACTGGCTTACCTGCAGCAGTGAGCACCAGGACTTGTACACCCTTTTCTAAACCACCTACCCTCAAGAAACCTCAGAAAGGCCAAACAACCCTGGCTTAACACTGTGGTGGAGAAAAGGCGATGCAAACTTGCGCCCACTTCTGCAATTGAGAGCGTTGCGATAGTGCGTGATCAGATTGCATAGCTGGCATTTCGGAAACGGTACAGTGTAAATCCCCCAAGGCTGATAAGGACAGGACAAACCTTATCAGCTCTGAGCCATTCGGTGTGTTATCTAAGGCCGTCTTCCCTGACCACTGCTACACACCTCATTGCACAGGTGCAAAATCATTAATTCTCAAAGTGATTAACTTGAGGGAAACAAGTGCACTGTGATTAAACCTGGACCCTGAAATATTTATGTGTTGCTGTGTGTGTATAGGCAGATTTGCACACATACATATATATTTATCCATCTATCCTTAGAAGCACTGATTTCTGCAATTATATTTATTTATTTCATGCAACGATTTAAAACCTGGTGCAGAAAATCTGCAGAAAAGTGGACAGTGGGGGGACAGCGGACAGACAAAGTTCCTGTTTCTCACCCCAGATGAATTCTCTGAAACTCTGGTTTGGTGGGTTGGGTTGTTTTGCTGCTTTCCTTGTTCCTCAGGGATTCAACATTCACGCTGCCCAGCTAAAAACAGCGAGCACACAATTGTCACCGGTGGTCCCTTGCCGCACAGTTCAAAGTTGGATTGCAAATCCTCCTGTTATTCAGTCACAAATTTTCAGCTTGCATTGTTGTGCATGAGGAAATTTCACCACCCGTAATCTGCTTTCTTTAATACTAAACGAGCCAGTAAAATCGAGCAGCTCTGAACCTCTCAACTGTGATTATGAAAAGCATTTCTCCTGGCAAAAAAAAGGTGTGGAAATCGGGGCTAACGTCTATGGTTGTCTTACAGCAGAGTCAGGAGCTGTCATTAGTGGATGTTTGCAGCACGCCTTGAGGCTGCCCAGGGTCTGCATCCCTCCTGGTTGGCTTCCTGCAGTGCTGATAGCACATCAGCACCGTGGAGGTATACTTGCGGGCAAAAGCAACACTTTGTCACCTGCCACCCGGTCCCGCTCTCCTTTGAAGTTCTTCTCTTGGGGGAACTCGAATGTGAACTTCAGCCCTGGTGTCTCCCCGAGTCCACCCTATGCTGAAACCTGTAATTTCACCCTAGTGGTCACTTCACATCAACAGGAGCAGCCTGTCTGCATGGGGTTAACCCCTCACATATCGTCAGGGTGTAATGTTCAACCTGTGTTGGAGTTCTCTTGTGTTCTTGGCTTAGGAAAAGCTCTTTGAGGCCAATATATACATATATATATATATATTTTTTTTTTTTTTGCTGTATTTTATGGGTTTATTTCCACCTCCCTTCAGGGAATGATCTTTCTAGAAGTTGTTCAAAACTTGTGTTCACCAACCTGGACGGATGCTCACCCCTGTGAGTGCTTCAAAGCCCAGAGCACTGTCTGTGTGATCTGATCTTTACTTGTGTCCCTTTTGAGGAATTCTGCAGGGTTGTGTGAGCCTCCTTTAGACTTACTGGAAGTGCTCAAAGACTTCATGTGGACAGGGTAGTTGAGGACAAGGGACCTCCTGTATATGGTGCATGCATCCTGGCCTTGTTGTGGGTAAAAGACACACCATCCCCTATGCTGGCATATACTGCTCCTTTCCTCTTGCTCTTAGGAGTCTTCGCAGGTCTCCCTTTATACCAGCATTGCCACTAACAAGCTTTTGCAGAGTCTGCTGTGACTACCTATTGTCTTGCTTCAGGCTACCTGCATTACAAATAGTCATGGACATCTGCTAATCTTAATATGTGGAAACAATAATGACCTGTGGGTTTTGAGGTCTTCCTGTACCACTTAATCTGTCTAATGGGAAATAATTATTTGCTTGCCAAATATGCATCTGTTGCTGTTTCCAGCTCTTGCTTTTAAGCTTGAGGCTAATATAGGGAGAAATTATTTTTTATTGTTCCATTGCCATTTTGACTTCTAGGAAGAGGAACGATCTCAGATGGGAGTCAAAATCACAGTTGCTGGCTCATGCCCTGGGTGTTTGGCCTGTTTGCATGCATACGTTCCTTGCTCCTGCTTTGCTCTATGCTCCTACACTTGCATGCAGGAAGTGTTTCCTCCATTAGATGCCTGTCAGCGCAGGAGTTCATCCAGACTGGGCTTCAGCTCAGTGCAGCCAGAGACAATACTCTGCATTGGGTTTGGACTCCCAGGTAATTTCTTCTATTATTGTTGGTCTCCAATCTGGCAGTTTCCCTGATTCAATTTTCAATTACTCTGGCTTTTTATTGTTGTAATGACAGTAACCAGGGAGCAACTCTTAACTTTTATTGGCTCCGCTGAGATGAAAACTGTGACTGTTGCAAGCTGAAAACTTTCTATAGGATTTATAATTAGGAGAAATCAATGATGTCGCTTCTGAGTTGGTGCTCTTGGAATACAATGTAAGTAGTGATATAGAAACAAACTGTGCCTATTGCTGATGCTCAAATGCCCCAAGTGATGCAGTGAGAACCCTGAATGAAAACCTGCACTAGTACAGGTATGTTTGGCTTCTTATGGCGAGCACCAAGAATTGCCCACGGAAGTTTCTGGTGGACTTCATAACTAACCAGCAGACACATCTCAAGGAGCTGGAGGATGTTGTCCCAAGAAACACATTGGAACATTTTGGAAAATGGATCTGATCCGATATAGTCCCTTGCTTTGAATTCTCTGCTGGGAATGAAAGCACAGTCCCGACCAGTTCCTTCAGTCTTCCTACACCCACTTTCCAAAGTTTGCAGCTGAATGACAGCTGCTATGGCTACAGAGCACTGGTTTCACTACTGGTACCTTTTGCAGATACTTCTGTGCCATATCTGGCACGTTCTCCTTCTGCTCTATGCAGGGAAGCGACCCTATGAGAAGAGCTTGCTTCTTCCAAGGGTTAAATGCTGAAATACTACTTACGATAATTTCCTTTAATATCAGCTCAGCTTTTAAAAAAAGGATGGGATGGCTCCTTTCTTGAATGCCAAGTTGGCCTCACTGCCGGGCAGACTGGGTGATGTCAGGATGGGACCCTGCACGGCGCAGTGAGTGGGGCTGTTCTGGTGACCTGCAAGATCTTTTGAAGCTGCATCAGCAAAAAATTCTCACCAAGGGGCAGGACTGTCTTCTATGGCAGTGATGGCTTTAGCTAAGTGAGTGCTTCAATGCTAATTTGTACTGAGGCTGCTGGGCACAGGTTTCCCATGTAAGCCACCCGAGAAGGTCCTCTTCTACTGTTGAGGACTCCATGTGATCCTCATGTCTATTGATGTGCTATCCCACACTGGGATGGGAGACTGAGTCAGCAGTGGGAGAGCAGGTTCTTGCCTAGTGCTTTTGAAAATCAGGTCTGCAGTTCCAAAAGCTTCAGGTTTCATTGATTTCTTTTTTGGGGCAGCCCTTGATAATTTCTGAACAACAAGTATAATTTAGTCTTAGTCTTTGCTCTCAGACGTATGGCATGTCAGGCCATGGGTGTCTCAAATGCCTGCAAGGCAAATGCTGACTGGCCCTGCCCACACGCACAGCCGACTGCAACACCGGGGGATGTGACCCCAATGCCTCTGTGCACAGCGAGCAGGGCTTTATGCTGCGTTACCCACTGCCACTTTATTTCTGAACATGCGCAGCATGTGAGTGCTCACCACAGATCATGCAGCTGTTCCTTTAGCCAGACAGGCTTTGAGCTCATAAACTACTGGTCTGGGGCTTTTCTACAGGACCAATGTCTCATGTTGGCCATATATTAAAGTGCGCAGCCCCAGTGTGCTCAATGCAGAATGCAATGTATTGCCAGCTCTGCTTGGGGGCTGGATAAATGGGCATTTTGTACTGCCTGTACCTCCCAGATAAGCTCAGCCACAGATATTTCATAACGAGAGGGACACGATGTAGCTGGAGAAGTCAGGAGTCCGGAGGGGCAGGGAGACCATGCATGAAGGGAGCAAGCTCCTGCATGTGAAGCTGCGTTTGCAGACAGGGTCTGCTGAGCCGTACAGGCTGGAGGACTCACGGCTCACACCTAAGAGGCAGCAAGTGCTGTTTCAATCCACAGCACTGTGGAAGCCCCACGCTGTAAAAGCTCCTGGATGAATACAGTACATTTTATCATCTATCTATCTATCTGTATACATATATAGAGATATATATATAAATAAAATATATGTGGGAACCTATGAAATATTTTCTAAATGTCCAGACATACACCCCCTCCAAATCTGGAAGTTTCTTATTACGTATTTTATGTATTTTTCTATCAAAGAAAATGTGCTACTAAAAAGGGTGATCATTTGCCACCCTGAAGCTTGGAATGACTCTTGTGTTCTCCCAGGACAGAGGGCAGAGCTATTTCAGAGCCTGCAACATGCAACTCATGTTAAAGCAGCAATGCCATTTTCTGTGTTTCCCCAAATCATTGCTACCTTTAAAGCAAATCTAATTTCCTCTACCCACCCCCTTGCTGGCCGACACATCCACAGAAGGAGGGTGGAAGTCCTGCAGCACCAGTAATGGAAACCCAGAAGATGTATTTTGCTCTGCTCCATACACACACCTCTGTTGAGGGTGGCTGGCTCCACGCTACAAGCTGAAGATGGAGGGGTCCATTTGTCTTTTCCCCATCACTACTACCTTTTGTCCTTCCATTGCCTGCTTCATGCTCTTGTCTCCTACAAAGGCCTGACCCAGAGCGTTTATGGGCTGGGATGAAGCATGCAAAAGTCCTTCAGGATTGCTCTGTGGGCTTTCGCAGGTCCTGAGGCTGTCCCTGCATGTGCACAAGACCTTTCTCTTTCTGGGGCCATGTCTGACCATCTGTGGAGGTCTCACGTTGCCCTGCTGAGAGCAGCCTTATCGCAGCTTGCTTCCCTTCCACGGGAGGCAGGAGGGAGAAGATGCGGCAGCGCAGAGGAGAGCATGCTTCTCATTGCACCCTTTGCAATACTCACCCCCACCTCCTCCCACTTTACTTGTGTGCCTCTGCAGGACAGCAGATACACATTCACCCTTGGCAGCACCCAGCCGCCTCCAACAAATCCCCTGCAAGAGGGAGCAGAGCTCCGTTCATCTACAGGATCACCTCCTCCTCCCAGGAGATGATGTTGCACAGCTCTGCTGGTGTAGAAAGACATGGTCCCACCCTGCCAAGGGCTGGAGCCCAGGACTGAGCACCCTCCCTGCACCGCTCAACCTGGGTGCCAGCACCCAGTGCACCCACAGAGTGTTTCTCCATCCCTGCTCACCTGTCACTCATGGGGAGCATGAGTGCACACATGCACTCCCAGTGCCAGGAGCATCCCAGCTCAAGGAGCCCAGCAGCAACCAGTGTCCCTATAGAAGCAACCTTATACACACGGCAGCTGGGGCTGCGGGACCCCACAAGTGCCCGTCTGCCTGCTCGAGCTGGCTCTGTGCTGGCAGGATGCGCCCCCGGCCACCTTGCCCTGCATCCATGCTGGCACCCAGCTGCTTGCTACCACTCGCCTTTGGGAACAGCCAGCTTCACTGATGCTGCACCGGAGCGTCCTGCTTGCCAGGGAGCGGGGAAGGGTAACAGGCTCATTTCCATAGTAACGGGCTCGTTACCGCACTGGCTGCTGCTAACGGGAGATTGCTCCATTCTTCCCAGCAGCTTTGTCAGCAGGGAATTGCACACACATTGATAGATTAAAATCAGACTTAAGTGCATATTCACAGCACCCTTAACCCCGAGCGCCTGGCTTAAGTTTGCAGTATGAAATGATGCAGTGTTCAAAACTAACCTGGCCTGTGGGTACCCCCTGCGTGTCCCTCCAGCCACCCCCAGAGCCATGCGGGGCCTCTGAGGAGTACTGCTGGCATGTCCGCAGCTCTGCGAGAGGCACCAGGTCCTGTAGATGGCAAAATGTTTGTTGTATGGGTCCAAACGTGCTTCTTTATCAGCTTGGCCCTTGATCTGCCTGGGTGGAACAAGACCATGCTGAAGAGTGGTTGTTTCTGCCACGTACCAGAGGCAAGAAGCCATCCACCTCCAGGAGGTCACAAAGGCTCACTGCAGGCGAAGTGCCTGGTGAGTATGAGCAATGCTGGGGTGCCTGCCCCAGGTCCCTGCTGGTGAACCACAAGGCTGAACCCCCATCCCCATCATCCCCATCCCCATCCCCCCACCTGGAACTGATGCACAGCCAGGGACCAGTTCAGGTTTTGAAAAATTCGCATTTTCCCACGTGGAAAATAACATTTCATCTTGAAAACAACACCACTCAGTTCAATGCTAAATATAATGAAAAAATAAAACAAACCACCTTTGGCCTGCATGGTGAGGATGGAGCTGGTTTCCTCACTCCGTCCTGCTGCTTGCTGGCTGCACTGATAGCGCTGAGCTGCTGGCTCGGTACCAGCTGGTGCACCAGTGTACACAGCTCTTTCCCTGGGCACTTACACCTGAACCACTGCAACAAGGCAACAAACAATACTGAAAATGATTTGGAAGGAAAACTCCTGCAGAGCTGCACAGAACAGGGTACCTCTTATATGAAGCCAGAGCGTCCCGCACTCTCTCCTGCTGTCTCCGGGGAGGTCCCACTTGTCCCATTGCCCCAGTGGTCAGGATGCTTCAAATACCGTTTTCTAAATACTAGTGCTGCTACTTCTTATTTTTTACTTCCTCACCCTTAGTGCTGTGTGTTTATTCAGAGAACATTAAGCAAAGCGCTTTTATTTGCTGTTTTCCCCGTGTGCTGTCCTGCTCCCGGAACATCCCCAGATCTGACTGTAGCTGCTGCCAATGGCTCGGATGTCCACTCAGATGCCACTTTGGGTCTCAGAGTTCCCCAGCAATCTGGCACATCTGACAAGCTAATTTGACTCATTATGCCCAAAATATAGAGTTGTCCCAGCTTACAACCAAGTGCTTGCTAGGGCATGCCTACAGAGCAGGGGCTGGGGACAGGGTATCCCTGATGAGTCCTACATGCTCGGTGTTCACCACGTTTCCTCCCCGGTCCCTCTCCGGTGCCGCACAGAGATGGCATTAGCTTGCTTGCCATGCCCCTGCTGTACCTGGTGTGGGTCTGGACCATCCCTTAAATCTTCTGCCTACATGGTACAGGATTCCTGGGATGAGACTTAGTGCACCCACTATGTTGCTGAAGTGACTCCGTGAAAATATTGTCATTTGGGTCTAGTGATGAAGATGCTGCTGAGAGCCGGTCTGCAAAGAAATCCTCTTGTATAGTCCTGGCTGTACAAGAATGAGCCTAGAGCTATCATTCCCTCTGCTAGATCTCACCACCTGGCTAGCTTGGTGCTCTACATCAGTAGACACAGACTTTAACTCTCTGGGGTGATGTTTTAAGCAGGGGAGTGGATCAATGACTTTGCCTCTGCACTGATCTCCTCACTTCACAGCTGAGATATAATGGTTATTAAACTGGGCTAAGAGAAATTGGCTCCCTGATAGGTTAAATAGCAACAACACCTCCACAGAAAACACAGAAGGAATATTAATCCTGGACCCATTCAATTAACGTTAAATAGTTTAACTAAAACATGGAGAAGTGGTTTTTTTTTTTTTTTAAATTAGAAAATGCTCTCAGGCTTTAATACAAATTAACAGGTTCTAACTATTTCTTTTTTCCAGTTTTAAAGCTCCCCGGCCTAGATAACCAGCTCCCAGTCTGATCCCAATCAAAGTGCATACGTATATCGGTCTGCAGCAGCTTGACCTTAGATGCCAGGCCTGCAGGAGCCTCTCAGAGGAGCAAATTAACAAGTTTTAATTAGGGCTAATGCTGGGAATCCCCATTTGGGAGTGAGCGCCTTAGTCTACCCCGCAGATATGGAGTTTGCAATGGATTCACGTTTCCAGCATAAATCCATCAGCTGGATGGGGTGGAACTTGTTCTGGGCGGGTGCCCTGTGTGTCCTGCTGTGGGCAGTCCTGTTCCCCCCCCCGGCTCAACCAGTAATAAAATGAGAGCATGACAAGGGGGTTTTGTGGCAGGTCACTGTGGGGTGTAACAAAGAAACACTTTTTGCAAAAAAAATCCTTGTCCCACAGGATGCTCCTCCACCAGTGGAAGGGCAGAGGCTCTGCTCCCCGGGGAGATGCAGTGGGTCCCTTGGGTGACAGTATCTCCTGCATCTGGCTGTGCTGGGCACGTTGTATTTACATCTTGATCCCAACACAAACTGAACAAGGATGTGAGGAGACCTTGATCTGTGTTAGCTGCTCCAGAGCCACTGCTGGTGCCATGTATAGTACCAGCAGAGCAGCATCACAGTGGCGAAGCATGGGCTATAACTTTTTGGTGATAATGACAAACCTGACACCCAGCAAGCACAAAAAGATTACGGAGTGAGGGAAAGGCACCATCTAGCAAAAAATAACCTGTTTTGTCTGCTTCACCAGAGACTGAATTTGACCCACTGCTCTTCTCCCGACTTCTCATACATCACTGCTGGCAGTGTCACTGCCCGGAGGAGAGATCTGTAAGCTGCTTCTGAATTAGAGAAGAAAGCAGAAACCCCAGCAAAGCCAATGAACCAGCCATGTAGCCCTGCTGCCAAATGCCTCCTTTAGCCAAAGGGAACCAATTTTTTAATTATTGGTTACATATGTTTTGAGAACACCAGGAGAAGTGGATTAGAAGGAGAGACGTTCCTGAAAAGTGTGAAGGACATGAATAACTAATAAAAACTTCACCAAGGAGACTGAGAGCTACTATGGGAAACTGAAGGCATCCTTGACACTGCAGATGATGGGTATTAAACAACAATAATAACAAGGCAGCAAACAGGTCTTCCAATACTGCTGTCTAGCACCAGACAAAACTAAGATAGGCTGCAGGCAGCTTCTCAGGCTGCTCTATTAAATCAAAGTACATTTGCTTTTTGGTTTGGTCCACTTGTTTCATAGCTCATGGCAGTCATCTGGGCTGTCTGGTCCCAAATGCAAGCCCAAGCCTATAAAAAACCTACTTTAAATTGCTGAATTTCCAAAAATGACCAGACAATGCTGTACATGTGCAAATGCTTGATATTATCTGAAGTTGTGCCATGTAGGGAAAGAAGAGAGTAAGAGCAGGTCTTTGACTGGCTACACTGTGCAGGTTTGTGTACAGCAGGGTTTGGACATGCGTTTAAGGTGCCAAGGGAGGGCTGTGATGCTCTGTGCTATGGCGAGGCACAGAGTAAATGCTGCTCAATAGGTTGCATTTGCTCTGAGGTGATGGTCACCAAATACAAAGAGGAAACAACTGGAAAAAAATGGCTGTGAGATGCACCAGCAGCACCTCCTGCAAAGAGTTCCCGCAAAGAAAAATGAACAGTTTGCACCATGCATAGGAGAGAAAAAAAACATCTTAGTCCAACACTGAACCAACAGTAACTGCTAGGATGAAGACTGGCAGCACACAACAAAACAGCTCAGAAAAAGACAAGTTTGCCCTGAAGAAGTCACAGAACAAATGCATGATTAGGAGGGCGGATGGGGCAGGACGGCCAGTGCCAGCACTGAGCTCGTGCATGGATCATGCCCCTGCAATGGGCTCTGCGACATGGTGCTCAGCTCATCGCAGGTGTTTGGAGGCGCTGACTTCTACAGCACTGTCAAAAACTGAAATGACGCTCAGAGGTACGTATGGCTTTTTCATGACTTGGTTGGTTTTAATTGCTCCAGAACAATTTGGGAAGTTCCTCCTTTGTGCTTCTGCTACCTTTATCCTGGAGTTACGTCATGGATTTAGACTAAGCAGCGTTATTGTACAGTATACATAGCAAAATACAGGACTCTGTTTGGGAATATAAAGGTGGTTTTTGGGACTGCATTTCCCTTGGTGCTGAGTGAAATGAGAAGAGCAGAGCAGGCAGGATCCTTCCCATCCTGCAAAGTGCTTCCCTGCATGATTTGAACCAAAATGACAATGCCTGCAAAGGCTATGTGATCAGAGAACATGAAGCAGGAAAAGAAAAAGCCAAATGAAGCCAGCAAAGACATTTCATTTGGGTAATTATGGCATAATCTTTGGAGTTTCATTTTGACCTCTCTTAATTCACATTAGGTCTGTTGCTATCTTTTAGCTCGTATTTAGAAACTGGAAGTTTTTGTAACCTCAGGACTCGGACATTCTCATTTGGAAGACATTTAATATAAAAAAAACAATTTTTTTCCCCAGTGAGAAACTCACATAAGGCATGAGAAATTCAGCTGTGTGGGTAGAAGTTTGATTTGTCAAACTGGCACTTTCTAAGGAGAAGTAAAAATGACAAATTAAAATGCCAGAAGTCATAGACATTATTAACAGGGTCCTGGGGCTTACACGCAGGCTGGCCACATCCAAAGACGCAGCCGTCTACACCAGTCTGCCCCAGTGGGGGCTGCCCAGTGACTTGCAGGCCCCCAGGTGCCCAGTTGAAGATCTGCTTTTCACTATTTTTACAACCTCCACACAACTTGTAGAAACTGGAGTTCTACTAAAGTCCATCCCATCTGCCCTCCAAAGCCCACGGCTCACATTATCTCACATTAACTAAGAGCGTCGGTGACTATGAAGCTCCCCCTTGGCTCATGGTTGTCATGGATCTTTACTGACAAGTCTAAAGCCCTGAAGAAAGTTGGTGAATATTTAATTCAACCAGAGACAGAAACACATTAGCAAAAACCCCTCCACTGTTGCGCTTCAGTTTAGTAATTCAAGAGCACAGCATATGAAAAATCAACATTTGTGAACCCAAGGCTCAGAAGATGTGAAGAAAGGATGTAAGTGATTTTAATATTTTCTGATTTGTTTCTCTCTGTCATGCTGTGCTAGGATGTGGACTTGTCTTTTATTTTATTTGCATTTTAAAATTATTTTTATATAACAGTTTGCTCTCCACATAATGTCTACTGTTTGAAAACAAGATTAATTCAGCTGAGAACTGCGAGGTAGAAAGTTCAATTAAAGCCTGGAGTAACTGTTGAGTTACTCTGTTGTGAGGAGTACGTGATTTTTTCCTTGCCACGGTAAAAACAAGGTGATCAATTCTAAAGTCCCCTCCAGTGATTCGCTTGGTATTTGCTAGCTCTTGCCAGCTACCAATATGCCAGAGCAGAAAAATAAGAAAATACAAATCAGCTGTCACTGCAAAAAAATAAAATTCAGGAAAGTAATTTTAATGCATGACTCAGAGTAGCAGGTCTGCAGCAAGGAGGGAGGCATGGAGTACTCACACCTCAAAACTGGGAAAACTGAGCAACTTTGCTGATGCCTGCTCCCAGGCTGCAGAAAAGCTCAGGCCATGGAACTCTGGGCTTCAATGCCTACAAGACACAGTCTCGCACAGGAGGAGGCATACCAGTGTGCAGATGAAATGGAGGAAGAGGTGATAAACTCAGGTTTGGGACAAGAAGCGACAACGCATTTTGGTTGTAGCTCTAGGAGCTCCACATCAGATGCCCAGCTTGCTTGGAGCCCATTGGCAATGTGGTGGAAACCCTTCCAGGAACTGATCCCTTCATCTCCCAAATGTTACACCCAGGCCCTGGGGCAGGTCTTTACTTGGGTGCTGCAGAGGACATGTTACTCAAAGCAGAGGACATATGGCATATAACTGGTTTGGCATGTATTCCTTCATTAGCTTGTCTGAACTGCTTAATTGTCAGATTTATCCATGCTATATCACTTTGGATGCTTAAAGGTGTCTTTCATGGCAGCTCTGACCATGAGTCTCTTGGCAGATGGTGAACAGTTGAGCAAGTGGGTTGGAGGGTTACTGGTTACTTTCTGCAAACCCTGGGCTTGCTCCAGTCTCTGTGACCCGTATTTGCATCTATTGGAACCATGGTGCATGGTAATGTAAATTGAAAATGGTCCTCAGTGATGTCTCCCCTGCACCAGCAGTGGGTGCTGATGGGGTTCTGTGTACTGCTGTTAACGGCCCAGGAGGTTCAGCCAAATCCCAGCCCTGAGCTCCTGATCTTGTAAGGCACAGTCCCAGCAGAGTCACGTCACATCTGACCTAGGTCTCTAAGATCAGGCTGCTAATTGTACTTAAGTTATGCATGAATTAGGGAAATATTTAGCTCAGTGATGCTTGAGGACTCTTCTCATGCTAAAATAAACTGTCACGTGGTAGCTCAGCTCCCCGATCCAGCAAACAGTGCTTTGCTGGTGTGGCTGCTGGAGCTGTGCTCAATGCACCCCAGGACTCAGCAAACGCTGGGACAGGGTCTGGGCAGCAAACCATAGCCATGTCTCAAATTGAAGACCAACATTCTGGAGAAGATAAGGCTTCAGGGAGACCTTATTACAGTCTGTCAATGTGTTAAGGAGGCTCATAAGAAAGGCAGAGAAAGGCTTTTCACCAGGGCCTGTAGTGACAGGACAAGTGGTAATGGTTGTAAACTGAAAGATGGTAGACTTAGATTGGATACAAGGAAGAAATTTGTCACGTTGAGGATGGTAAGACACTGGAACTGGCTGCCCACAGAAGCTGTGGAAGGCCCATCCCTGGAAGTGTTCAAGGACACGTTGGATGGGGCTTTGGGCAACCTGGTCTGGTGGGAGGTGTCCCTGCTTATGGTAGGGTGTTGGACTAAATGATCTTTAAGTGTCCCTTCCAAGACACGCCATTCTATGATTAATGACTTTGTCAGTCACCAGAATCCAAGTCTTGTCCCCCAAAGTCCTTGTCAGCAGCTGGAAAGCCAGTGCCATGATAAGCTACTCTTCCAGTGCCTCCCCAGGCACGGGGGAACAGGTCCATTTAAGAAGACTGTGCTTTGCTGCTGCATTTAAGTTCGTCTTTACAGGTAACCCAGGAGTATGGCATACAACCAGATTGTATGTGTGTTAATCTGCACGGTGAAATGAGACCACGCGCTCCTGAGGACGTGCATCTCTAGGTCTGACCTCTCATCCTAAACCTTTTGGCTGCGTGCACTGAAACTAGTTTTCCAAAATGCTCGCTCTCCCTCTCACAACACAATGTGAAGCTGCCTTTTATCGGTGTTGAGAAATGCACCGAAATCAAAAAACAGCTGATCATTCTAGTGATATAGCGCAAGGAAAACACAATCTTTTTCCACCATGCTGACTGCTACGCAGAAATATTTGGATAATTTGTTTTGGTTCAAAGCTATCTCTGACAGGATTAGGCGATTCACTAAAAAGGGCTGTTTCCTGCCTAGCAAAGGTGACATCAATTTTTTTAGGTGTACCATAAACCACCTAGAACATGGCAATCCACTAATAACGCTCAGGGAAAAACACAGCCAGAAAAGCAGCAGCGCTGTGCACCATGCAAAAGGGCTGTGATGCACCGTCCTGTCCCACGACACTTTCTGTGAGGACAATGCGCATCTCACCCACGAACAGATCATCTGCACACTGTAAGGACTTTCCACAGGGAAAACCACTGTGCCCTTGAACAAGCCATAGAAGGAGATGTGCAAACTCATTGTGTACAAAAAGAAAACCTCAAACCCATTGCCTGTATATCCCTGACTGCCACACACTATCTTACACTAGAAACCACAGGGAAGATCATTGAACAACCAGCACTGGAAGAAGATCCTATCTTGGAAAAAAGAGATGTTCCCTGGGCTTTTTTGCCACCTAGCTTTCAAAGCACTCCTCAATCTCACTGAAGTCTTCAACTGAAGCGAAGTTCCATCTGGCTGATACACCTCATCCAGAGCCTGACCAGTAACCACAGCAAAACACTGAAAATTCACCCAAGTCCCCATCCAGCACCACCAACTCCCTGGGGGCAGAGCCCCTGCCAGGTCCCTGTGCACCCCCATCCATGCAGTACTTCATTTCCAAGAGAAATAGGCTCAGGAATTAAAATTCATAACTCTCCTGGATATGGACAATAACAGACCCAGTAGAAGCATTCATTTTATGACACAATAAAATTTTCTCCACCCACTGCTTTCTACTGACACCAGACCATTCATCTGGCAATTAATCCCCATCTCTCGCTGTCCCATGGGATCAAGGACCTTCCCTGTGGCCTCACTGAAGCTTTCTCTGCTCTACAGGTGCCAAGTCCCATTTTCTCACCAAATTATGAAAGGGATTAATATAATCAAACTGTTTCCAACTTGTGTTTCGCTTGGAGTCATCAACTTCTGTTTCAGCTCTGAAGAAGGGCATGCATCTTCAAAACCTTGATCAGTTTTTTTTTTTTCCCCAGCATTCGGTCTAATAGAAAATGTTACTGATCCATGAAAACTCTGTCTCTTTCCTAAACCCTGGTTTCATTAAAACTTCATCAATTGGAGGCCTAACAGTGAGAGGAAAAGATGCAGCTGGTCTTTGCGTCCAACATAGACCTGGCAGGCTGACTCATGAGCTGACTGCAGACAGTCACCCTGGGAAGGGAGCATGAAAAATAGCATCTATTTATCTGACTGGTTTTGTCCCTGGAAGAAAGGGTCTGCTGTGAGGGACACCAGCAACACCACAAGCTTTGGGCTGGCTGTTTGCTCAGAAGGGACCTTGGTTTCATTAGTCCTTGAATCTAGTTTCTTCGCAAATGTTAATGTTTAATTATTTGCCCAAGAGCCTTGGCTCGATATCAGCATAATTGTCCCATCCCATCTGTTACAGAAGTGCCTTCTTTTGCAAAAAAAATGGATAACAGACTTTACAGAGAGACTAAAATCAATATTGTAACTCTAGGCTGCAGGAGTGACCAGGCTGGGGCTTGTAAAGCAAAGATACCCATTCGCCTTTCATTCAGTCCCAAATATTTTTGCAGCTCCATTTGCACAGGACAACATGGCACTTCAAGTCCACATGTCAAATGGGATTGCTGATGTCTCTTGGGGTATTCAGGATCTTAACACATGCTCCAAACGAGCATCTGTTTGCATGAGAGGAGTGGTTGCACTTGTCCTAGGATTTATCTTGAACTTTGCCTGTTTGTCTTAACGAATGCAAACATTGCTGCGCTATGTGCACTGCACAATAACCCTTCAGGGTTGTTTGGTCAGCCCTAATGAAAACCTCAGCTTTTTAGGGATAAGACTTCTCTGCTTGACTGCAGAAGCACCTTTTTGAAAAGATTATGCAAGTCCTGCTCCTTTCCTTGCCTGGGCTCATCCTTCACAGCAGGCTCCAGAAGGTCCTTTCCCCCGCTTCCTGCTGTGATGAGCTCCATCACTGTGCTGCAGCAGTTTCCCTACGACAGCCCATGAGCAGGAGCTGCCCAAAGACCGGCAGCCATGAGAAATTATGTCTAGTGGAGACCCTTGACTACAGAAAGGTTTTTTTTTGTGGGCAGGGAGCTGCTGCCTGCTCGAGGGGGTGCATGGAGCCCCTTTGCAAGAGTGCTTCCTACACTGAGGGGGTGAAATGCAGATCTGGTGAGAGATGGAGAAAGGAGAGAAGGTTTTCACTTAGTAATGTGTCATGCTCCACTGCAATGTAGAAGATGCAGCTACGTGAGTACTTCCCTTCAGGCACTGGCTGAGTTAGGGATGGGCTTAGCAAACACATTGCCGCTCATCCATGCCTGTTGGATGAGGATCTCTGGGTCTAGGTACAATATTTGCACTCAGTTAACTGCATCCCTTCAAAAGTCCAAATAATCAAGTTAAAGACACACCCTCTCACAAATGCAGTTATATTGTTCTGAAAGCACAGCATCGCCAATTGCCAAAATTAGCGGTGTGGAAGTCAGGTTTGTTACACCACTGTAATGGAGCTGCTCAGCGGCTTGCACCAAACTGACTACATCAGGCTTTTAACAGCTAGAGTCCAACTGATACCAAAAATACCTGCTGGTAACTTCCAGGCACCCATATTTCAGCACGATCAGGCTGCAGAATTACCCTTGCAGATCTATTAGTTATTAGTTATCTGGCTACCATCAACACCAAATAACACCACACCAAGTCTGGCAGAGAACTCTCCCACTGATTAAACTTCAGGAGCAAATGTTTATCTCACCACTATGAGTGGACCACAAAGACATTTGTGTTTTTTTGTCAAATTGTAACCTGCCCGACAAACGCAGCTGACATCCAGGTGGCCGAGCTCACCTGGGGAAGCAGGACAGTGACATTTGTCCTTCAGTACTAGATGTGCAGACCTGCAAGACCTGAGCTAAGGAGGAGCTAAAGAAGGGACAGGGCAACTCATTTCACAGCAGTGCCTGAACGACATGTTAGGCTCGAATGAAACCCAAACAGCAGGGGCTTCTTCACTAAAGCCATGACCCAAATTTTATTTTCCTTACCTGAGACAATGCCAAGATCAGGAAGCTCAGCTGGGAGGATTTCACGCACGTCCCTCACCTGGGTGCCTCCCAGCAGTTTTCTTTAAGCTCTCAGACTCGCCGAAGACAATACTCCTGGTCTTTTTCGTGAGCAATCTTCCCTTCTTCCCCTTGCAATCTCTCCCCACTTTCCAAGAGTAGGGGTGGGAAGGGTCATTTACAATGCGAGCGCATGAGGGCCGGCTGGCCGGCTGCTGTGAGTTCATCTTGCTGCAAATCAATGCCAGGCATGTCCCTGCCGCTGCTGATGTTTATTTGCACTGCAGTAGCCCCCAGAGACAGCAATCAGGATCAGCAGCACACAGGAGAGATACGTCCCCTGGCACAGCAATTCACAGACATCACAGAGCTACAAAACAGTCCCTGCATGCTGTCAGTTAATGGCAAGACGCAGGGACAGGGACACTAACGACCCAAGCAGGTCAAGACAGCAACGCATATACAGCCATCAACAAAGCATGGGCACTGCCAGCCCTGCCAGTAAGGTTCAAGCTCTCTGCACCCTTTACTGTAGATACTTTCAACAGTTTGAAGCTCCTCCATGCACTGGGGGCTCTTTTGCAGAGGTGGAACCCTGCTCACAATGCCCAAGTGCATTGCAAAATTTTTGTAAAAACCGAAAAGTTCTCTCTCTCCAAATGCCCTGTGTTTCCCTGGTGGGAAAGTGATGCACAAGGTTCTGCATCCAAGTAGCTGCTGGAGGGAACGAATACATACTGTGGGGCTGGATCCACACAGAGGCTATCATCAACCCTGACACCAACATCACCTGCAGGCTGCATCACAGCAGCGTGAGCAGGACACAACTCATAGTGATGCTGGTGCTGGCTGCCCAGGCCTGGGCAGAGTTTGCACAGAAACCTTGTTGTGTCACATTTCAAGTTTTTTGTTTTCCCTTCTCATGAAAAGACACTTCAGAAGCTGGATTTTCCTGCAGGAACGCTGTTGTCCCTGGCCAGCTGTTCCAGCTGATTGAGTCCTGTCAGCCTGTCAGCTCTGATGCTTTTTGGAGTGCTTCATCCATGTGATACTGCTTTGAAATACCTCAGGAGAGAAAAAGCCAGATTATTTAGCCAGATTTTGACTAATTTTTCTGACTTTATTCCTTCCTGTTTGGCAGAGCCAAAGCAAGGGGCAGGCAAAGCCATGGTTTACTGCCCTTGAGGTATCCCCACGCTACATGCTTTGTGGTTCTGCACTAATTTCTTGGGCTGCCCCATTCTTTCCTGCCCTGAAACTTTCATTTTGCAACAGCTGATTTCACAAAATGCTTATAATGAAAAACAAAAGGAAATGAACAATTGAAGACGTAATAAATGCTGCTAGCCTTTGGTAACTTGGTCCATGACAGCTGTGCAGCCAACTGGAGGCTGTTGACCATCAATTGGTCTTGCTGACACTCGAGTAGCCAGGCTGAAATGTTTGCTCTCTACCTGAGCATGTCAAGTGCACCTGGATGTTATCAGATAGGTGAGATGAGAAGACTGTCAGATGTCTGTAGCTTAAGCATCAAAATCACTCATTTTCCACTGATATATTTTTTTTCAGTAAAAGAAATGTGACTTCTTCAGAAAAGGTGCCCAAATTTTGTGTTCCATTAATACTGCTCTGTATTTCTTCCAGGTTTTATGAACAAGCTCCTCATGCATTAGGCTAAGGCCCAAATGAACAAAAGGTCAGTCCTTTATGGACTAAGGACTATGATTTTGGTATAGACACACTTTTTGGTAGAGATATTCTTTTTGTAATGCTTTAATGTAAGGGGGAACAGCAGCAGAGAGGCTGGGACCTCCTCACCCCACTTGCACCACCCAAGGCGAACAAAGTCAACTTTCTGTTTGAAACAATATAATTGCCCTTTGTCTTCCTGAGTACGCAGCTGCTTCCAAAGGCCACACAGGAGATTTAGTTAATGGAGATGATTTCAACAATAAGGTTACATTTTGGGCTGAATGTTTGTCAACACAATTCATCCTCTTTTTGTGTGTGTGTGTTTTTTCTTTATTTCTTTTTCTTTTCAAATGTGGTTGATTGAATAAAATTTACATACCAGTAATAGAAGTTCATAATAGACTCCACCACCTTCCATATTAAATATTTTCTTTCCCCCTACACGCTCTGTTTGGAGAAGTTTGATGTTCTTGTTAATTTTCCAAGGAAAAAGCTGGTAAGAGCTGCAGGGAAGTGAGTATGGCTGAATCCGTCTCCCCGTGAGCTCGCTGGTGCGGAGTCACTGAGCCCATTGGCGACTGCACGGCCTACTGCTCTCTGTGTGCATAAGGATGTACACATATACATCATAACTGAATATAATTAAAATAATTTTAAGTAGTTTCAGTATTCATGCATAATTCTCAAATTACTTTGGGAGGAGAAAAGCTATTAGAGTTGACATGTCAACATAATATGCAGTGAGCAGGAATAAAAATCCAATTTCTAGTTTACACACGATGTCAGTTAATAAAGGAGTGGGTATAACTGAGATGCTTAGGATCTGGGAGAGCAAAGAGCCAAGAAACAGCTTGAGCAAAGCACCCTGGAAAAAGACAAGACAGAGCAGCCCAGGAAGAGGCATTACTGTTACCTGGTCTTTAGTAGTGCTAACAAAACATTCCTAAAATTAATGGGGGCATGGGGAGTCCTGATGAGTTTGCGAAAATTCAGGGACTGGCTCCTATCAAGTTATGTAAATTTGACAGGTCTCCATCAAGAAAATGTTATCATTCCTTAGATTGGCCCTGCAAACAGCTTAGATAAATTTCCTTGAGCTAATTGCTTTTTAATATCTTGTTGTGTGAGTGCTAGCTCATTAGAAGTCATATGGCTTTGTGAAAACACATCTGAAATAATCCTACAGGTGATAAATGGTTTTTAGGAATAAAAGAATTTTTAGCAGAGTGTGGCTTTCTGAATCGTTTAGTGATCTAAAATCCCATGACAAGCAACATCATGGAGGCAGACCATTATGTTGCCTTTAGTCGCACAGAAATAATACGTTATGTGATAGTTATCCAGATAGCTCTGGATATTTTGTTGGTGTCCATGTTCTGATTTAAAAGTAATCCAACTGTTCATGTTGTTGGTTGCTTTCCTTTGTTTCTTAATTCTTGCAAATTACTCTCAAACTCCATCATTTTGGCCCATTACTGGAGTCGGTGGCAGCGGTCACAATCCCAGACTGGAGTACTCCTACAGAGATAGACAGCAAGATGCACTGCAAAATGGGACAGTAAGTGGTGAAGCAGAGATACATAAAGCTACTTTCCAAGAACACAGTGGTAAGTCCAGCTTCAGGTTGTGTGTATTCCCAAAACAGGGACATACAGGTAGCAAATGCAAGTGAATGGAAGTTTTGTTCAAACCTTCCACGCAGCCTATCAGTCAGCATGGGTCATGCCAAAACCACATTACCTGGCAATTTTCTATGCTTCCCTTTCCATACTGAATTGCAGCCCACCAGAAACTCTGCAGAAACTGAAGCCCCAGGATCCAGGAGCAACCAGTGCCTTTGCTGCCAGAAGACCCCGGCTAGCTTTTGGCCTGACGGTATGGGTGCTCCTGGGTCTGGCTCCAGCGTGTGCATCCCCCCTGTTGCACGTGCTCTTCTCGAATCTCAGCATTTACTGCAGATGCATTGAGCATGAACTGCTTTCTCCCTGGACGCAACATGAGTCAAATGGGCGACATCTGGCAAATGTTTTCACTAGAACTTTAAGCAACTCCCACTTTTATGTTTTTTAAATCATACTCATGCTGCTAAGCTGCTGGTGACTCAGATCATAGTGAGGCCATTGAAAGCTTTTCATGTGAACCACATAATGGTCTTTCTTGTTCCATGCTACACGTGCACATGCTTATGTGGTGTCACATACATCACAGCTTCACTCCTGAAGAGCTGCTGAAAGGAGGGCGACCTTCCCATGGGCACATGACCAGTCTGTAACACATTTCTCACTCCTGTTTATGAGTTGCCAGTTCAAAACAAGTGAAGAGAGAGAGAAAAGTAAGGTGTCTTGACAACACAAAATTCAAGCTTGTTGAGTTCAATTAGAAGTGTTTCAGGCTCTTCAAATGGCTCCACCTCCAGTAACAAAGCAGCCAGTGTTCAGGAGCTTCTGCCAAGTTACAACTGGTTGTCAACTGGTTGAGCAATGCTGCATAGCCTCCTCTTGCATTGGGAGCCAGGTCTACCATCACCTGAAACTTGTCAGCTGAAGGCTCCCATTGTGACTGCTAAACCCTAGCTCTAATCAATAAAATACAGATGGAAGCATCAAGGAGCTAGCTAGACTACACCGAGAGCTTTCTTACTTGGAAAGAACAGAGCTCTCCAAGGAAGCCTTCACAGTCTCTATGTCCAGGGGAGCAAGAAGATGACATGAGGTCTTTGTGGCTGTCTTCAAATGAGGCTGGTGTCTGTTTACTTGTTACTCCTCTCACACCTTGACAGCTTCAGACCTCAGTGCAGGGACAAACTAGACTTTGGTTTCGAGCACTTCAGGATCACCTACAAGCCTGGGCACTGAACTGTAGCCCCTGTTCTACCAACAACATCCCTTGCACAAGCTTTTCATGTTATCTTTATTGCCAGTAGTAGGAGCCATCTCCAATCTGTTCAGCAATAAGAATGACTGTTGGCTGTGAAACGTGTGCTTTGCAGTCAGCAGATGAAATTCAACCTTGCAGCCTTTCCTTTCACTTACTGGGCAGAGCCACATGTTACTGGAGAAAGCAGCACAGGAAGAATCAGGACTGTGCCTAGCTGTGTTGCTAGGGGTGTGAGATCCCAGTCACAATGCTGACGGTGATGCCAGCGCGGAAGCGACGGATGGCTACCAAAGCTTCCCAGGCTCTTGAGCACTGCGGGCTCAAGGGTTGGATTACTTTTAAGGGTTCACTGGGAAATACCAACAAAACATGGGAGAGTATCCAATGGGTTAATGCAGAGCCATCTGCAGGGGCTGGCTCAGCACAGGCATGTGGTCCACATGTAGCAGCACTGGGCTGGTGCTGTGGTTCCATCACTAGCAGCAATCACAGCGACCACAGTAGGCAGCAATTCTGTCCTTCCCTCCCTTAATGATATCCTATTTCTTTTTGCTTCAGTCTTGGCCGAGACTTGTTCCAAATCGGTGGTTTGTGGCAATATGCTAGGAGGATACAGACTTTGCTGAACTACAGAACAAAAGGAGAGGTATAAGAAATCCCAGGACATCGCTAGTCTCATTTGTAATTTATTGGATAAAAATAAAAAATGACTGCTTAAATTAGGGTTTTCTGTTGACTCTGGGAGGATTAATTATTTTTTCCCCCCATATTTAGATGCTAATGGTGAAATCCATTGCTTCAGTGCCATTCTGGGTCAATGGTGGGGTTTAGAGGTCTACAAGACGTAAATTCTTTAGGAAATACTGAATATGGAAATAGGAAATGATGAATACTGAAAGATGAAGGCTTTCAGAGAATGCAAGTGCTTATGATCTCCACTGATGGCAGTGGGAGCTATGGGGCCTGGACTGCCAAAACTCATGCTAATGGTATAGCACAGCTGTAATTTGTTTATCTCACAGCACTTTGCAAAAAGGAGACACAGGTATTAAAAGATTTGATTAAAGGAAGACAGAGTAGAAATGCCAGGCTGGACTCCTGACTTCAGTCCAGGAGCTCTGCTTTTTGATTTATGGGTTAAAAACTGCTATCCAGTGCTGCCCTCCAATGCCAGATGTAAGGACGGTATTGCCCCAAGAGCATATTGCTTGCTTTTACTGTTCCCTAAACTGCCTTTTTTTGCTTTGGGAAGAAGCTCTCCTACACGTGGACGTAATAATCTACGGATGGATTTGTCTCTACATGTGGACCGGTCAAAAGTAGATGTCAGGAGAATATCTCACCTTTCTTGCCAGATGGAAGAGAGACACTGACTGAATAATTGGCCAAGTTATTTTCCAAACTCTTGTAAACTTCTAGCACACAGAACGTTCTCTGTTAAGAAATTCCGTAGCTTAATACTACCTTGCAGGAGAAATCCTCCCCTTTTGTTTGCTCTGAAACTGCCTTTTATTGTTTCATTTGTGCCCTTCTCAGATCTAGTCATCATTCTTCAGACTTCTAACATATCCCTCCCAGTTATCTGTCTTCCCACCTGAAGTCTCCTAGTTGAGGAGCCACTACCTGGAATTTCTGACCTCTCTCCTTGCCGTTCTCTATAACTCCTCTGATTCCATCACCCTTCTAAGACGTGGTGGAGCAGAACCCAAAGGCATCCAAGATGTGATGCACCACTAATTCACACAAGTGTAATGACGAGCTCTGTTTCTTTCACTGTTCCTTTCTGAAATTTTCCTATCTTTCCGTTTGCTGTTTTGACTGCTGCTGAGGGTTGAGCTGACATTCTCACAGATCTATCTGTTATAAATAACTTGAAGATCTCATTCTTGAGTGGTAACAGCCAGCTCAGAGCTCCAAAGACACCCTATACGGAAAAGGTTGGGTATCACTCAGAGCTTTCTTATTTTTGTCACAGAAGGTGGGTTCTAGATCATGTGCAACAAGAACAGCAACTTTCTTCCACTGGCCTGGTAGCATCCATTGCTGTTCTCCATGTCCTGACCTGCACTGCAGACCCAGCTTCTGCATGTGACTTGTACTAGTGAAGACTCCAGCTGGCACAGCATTGATTATTCAGCCCACCACCATGTGCTTTGCTTAACATCATGCTCATGGATCTAAGAAGACAGTGAAGCCATCAGGATGGCAAATCCGGGAAACAAGGCACCACATGCGAAACAGGACTGCCACCCTTCTTCTGGCTGAAGAAGCACCTTTGAAAGAAAGACCCAAGCCAAACGTCCCCCTTAGTGTCTCCATACTGCCTGTATCAGCAAACTCTTGGGTTTGCATCCAAACAACATCATGAACAGCTCGATGATAGAGATGAGGCTGTTCAAGCCCTGCTCAAAAAGAATCAGACTCATCACCTGCTGCCTCAAGTGGCCTTCATTGCCAACAACTTCAACTTCTGGCTGGTTTTACCATGAAGGACCACTCAGGATACACCAAAAAAAGATCTGGGGTTGAGAACCACCCTTGTCAAACTGCAGGTAAATGCTGAACAGTAAGAAGTGTGTTTGCTCAATCTGCAGAGCTAAAAACTATTTCTGGTTTGACACAGGATGGCAACAGTTGGTGAAATAAAGCAGAACCAATGGACAAGAGTTTAAGCAGCTGCCAAATGACAGTGGGGGAAAATTAGTCTGTGTCCCTCTCCCGGAGGCTTTTGTCACCTTGGCTAATCTGCCAACCCCATGGGAGGTAAAAACATGGTGACATCTAATGGCTCCCAAAATCTCTCCAAGGTGTCTGCAAGCTCCCGAGCCATTGCATCAAAACTTTTGCTTTGGATATGGGGTGTTGAGAGCATCCAAGCAGCCCTGAAGAGGATATCTCAAGACTATGTCAAGACTTACTGCAAAAAGGGGAGTAAATTGGTGAATACTCTGATACTCTCATCATTCTCCCTGGTTCATTGCTGCTGCTTTCAGAATGATAAAAGAAAGGTCCATGCAAACTAGACACCTTTTTCACTGCTCTGCAGATCCTGGGCCAGCATTAACCACAGTCCTAAACCAGATATCAGGATGCAGGCATTCACACTGCCTGCTGTTCTACTGCTAAAATAAACTCCTGTATGCTACAACCACACAGTAACAATCTTGAAAACCAAGGAAACCAAAGACAGAGTCCCTCACTCCAGAAACCAGCCTGGCCACTGCTAAGTGTCTTCAGACAGGCAAATCAGCCACCATCACCCAAGAGAGAGCGTGCTCACCAGCCTGTGGCTTCTATGGGAGAGCAAATCTGGAGGAAAACACTCTGAACTGACATGAAAAGGACTGTAATCCATGTACAGGTCCAGCCTATGTTCAGCAGCAACATAAATGCTGCTATGGCAAGCCTAGGAGACCCCTGTGAAAAACATGCCCAGCTCCCTTTCTCAGAATCACAAAATCACAGACTGGTTGAGGTTAGCAGGGACGTCTGGAGGTCATCTGGTCCAGCTCCCTGCTAAAGCAGGGCCACCTACAGCAGGTTGCCCAGGACTATGTCCAGACAGCTTTTGAAGATCTCCAAGGAGAGATGTGGTGTCTAGACATGCAGGTATTTCCCTTCCTCCAACACTTGCTTTATGATTCGAATTCTAATTCTCCGGGATTTTTTAAGCAGCAAAAACATTGGTGTACTCTACCATCTTATGCCTAACACAAGCGAGTGTTTATTAATACTCAAGACAGCAACAGCGTGATTCACCACTTAAGGAAAAGCTGATGTACCAAATGTATCTAAAGAATCTGTACAGCAGCCAAAGGGAAATAGGTACGGCACAAGGAAGCAATTTTAACTATGATTTAACATATGCAGTGAATTAGGAGTCAGGATTCCCATTGTCCTTGGTGCATCAGCACAAGGAATATGTGCCTCCACTCTCTGCGCAGGTGCATCGTGCACAGTAAGACCTGCTCTGAGATCGCTGCTGATTTCGAGAGGACCAGGATTGGTTCCAACTGCAACTTCTTGCAAGACCGACTGATCTCTCAGTTTGCCTAGTTTAATACTAATACCTGTTGCCCCTGATTTTGCCAAATGCTCTAACCACTGCATTTAGATATCAACAACTTGCCTGTTGGGACTTCAAAAAGAAACCTCAAGAAGCCATGCACTGGCCACACAGAAGGTAAGTCTGCTCCTAAAAAAGCAGGTCTAAGTTTGTACCTGTTGCATGCAGGCACGTGGCAATCCTTTTCACTCTGGCTGGGTGCCTACTGTGGGAATACTACAGAGTCATGGGGCTACAGAGAAGTTTTGGGGCCAAACCAGCATAGCAATGGTCAGGCTGTTGCAGAAATCGCAACCACCACAGTGCATCATCAGTCACACAGAGCTGTGCATCATTTTGGGCAGGAATTTTCATATGAAGAAGGCTTTGACCGCAGCAGATGCCAGCTGAGAGTAGCCTTTTATGTAAATGTGCTATTTAAGAAATGTGCTACCTTGACAGGCCAAAAATCCAAGCCTTAACTTTGAAAGCACGTCTGGATTTCACTGAGATCTTCTCAGTACGCTAAGCTACATTGTACATTTTATTTGAATCCAGGAACTGTTGAGCCAAGTAAACATTCTGGAGAACTGTGCCCCTTTCCTGCTGAGAGGACTGAAGAGCATCTTAATGGTTAGTGGAAATTATTTTTCTTGTTGACAACGAACAGGAAAACCTAACACCACCTGCTCCTTTTTGTCTAATTCTCCATAGAAATTTGGATCACTTGCCTCCTCCATGAATTGATAATACAGATCATTGATGTGAACTCTTCAGGTTGTCATGTTGCATTATTTTGTATGAGAATCCAACCTGAGCCATCGCTTCAATCAGAAGGTCTCAAAGTTTATGGGGTTCCAAAACAATTCCACTTTGAAAATAGGCTATTTAATACTTTTGACTAAATGTCAAATTTCCCATTAAAAATGCAAGGAGGAAATCAGGTTGTTTGTCAATTTTCATTTTGGTGGTGTATATCTTTGGTCAGCCAGGGGCAACATCTTGACACAAACTTTAGTTACTGCCTCAAATTCAATGCGGTAGGTCTGAAATTCCCTAAATGTTCCACATTAGGCTGTGATCACACTCGCATCTGAACTAACAGCTGTTTCATTGCTGAGTTTGACTGGACTGGAAATAGGCAAGAACAAAATAGGAGTGAATTGTGAAATGATTTTTTTGTTGGTGCTATGAAAGTGTAAAATAGATATTATATATATAAAAGCCAAACATAAAATCATGAAATCAGGACTGAATGCTTAGCTAATAAGTTGATTTTGCATTTTCAGTATGTCTTCAAAAAAAATAATAGCTAGGGATTGGGAGGGGGTCTGTTTTTACAACTTTTATGATTATCTGAGACTGTTTCCCTGCTTGGCAGTCCTTCTGAGAACTACATACTTCATATGCAGTCCCACATACACACAAAAATAAACCAAAGATACAGGAAATCTCAGCCAAAGTAGTAGGAAAAACCACCCAAACAGTGAAGTAAAGCAGCTAAAAGCTTTGCAATGAGGACCATAGGAGGACAGAGCAAGCCTCCCCCTGTGGGAGACTACGGCCAAGACTAAGGAAGGTGCTGCAGTAGAAAGAAAACCATGTGCCCGTATTGTTTTGTTTATCTGAAATTGTTTTACACACATTACAACAAGGCATTGATCTCTGCAGGGCTGGATTTAAGGAAAATCACAAAGGCACCACTTACCCTCAAGAGCAAGCAAGAGAGGAGAACAAAATCAAATCTTCAAATGTGAAGCATTTATTTTTCCCAGCAACCAATGTTTCCTGGTAAAATGACAGATTGGAAAAAGGAATAAATGCACTCTGGGTGTTTCACTGTGAACAAGGCAAGGTGGCAAAACCCTCCTCTGCCTCCTAGAAAATGGGCAAACGCTGGAATCATGCTTCAAATTCTGGTCAGGGCAAAGGCTTGGCCCAGAAATCTCCGGAGCATGGAAGTGACAGAAGCTGCTTGTTTTGGTGCTTACAATGGCAGTGCTGCCTAACAGTTGCTCTTTTTTGTGTTATCACTTCTGATGACTTTAAAACGATAGCTTTTAACACCCTTTGCTGCTCACAGCGCTGTTGAGATATACAGCCAAAGGGTTTAGATGGAGGACAATTTGCTCATCAGCAGCCAAGACCACAACATTTATTCACAGCATATGTACCCTGTGATGCTCTTTAACACTGCTAGAAGAGATCATTAATTATTAAAAAAAAATGTATACACACACATACATACTTGCAAGAGTTTCCTATTATCCACACCACGGGCAACCTGGAATAATACCTGGGGAGTGGGTGTCTGATTCCTCTCTGTTCCTAGGGAATATCATCTCCGATTTTATTAGGATAAGATTTTTGCTCTGAAGTATTTCAGATGCAATTAAAAAAACAGGGAAGGAAGATGCACATAGCCAGCATTACAACACCACTGTCTGTGCTAAAAGCTCTTGATGCAAGGAAAACTGATAAGCATGTGAACTCTTGGGGACATCAGCGGTTCAGAGGGAACGAACGCAGACAGGCTAGCAAAGGCAGGCGGGGGTGAGGGACAGGGACAAAAACAGGGTTTCCTGGGCTCGGCTGGTCCAGTGCTCTGGGAAATGGTCCCCTCTGCAGGAAGGAGTGTGCTTGTGATGCTGCCAAAGTGGTGACAGCTTGGGCTGTGTGCCAGAGACGTGCGAGCTACACGGCTGAGATCTGCCTCGGGGCTAAACCTGCCTGACCTCCGCAAATTTTAGAGGTTATGAAGCAGTGTAAGTGGTCACCCATGTGAATCTTCCCTCTGATGCACCCCTTCTGCCCAAAGCGCTCAGTTGTTCCAGTGCTCCTAAGGCGGATGGGCATGAGCTTTTTGGATCTTTAACAGGTGACAATTTGGAGAGGTGGCTACAGGAGTTTTTGAGTGAGTGCCACCAGACCACTGAGCAGATGACCTCATTCATTAGCCACCTCAAGGCCATCACTTACATTTCCACCGCCTGCTGAGGCTGCAGCCTGTCCCTCCTGTGCCATCCTGGCTGCCCAAGGAGGCTGGGGACAATAATCCCTGCATCCCTCAGCATCACAAAGCCACTCGGATCTGATACAGTTTGTCTTCAGGAACTGCAAAATCTGAAGCATGTACCAAAAACAGGAATTATCCTAATTTAATTAAAATTTTATCTCGCCAATCTGATCATATCCTAAAAACAACTGCAAGTTCTGCCTGTGCGATAAGATTAGTTACTGGGATTTCAGAAGTCATGCTCCCTTGATACCTTATTACACACTAAGACAGCGCTCCAGGAGGTATTAAATTCCTGCTTGCTGCATACACTTAAAAAAATAAAATGTGTGGCACTTGGGCTGATTCCTCACATAGCCAGAGAAGAAATGGGGCAAGGAAAATAAGAGAAGTAGTGGAGCTACAAGAAACACATCTGGATACAAGCTCTGCCACAGAGAACCTATGGACCAGACAGGAGACATCCAAGCCCATTCAGGCCAGAAACACAGGTGTTACTGTCCAATGCACAGTGCTTCGAAGTGAGAGGGAGGCGGTTTGGACCCCGCTGCCATGGCTGGCTGCAAAACCCAGCACAGTCAAGTGCTGCATGCCTTTGCAATCTGTGCAAAGAAGAGCACCGTCTCTGCAGAGCTCCTTGTGGACAATGAGGGGAAGACATGAAAAGATTGCTAATTAAAACCATTAACTGATTTACTTTTCCCCTGAGCCGCACAGAAATAACTTTCCAAAGCAATAGCCCAAGCTTCAGCTTTTGCATTGCTGTATTTTAGCAATTACAGGGAAGAAGCTGGCAATCTTAGCACAATTCAGCACGGGCCTTTCATCTTGCAGCAGAGCTAATTACTTAGACAGCATCTGCTCGTGGGATTATGTTACATGACGGGTGTCTTGCAGACTGATTTCTGACTGAGGGGTGCTCACCGGAATGCTTTGGCTTTCCAAATGTGTCCCTGTCACTCTTGAAATTGTGCCTATCCTTGAGTGAGGGTCATTACCCACTGCTATATGTAGAAAACACAGATTTTCTAGGTCAGAACGCAGGTAATACTTTAAGCTTAGGTAACCTACCCCATTCCAAAGAGAAGAGAGACTTATGAATCACAGAGTTTATCATATTGCAAAGAATGGGACCTTTTTATTGTCAGTGATATTTTAAGTCAGATCTGAAAGTCTGTAAATGTCTTGTTCATACTAAAAGTGACTGAGACTTCATCCAGCAACCCCCAGTGACCTGCAGATTGAGATATAATATTACTGCCTCTTCAAATTCAATTGAATTGTCATTATGGCCAAAAGATCCTCCAATTTAGTAAATATAATGCAGTTGGCTTAAAACATCTTGACAGCAAATGCCCTCATTCTTTGCAATCATAGAGTGTTTTCAATCAACATCTAAATTAATGTCGTTCTTATCTTTATGATCCAACAATCCAAGAGATCCTGAAATCCAATACCAGACATTAGGGCCTGAGCCCACCTCCAGTATTAAGGCCTTCCACTTCCGACCTCCACTTTAGTAATAGAATGCTTCAAATTCATGGATCTATTTGTATTTGGTCCTATTTTCTATTAGCTGTATCTTCTTCCTGCTCTTTCCTTTGGCACTATTAACAAGAAATGCTTCCAGCCCTGTAGCAATAGAGGCTTTGAACCTCTAGCTCCAGGTTTTCAGATTACAACCCTTCTGCAACATCAAGAATTAAAGTTCTTACAATCAAATATTTTATTTATCCCCAGTCTTGCCAACTGACTTTCATATCACAAATTCTTTGGTATTGGTTATTTTGGATGTGATTACTACACTCCCTTGGGTTTTCTACTTCACCAGAGCATCACGTTATTTTAAATGAGCTCTCTGCACATCCACCGTGACCACAGCAGGACCTGCTGACACAGAGGGACTCTCTGGAGCTGTGTCCTGATCCTCTGGATGTGGTATCAGAGAGCACCAATTAACACTCACTACATGGGGGGTTATAAATCATGTTACTCCAAATGCCTTTGGAGGTAAGGGATGCATCTCCTGCCTGTGACTAACCCAGGGTGAATTATGGCCAAAGCGCTGGCCTGGGATGGAGTTAGGAGACACCAAAGAGACTCATGTGCATCCACTTGCCCTGCAAAACTTGAGAAAACATTTGCACGCAGCATACAGCAAGACAAAATCACCCTGTGAGTTTTGCAGTTTAATGCCAGGAATTTGCACCTTAATTTCAAGAGGAGAATATAACCCTGAGGGCTATTTGGTCAGCACCTTTCGCAGTGCTCCTTTGTGGGGGCTGCAGTCGTGTACCTTCTCCCCTGCCTGCCTTACAGCTCTCTGCCTGCTGGGCTCATGTAGCATCTGCAGACAAAAACCAATCACTGCATCCCAGCTGAGGGGACCTGGCCGAGTGCAAAATGAGAATAAAAGAAAAAGCAAAGCAACAAAATCCCAGGCCCACCACGGAGCCTATTGCTGGTGCTCTGGTGGGGCAGGTAAGTTCAACTCCCACCTGCAAGGCCAATGACTGCTGACTGCCATGTACCAGCAGTATTTACAGCGGCCAGACTCGACTTGTGGTCAGATTTGCCACAAATGACAACTTCAGTATTGCTTTAACCACAAAGAGACACAAAAGCTCTAATTTACTTCTGAACAAGCATCAGGAAGCATCAAGCATCATGGGAATTTGAGCGTGGGTAGGTGACAGCATTGCAAGCAGCAGCTACTCCAGGTTGCCCCGCCACCAATTCGGTGCTAGAAAAGTTTGCAGAACCTTTGCAAACCTTTGTAGGAAGCCTGTACAGCCCCCTGGAAATCTCTGCTCATACCTGGCCTTGGACAGTACCTCCCACCCTTGGCTTTCCTGCAGGACTCCGACCATTGCACATCCCATGCCCTGCTTAAAGCAGGGGCAGCTTGAACGGGTTGCCCAGGACTGTGTCCACTCAGGCTTTGAATATCACCAAGGACAGAGACTCCAACAACGCAATAATTTCTAAAAATCATCCTACAAAGCAAGAAGCAGGAGCAGTGCTTACCAAGGCAGATCTTGCTGAGGTCGGCAGGAATGCTGTACAAATTAGCCAGGTTTTGTGGGACTGACCCACAGACACTAACCTTAATCATCTACAGATCAGTAACAGGAAAAATAAAAGCAATCATGCATTCGGGGGCTGATCAGAGTAGCCAAGAGTCATTGGCCAAACCCTGTGCAAAAGCAGCCTGCAATCACATGCTTGAAGAATAAATCACGCTATTTAGCACACAAGGATGCTGAAATATTGTCTCTGTGAGACTGAACTGCACTAATTCCCTTTTCTGCTCTCTTTCAGGTGATCAGCTTTTCAGCGTTAATACAGCCTTATAACACTCAGTCTCTCTACACATACATATAGTGTCATGCAGCTGTCTGTGGCGACGTGCGTGGAGATATTTGTGTCTCCCTTGTTTTGTTGAAGGACTTAAGATAACAAAGCGTCCAAGACTTGACCTGATGAAAACCATGTCTCTGATGCATTAAAACCAGTTGAGTGCTGGAGAGGCATCTGCTACCTGTGCAGTGCTCCTCCCTACCTGCGGCCAACTTGGGACCTCTGGCGTGGTGGCATCCCTGAGAAATCAGAGTGTCTACCCAGAGGCAGCACCTAACAGCTGCGACCCACTTTTATCAAAGACTCTTAAGCCCAGGATTTAATTTTGCAGGTGCTAAATTAACTGGATGGAGATTTAATTCCAGGAGCAATTTAGATGTCTATCAAGTGGCACATGCAAGACAGGTCTGGAGGTTTTGAAAACAGCCAGGGCCCACAACAATAACACAAACAATCCTATGGAGTTTTTGTTGCGGGCACTGTCTCCCAGTAAGGCTCATCATGTTCCCTTGTATGAATAACGGCTGGGATGTTTCAGCACATTGTAGAAGAGAAACATTCAGACAAGGAAAGTTAGAAGAGTTGCCCTCAGTGGAGGCTATACTTGCTTCATGGTCAGAAGAGGAGTAGATACACAAGCAAGATGTCACATTCACCAGAAATTTCCGAGCTGCAATAAATCACACACCACAGGATTTCTGAAATCATCATTTCCCGTTCCAACTTGAATTATAACATCATCTGTATTTCTTCTATGTCCTAGGATGCGCGAGGGTGATAGACCACTTTCAGAGTGTTTCAGATTTGCTGGTTTGTCTGCAATAAACCAAATTATTCCTACCTTCACTTCCCATCTGCTTCTACGGCTGTCTGTGCTCCAGCAATGAGTACAGCAGTACGCTGGGTACAGCAGCGTGCTTGGGTTTTGTGATGCCAGCAGTAACGTGTCCGATGCTGGGGAACTTTGTCAGGGATGATAAGTGAAGTCAGCAGCAATTGTCAAACAGGCGGAAAAGAGCCGGGGTGGAAGTGGAGTGAGGATTAGATTTTTTTTCTAGCGCATTTTAATGGACTTTAATCAGCCACTCTATGTTGATTACCATAAACCTTTTGCGTCTATGTTTCATATGCAAGTATGCATGACGGTGATTGATACGGGTTTTTAACTCACCTAATTTAATTCCTGTACAGCAATCAGCAGTCAGCTCTCTCCACGGCAATCAGACTGGCCCGTACGGGAGACGAGAAGAGTTCAGCAGGGCTAGAGCTTCTACCCACCCCTCCCTGCCCCTGCTCCCAGGGCTGTCACTGCTCCTTGCCTGGATCCTGCCATCTCACAGCCCATCTCGTCCTTGGCTATGGCCAGAAATAACATCGGTGACACTTGTCATGGAGAGAGGAGCTGTCAGAAAAGTAAGATGCAGGCTGCCAGAGGAGAGATTATTCTTCAATATATGGATCATGATCATCTTTGCCCCATGGGACACCAGAGAGATCTGTAGGAAGGTTGCAGAGAGAACAATTCACTACTACAATAAAGAAAAATGCACTCAAAAAATAGTAGTGCAGAAAGATCTGCAAGTATCTGCCACCACTCACAGAGATACCTGTCCTAAATCACGCGCATTTCTACTGGCTTGGAAGCAAGCCAGGCTATGCGTAACGACCAAAAGGCTATGCCCGACAGTTACGCTTGACAAATTATGAGTTTAAAAAAATGGAAAAACATGCATCAAATATGTTAGAGTCATTTTTGTTTTGCCAGGTTCTAAATGGAACCATTTTCCGTTACATATGATGTAAAAGAAAATCCATTTAATTTGTTTGCTGAAAAACATGCTGCAGACAAATAAGAATGCTGCGTAACTTGCAAATAAGCAAGCCTTCAGAAAACATTTAAAAACATGTTGATAAAAAATAGGCACATTATTCAGTAAAAACAATGCAGAAATTCTAGGAATAATGGCAATTTCAAAGAGTTTTTGATGAAAGTTTCACTTTGGAAATAATCAAGGGTAATTTTTCAATAAAATTGGATTCATGAAAACATTTTGATTATCTCAAATCAACAGTATAATTTATTCTGTAAGGCATTATCCAGCTATCCTAAATAAAAACACCAATTTCAACGAGGGAGGAAGGAGTACAGTACAAACAGGCAAGACCCAGCTCTTGCCCGTCCTCCTAAGATCCCAATCTTGAAAGTTTTATGTCGGCGTTTCTCTGCATCTGCCTTTATGTCCCCCATGTAGCAAGAAGATTCACATCCAAGCACACACTTAAATCATTTCCGCAAACTGAGAGCAAGCCCCAGAGGTTTGGCTCAGGATAGCCCACGCACATTCACTTCCAGCCCATAAGGTTGATATGTTGGACTAACCCATTCTCCTGCCCTGTCCCACACAAGTTCGCTTGTTCCCTATACGCCTGTTTTAAAGTCTCTATTCTGAGGTACGTGCAGCACCAAGCTGATGCTTTTTTCCTAAATTGTGTGATTAAATGGGACTAAAGAGGGCCCAATCCCACACAGGAGGAAACATGAAGCCAAGAAAGCCTACAGATGATGCAGAAGGTGGCAAAGCCTCAGGAGCAGAGTTGAGGTCCCAGTTCACCTGCCTGGATATACCCTTGTCATAGTGGTTTCTTCTTGTTCTCTTAAACATTTTACAAAGTTAACAAAACAACAAAAATCCTGGGGAAAAGGTTTTCTCTTTCTGCAGAACTCCAGCGCTTGCCTTTCTGAACAAAATCAGCAATTCCTGGAGGATTTCATCATCACTTGATTCTATGAATATAATATATTCCGCTTTTGCTCTGAAACTGCCCTTGGGATTCAAGCACTTTTGAATGTCAGTAGGAAAAAAAGGCACAGACTATTGAAGGCTATTTGAATAAATACAGGAGTATTTCTGACTTCAGCAGAGTTTTACGTGTTCTCTGTAATAAAGATGTGGCATTAGAGAAATACAAGGATGCAGCTGATAGGCATCAGGAAGAAGCTAGTATTGGGAAAAGGATATATTTTAACCTTACACATAGGCCAATTTTTTGACAGCATATACCCACATACCAGCTAGCCATAAAATAAATACTAATTGTAACTCAGTTGTCTCTCGATACAAGGGGAACAAGTGCTCCCATGCACTGGAAGCTGAGGTGCACCGGTTTATCTTCATGGAGGATTACAGTTCCTGAAAGCCCTGAAATCTGGCAACTACATACAGCCTGTCTGCCTTTGTGACAGTTCTTTTCAGATTCTGCTCCCCTAAACAGCACCAATTTATTTCATTTGTCTTTTCATTGCTCTGTCACTTCCAAAAGTTGGAAGGAATTGAAGCCCGGTGCATGCAGGGGGAGCTGATGGATTGACAGCGACGTCTTGTACTAATCATCCCCTGGGCAAGCAGCCTCCAGGGGAAAAACAGCTAAACTAACATACTCAGCAAGAGTAGAAAGAGATTAAAAACATGCAAATCACTGTTATACGACTTTTTTTCCCATCTCTCTTCTACACTCTGCTCCAAAAATGAAGGCATTTCCATGAGCTCCATGAACCTGTGCATCTTGCTAGGTTATTCTCCAAGGTTTGTCTCTCTCTGCTCAGCATAGGGAAGTTGGACATCTGAAGACATCTCTGGAGGGAACACTAACATCACCCTGGCTCATTTTGAACAGAGATCTTTTCCTTATATGCTGGACCTGCTCATTTCCATGAAAAAGGGATCAAAATCAGTTCTGAACACTTCCCGCCAAGTTCACACATATATTAAATACTTTCATTGGCTTTCTCGGGTTGCTCTGGACTTCTGCCATAAGCTTGGCCAGCATCTGCACCCTGATACATCTTCTTAACTGTGAGCAAATGTACTGGGTTACTTAATTATTTATTTTAATTACCACTTCAAAGTGTTGTGTGTTACTAAACAGTAACAGTAAAAACAAATTTCTCTGTGGCACTAAAGATTACATCAAGACTACCGGTTCTACAGAACCCATGCATCTCAAAGAATAACATTTCTTTCTTTGCCAGCACAGAAATATATTCAAACCTCCACAGATGGTGAAATGAAGGGGAACAAAAGCACACAGACAAAGAAACAATTTCTCAATAAAGCGACAAATTTGTTTTAAAAAAGACCTTAAGGAATTTCTCCTGAAGATCAGCATCTTACCACCCATTTGGTAAAACTACACTATGCCTCGGCTGGAAAACTGTATTAATAAAGTCAGACTTTGGGGAATAGGATGGGGCTACCAGAGCCCGCTTGGCTTGAACAGCATAGTGGCACTGAGTTTGCAGCGAGAGGTGATATTCGAAGCACCAGGAACACGCTCCCATTCCCTGTGGACCACCCGGCAATCCATCAAAATTCTTGCCAAACAGTAAAAACAAACAAAAGTGCAGCAGGCCTGTTTGCAGCACTCCTATCACAAGGTCTTGGAGAAACCAAGAAAGGAGCTTGTGCAGACTCCAGGGGTAAGGGGAGGAAGGTATGTGGCCCAGACCCTGTCCCACCTCTCATCATGCAGAGGGCTTGGCAAAACAGCATGGAGGGAAATGGGGGTCTCGAGGCCACGAGTGGCTGTTGGACAGCCACTTTCCCGTCTTCCCCTGTCCTCAGTGCTGGTGGAGGACAGGAGGCAGGGGCAGGACAGAGCTGGCAGTGACTGCAGCATGGCCAGGGCATCTCCATCCTGATGGCCAGGGAAACACCTCCATCCTGATGGTCTGGGCAGCTCAAGCTGAATGGTGCCTGGGGCACCGCCTGTGAGGGCCAAAAATCCCTCATTCTTCTTGCGTCCTCTTACCTGGGGGGAGACCTGGGCAAGGCCACTCCCAGCAGAGGGTCAGGGGAAGTCAGAATGCCAAGGCTGAGACCTTCAAAAGCATAGGAGAAAGCAAGATGTCAAATCCCAACCAATTTGCCCACTACCATGAAGGCGTGGGCTCCTCAGAGACAGCAGTGTGGGACAGTGAGGCTGTGCCCTGTGCCAGGCAGGGGACACCATGGAGGTGAAGGTGGTGTGTGCCCTGCAGGGACAGCCACCGCTGCAAAGCATGGGCAGCTGGTGAATGTCTTTCTCCTCCACAGGCAACTCCCAGCATGCTCAACCCCAGCACGAGCTGCTCCCTGTGCCTTGGCACCTTGCTGCTGCATCCCGAGGGAGGCACCGAGATGCTCAAGCAGCTGCTGCTGGCCCCGGCTGCCAGCTCCTTCAGGGCTTTAACACACAGGATTTTGCTGATGCAACTGAGATGCATAACGGCTAACCCGTGTGCCACTTAGGGCTCAGTGGTACCAGGTAGTCTTCTGTTGGCTTCAGCTGTCATGGTCCAGCAAACTGCGCTGAAAATCTTGGATACATCCTGGGAAAACCAGCGTTATATGCTGTGCTGTAGAAACTGTCTGGCAGCCAGGACCTGGAGGTCCTTCCTCAATGCCACAGCAGCCACCACTCCTCTGGCTCGCACTCATGAACCTCAGCCATTGCTTGAGCAATCCGTCACCCCCGTGGCCCTGCAGTACCATGAAATCAGGGGTGGTCAGCCAGGTCATTCTGGGGTCACTCTGTCACAGCCGATGGGACAACTGGGCACCCCCGCAGCGGTCCTTTGCAGCTCTCTAGTCACATTTTTTCAGAGATGTTTCTTCCTCTCTTTCTCTCTATCTCTCCCCACCCTTCTTCTCTCCCTCCTGTCTTCCCCTCCTCTCTCTCTCTCTTTTCCCCTCTTCCTCTCTTTCAGTTCTATTTTTAGGAGGCTTTTTTAGCTTTTCTTTTGCATAAAAGGTCATTTTTCTTTCTAAATATATTTAACACGTTTGTTGTTAACAGTTGCCAACGCTTTTGCTTTTTTTTTTTTTTTGTGAGTGATGGAATGTCTTTTTTCCTGTTTTTCCCTCTCATTCTTCTTTTGAAAACCTCAGCGAAATATTCACAATATTTTTGATCCACTGAAAGACAGGACTTGGAGGCAGGTCGGTATATTGATTTCCATCCCAAAGTGGAGATTCTTTAGAAAAAAGAAGCAGAAATAGACCACCACCATGATGTCTATTTTAAACAATTCCCAAACTCTGATACTCCTAAACTCTAATCTCCATGAAAATCAGACTTCACTCTCCTTATCCTCAATTAAAATTCCCCTCAACAATACAACAGCAGAGAAACAGAAGATTTTCTTACAAAAACACAAAGTAACCAGGCAAGCCAAAGGTAGTGTCCCCTGGTGACACCTGGATTGCAGACCCGTATCTGTCCTTTTCTCTTTGCAAACAGGAAGGACGGATCCTGAGAACTGCAGCTGACTTACGATTTAAGGAAACTGAAACTCCCCTGCATGAAACATGCTGCATTTGCTCCAACACCCATTGGTGCCTTTCAAAGATATCAAAGTGCATTCAAAGAAAAAATACAACCACTCCAACAAAGCCAGCACCATGCTTTCACAGGGCCGAGCAACAGGCACTCACAGATGCTGGGGAGCCTGACCCCCTCAGCAAGGAAACCACAAAAAGCCTCTCCCCATCCAAACTCTCTCCCTGCCCCATAATTTGGATATCCACATACTCATTAGCCGATAATCATACACACTCACCTTTCCTACACATCGCTCCCTACTTTTCTAAGCAAATCACTGAGAAAATCATAGTGCAGTTGCTATTTCATGCATCAGGCAGGAACAAAAACATCCCAGTGACACATAGAGACGCAGACTGGGTTTATGTATAAGCTGACACAGAAAAAAAAACCTCTGTACTGTGAGAGCTGGTTGGTGTGCATGTACGTGAATACTTTGGGGTGCGCACAAACCCAAACGACCACCTGCCAGGACAGTTGTATGCTGTCCAGCAGGCAGGAAGCCTCCTGATAAAACTGCGTGCTTTAAATATATTTTGAATGAAAGCTGTAGTGTCTTTCAGAAGGGAAAATGTATAAGTAAGCTGGTTGAAGCTACAAAACATAGTCTGACAATGAAGACTTGCTTTTCTCCTGCTATTGGTACCAATCCTGCTTTGGTTCACAATTGCTTTCAAAACTTTGCCATTTCCAGTTTTGAGCTCTACATCTGATCCTGGTGACTTGAGGGAAGCTGATTTTGTTACAGGGAAAAATATGTATTAGTGAAAACAAAGCCCCTTCATAGAAATAGATAAAAATGAGGCTACCCGAACATTATTGCTCATTCCTGCCCTCTGGCAACTTCATACACTGCAAAGTGGTTAGAAGGATGTGACACTCTCACAGCCTGAGGACAGCACCACCACCACGATCCAGGCCATGAACATCTCCAATATTCGTGTCTACACCAGCTGTCATGGCACTTCTCTGCTTGATCCTCAGACTAAGAATGAAGAGAAGTCTCTTGTTGACAAATTCATCACCTGCAAGCATTCAGCTTTCACTATATTGTGACAGCAACCATTGAGTGCAATGTACTCAGTGGGAACGTCTTTGTCTACAAAAGGAGAGTTAATAAGGCAACGAGAACCGGTCTCCTTCTACTGATAACTGCCTCAGCACTGACAGAGCTGGCTTCCTGTACATAAATCAAAAAAAGGCACTCGAAACCCTTGGCAGGGCTCATTTAGCTGTCCCCAGTACACACGTATCCATCTGAGCCACTTTTCAAGACTTCATACCAAATGGAGAAAAATTGGCACTTCTGAAGTGTGATGCATCTCTTCCTGAGGTGGATGTCTGAAGCAGATCCCTGACTTGCACCCTAGAAGTGTCTATTTCTCTCTGTTATCTCTAAAGGGAGCCTAAACAGTGCAGATGTCCCAGGTTAGCTGAGATGAATTGCGCGCTATCCGTACCAGCTAGGTGGCGAGTCACCCTGCTCATTGCTGTGATGCAGTCACCTGCATCCTCGCAAAGGGAAATTTCACAACATTTTAAGACTGGATATAAGAAAACCACATATCAAATCTAAAATGCAGGATAAGATATTACAGGACACATTTAATTTCTAAAACTGTAAACACAGCGAGGATGTTGGAGCTAACAGCACACTACGTCAACTTAATGACTCCAGTTGAGCAGGACCCAGCATTAGCTGTCATGGGAAAGGTGGTGGCTTAACACCTGGGAATGCTTGGCTCCCAAGAAAAAAAGCAGCGGTTCCTGTGGAAGAGGCAACGCCAAAGTTTTCAACCAATCTTTCAGCTTGGTGGTATCCAACTTGGGAAACCCGAGAAAGGGTAGATCTTCAAGGAGTTCAGAACTTCTTTTCTGTGGAAATGAGTCTTCTTTAAGACATTACAGGTTCAACAATCAAAAAGCAGGCACCCACATTGCTGCTAACATTAAAAATATTGGTGGGGCATGGAGGCTTTTGTTTGCTGGATGAGGACTCTTTCGGGGTGTGTGCTCTTTGGGTTTAGGGTACATGCATGGTGCAATTGTAAAGCCCCAGTCAACCATCACTGACCTCCATCCACCATGTTTTGGCACCCAAACTTTCAGCTGCAGAGCTTCCTGATTCAAATCCCAAAGTCTTCAACAAGAGTGAGGCCACCTGCATGGGCAGTAGGTCTGTACATATCATCAAGCTGTCTCTTCTCCCCAAATCTCATTTTTCTTTCTGAGTCTAAACTACACGCAGCTCAGCCCAGCTGCGAAACTTGCCCTGCCAGAGCCACCACTAACCCTGAGCATCATCTGGTACACTGAACTGCAAAAACTAGCTCTGTGGTTTTAACCCCTACTCAGAGGCAGAGCAAAGTCTGGTTGGACTCCTCTGAAGAAGTCAATTTGAGATGGTTCTTTGAAAGGCTGAAACAGCAGCACCCAAAATCCTGAAATCCAGGGGTATTTGCAGCAAGGCAGCTCATGACCAGCAAACAATAACAGTGCAAGATGTAAAATCCTCCTGTGGTTTAGCAGTATCCCAAACCTGCACAGAGGGGCTGCACTGGTTGAGGAGGAGGACGAGGGTGAAGAGGGTAGGCCACGCACTCCCTGTGCCCAAGGGATGCTATTTTGGCAGTGCTGTGGTCTGTGCTGATGAAGGGTGGTTGGATCTGTTACTGCGTGAGATTGCACACAGAGACGCAAACACTTTCTCTGCAACTGTGGCCAGGCTGATTTGCCATCATCACATTACCTCCTTTGCGGAGAGAAGTGGAGAAACCTCATGTATAGGAAGAAATTGCATTAGATTCACCTACTATACTTCACATGAAAAAATCTTTCTCTAAGCAAAACCATTTTTGTAGAGAGCCAAGGAACAGCCGGAGGCACGCTCCGCTCAGTGACACAGCCTTGTCCCCTGCCTTCCCTCCCACACCATCACCTGCTGAGCATCTCCATACCCTGCCCTGTGCCACCGAGGTTCCCACACATTTTCTCCTTCATTTCACTCTATTAAAGCACTAATTGATTGACCAGATCACGAGAGCCCAGATCTCTCCCCCGGGATGCTGTTGCATTTGCAGTGACAACTGAAAACAGATTATGGATGGGCAGTTTTGCACAGCAAATCATTAAAGCATCAGCAGCTGTGCTGGGAGGACGAGACCTCCATGTCCTGTCCCAGCACATCCTTCTGCTCTACCGTGTTTGCAGCTGGCTCTGAGCCCCCCTTCACCTCCCTGCACCCCCTCCCCATCCAGTGCTGGATGCAATCCTGCACTGCTGGATGTGGTCCTTGCTGTATTTTTGCTGCATTCAGGGAATAAAATGCCCTTGCTGGAACAACTGCTCTGCTATCTCTGGGCTGTTCCTGTCTATCCGTCCTTCCTTGCATGGGGGAATCTAGCTTTGGCTGACCCCACTCATCCACCAAAGTTCATAAAAAACAATGTAATCCTCCCCCCGAACAAAGGTATATGGAGGCCTGGAGAAACGAAAAGGTTTTCCCAAGCCCAGAAAACACGAGGAGCTGCAGAGCTGCTCTGTCCGCAGGACCTGCCTCCCCCCTCCTCCAGCTGTCTCCACCAAAGCTGCAGAGACATTGCTATGGTGGAAAAATGAGCAGATCCCCAAGTAGCATATTCCAGCCAGAAGCACCATGTTGGTATTCCGGTCTTCCTGCTCCTGAAAAGCAGCCTTATTTATCCAAAAACAACCAGTCTCCTCCTGAAAGCCAGTAAATTATACCGGGTGATATCGAATGCGATGAGCGGGCACCATGTCTGAGCGGATGATACAGTGCCGTCCCCGCTTGCAAGACAAAGCTTCTGGATATCCTTGCTCAGGCGATACATTAGAACTGGCTGAAATGATGTTCCATGCAGCTTCCACGTGCACACAGTAAAGAGTGAGGGAAGAAATAGCAGGCAGCGGTTTACCTCTCAAATGATCCCCATGCAAAGTATTGACTTTATAAAACAATCTCATCAGCGCTGCTGGGTACACAACTTATTCTGCATCCATTGCAGATGTAACCCTGTTGTTCAACTGTTCAAACTTGTTCTGACTTCAAAAAGCATTTTAGCCAAGAACACAGAGGTTTATTTTAATTATAAGCTGATACTTCAAGATTATTATTACTCCTGTTCTTGTTGCTTACCCCCAGTGACTGGAGATCCACTACGCTATGTCCCGTGCAAACTATTTAACACTTGCTCCCACAGGTCTTTGTGCTTAGAAAAAATCTGGGTAAAAATTGTAAACGAATATGAACATATAGTTCCTCCCATTTCTTTGTATCCCCCTCTCTCTCTGAGAATGGCAGAGCACAGTGGACAGATTTGGATTTTGTTTGCCAAAATAAGGAGCTAATATTTACCAATAGCAATGTTTGCCTTTTCTGTAATGCTCTTGATATAAAGCGCTTTGCAGACCTGAATGGCCATGCACTGGAAAGGCCCCTAGACATGTTTGCACAAAACACAGCCCCCATAAGCGCCCAGCTGGAACTTCACTCGTATTCCCTGAGCTCTGGAAAAACAAATTCTCATGCCTGAAAATTAATCAAATAGCATCTCTGTGATAACGCAATGGCAACCAAATCGCTGCAAATCACTGCCTGGAAGCATTAAAGACAACCAGCTTCAAGGCACTAAGTGTGAACTCCAGCAGGAGCAGCTCAGAGAACGTGGCAAGGCAAGGGATGGTTGACAACTCTTATACAGAGGGAAAAAGATGGAGAGGGAAGGGGCTGCAAAGGGCTAACCCATCTGCATAGGGCCAGGCTCACCTCCTCCTGTTGGCTTCTGAAACAGGGCTCATGAGGTACTCCAAAAATCTCATCTATGATCATTTTTCACAGAATCACAGATTGTTTGAGGTTGGAAGGGACCTCTGGAGGTCATCTGGTCCAACCCTGCTCAAGCAGGGTGCCCAGGATCACATCCAGGCAGCTTTTGAAGATCTCCAAGGAGGAGACTCCACAGCCTCTCTGGGCAGCCTGTGCCAGGGCTCCGTCACCCGCACAGCACAGAAGTGCTGCCTGGTGGTCAGAGGGAACCTCCTGTGCTCCAGTTTGTGCCCAGTGCCTCTTGTCCTGGCACTGGGCACCACTGACAAGAGCCCGGCTCCATCCTCTTTGCACCCTCCCTTCAGGTATTGCTGGACATGGATGAGCTCCCCCTGAGCCTGCTCTTCTCCAGGCTGAGCAGTCCCAGCTCTCTCAGCCTCTCCTCTTAGCAGAGGTGCTCCAGGCCCTTCAGCATCGTGGTGGCCCTTCACAGGACTCTCTCCAGTAGCTCCATGTCTCTCTTGTACTGGAGGACCCAGAACTGGCCCCAGCACTCCAGGCGTGGCCTCACCAACACTCAGCAGAGGGGAAGGATCACCTCCTTTAACCTGCTGGCAGTACTTTGCCTAATGCAGCCCAGGACGCCATCAGCCTTCTTTGCCCAGGGGCACATTGCTGGCTCATGGTCAGCTTGGTGCCCACCAGGACCCCCAGGGCCTTCTCTGCCAGGCTGCTTTCCAGCTGGGTGCCCCAGCATGTCCTGGGGCCTGGGCTTGTTCCTCCCCAGGGGCAGGACTTTGCGCTTCTCCTTGCTGAACTGCATGAGGTTCCTGTCACCCATTTCTCCAGCCTGACCAGGTCCCTCTGGATGGCAGCACGGCCCTCTGGTGTAACCACCACTCCTCCCACTTCGGTGTCATCTGCAGACTTGCTGAGGGTACGCTGCCCCATCATCCAGATCATTAATAAAGTTGTTAAACAGGACTGGACCCAGTATTGACCCCTGGGGTGCACTGCTAGTTTTTCTCTACTTTTTGTTTTGAAGAAATGCAGACCTCATGAAGCAGCCAAAGGGCTGCTTCATTGCTTCAAACTCGCCACAGTGGGTCTGCCCCATACCAGGGAGAACAGGGCTTCACTGGCTGCTTCCAGCCCTCAGACTCCTCCTGTCCGTGGCCCTGCATGCCAAGGAGTGGCTGCTGGTGACAGGGCAGCTGTGCATTTAGGAAACAATGCTTTCAGTGACAGTTAAAGATGTTTGTGCATGGGTACATCTTACTTCCATTTGCAAGCAGTCAGTATGAGGATAAGAAAACCATTCTGAAACAGAGCAGGAGGCACCTGGGGATGTCCTCTGCAAAACGGTGCTTTGTGAGCGCTTCAACTCGCTCAGGAAAGACAGACTTTCAGAGATAGGGGAAAGTCAATGTTTCCTCAGCTCTCCTGATATCATTGGTCTATATTGACTTGGCCTGAAATAGTATTTGCAGGGATGATTTTTCCCTCCCTCCCCCTAAGTAGCTCCTGACCAGGCTGAGGGACCTGGGAGAGCCATTCTAACTGGAGCAGAACTGATCGCCACTACCTGAGAAAGCAAAGTCAGCTGCCTTTAAAACACACCCCCACCCCCACCCCACCCCACCCCCAATACAACTCAATTTAGAGCCCACATGGGAAATCAAGGAGGGAAAACACATCTGAGAGACCCTCCATGTCTCTAACACCTGCCAACACAGCTCTCAGCCAAATTCTGCTTCTCCTGGACAGACCATCACTCTCTAGGCAACCACATGCAGCAGGATGGATGAACCGTTTTCCCTATTATTTCAAGTCAGCCTCTGCCATGCATGATCTCTCTTTCTCCTTCCTATTCTTCCATGATTTCTACCCCCTCCTTGTCTCCTGAAGCCCCACTGATGTTGTTGTAAGATCCTTCTCCTCTGCAGCTTCTGCCATCTGGAACTGCCTTCCTGTGTCCCACCAACTCGCTCCCAGCTTCGTCTGCAGACACACCGCCAGGCCCTCGCCTGTTCCTTTGAATCCCTCTCTCCTTCTGCTGCCGTTTATTATTTAACTCTGTCGCTGCATTATTTAAAACATTATTAAAGCATGCTTGGAACAGAGTCTGCACAGAAGTGCCACTGTACAGGAAGCTGGACCCTTGGCAAAAATACCCTGAGAGCCAAAATCATGACAGTTGGAGGGGAGCTCTTTGGATGGAGGAGGGGAAGGTACTTTCTGGATGCCAACATGGATTTTGTCCCCCGGGACTGATGTAAGAGCCTCTTCAAGATGCCTTTTGCTGCCCGCAGCTTTGGGGTGAGGTTACTCGGTAGCATCGCCTGGACAGCTGGCACCAAGGTGGAGTCGCCCTTGTCCCACCCCTGCTGCCCTGGTCACCCAGGGCCACGCACAGCCACAGGCCTGTGGGCACCATCCCCTCCTCGAAATCACTCCTTGCGGTTGACTGCAGGGGTGAAGTGCTCTAGCATCAACCTAAACTCACCCCCTCCCCAAGCTGTTCCTTTCCCAGCAAATGTGGAAAACGCACATGGAGGGGATATGGGGAACACAGCCAGGCCCTGGCTCTGGAAAGGGCTTTGTTTCAAATCAGACGTATTCCCACTGGAGATGATGCAGGTGTGTCAATGCTTTGCTTAAAGACGAGGTTAAAACCCCATAGGTGGCTTGGGTAATGCCAGGTAGGAAGGGGCAAAGGGAATTTGTTCCTTGAATGGTACTTTCCTACAGTTACCTGGGGTCTCCACACCCTTCACTCATACCACCACAGCCTCGGGAGCAAAAGGGCCATGCTCACTGCTGCATGAAAGAGCAAGGCAAGTCTGAGCCCAGGAGTCCTGCTGCTCAAAAACCAAAGCCCACGTCCTCTCTTCCTCGCAGACCTCTAAGCAAAGCCACCACAAGCATTTCCATGGGCTGAAGGATTGCTAAATGGCACAGTTAACCTGGGAACTGAATTTTAGGGAGGACTCCTGACCTTTCTGCTTCCCCATCAAAGAGTTCAGCTCATGAACACGATTTTCCCAAGGTGCATCTGTGCTTCATGAATGGCTCCGGTGAGGCCAGCCTCACCATGGGGTCTCAAAGGCACCATTTGCTTGGTGGGACTAGTTAGTGCTTCCTCCTCTCCCTGTTGTTCACATGGTGGGATGGGTCTCAGAAGATGCAATGGAGGCAACAAAATATTTGTGACTGCCCCAGTCCTGCCCTTCCTAGCGTAAGTTTAGCCCTCACATCCCCCCAGATATATTACAAACCTCTGCAGCTTCGCCAACACCAAACTTTTGCTTTGATGACTGAATACTGGAATCCAGACCTAGATTTCCAGCGTTATTTATATCACATACTGGGAGACCAGGAACAAGTTTTAAAAGACTTTAAAAGACTTTTACAAAACTCCACCCCAGTCAGCCTGGACAGTGCTGTAGGGCAGTAACAGAAGACAGAAATGCTCATATTCAGGTTTGACTCTTTCGACTCACATAAACTTGGTAACAGCCCAAGTTTATTAGCAAGCAAGGGCTGTTGGGTGATCAATGAAATGAGCAGTAATCTCACAGGAAACCACACATTCAGTCCATTGGCAAAAAGCGCAAAGCACTGTGGTTTGGGAGATTTTTAGTACTTGCCATAACAGCCTGGACTGTCCTTCCTTTTCCAGAAAGGCCTAATCCTGTTTAAAAATCACAATGCACGACAGATGCAGCACAGCTCCCACTGCCAAACCTGCCTCCCCCTCTGACGCTCGAAACCATCAGGACCAAATCACCCCAGAGCAGAAGCATGGGTAAACCTTGCACTGGCACAAGATAGACCCATCATCAGCCTCAGACCCGAATCCTCAGCTTTCAATCTGAATTCACTGCAGAAGCACTGATCAGATGATGTGACCTGCACAGAAAACCTTACTCTGCTTGGAGCTTCCTTCCACCACAGCCAAGGGACAGTGAACAGCAGTACATTTCTGTGAGTAGTGGACAGGTTCAAGGTTCCCAACTCAAAAGACTCATGTAGAGAAATGTTTTTCTCTTCCAGAAATGAATTCCAAAATGCCCCTAGATGTGTTGCAGAAACAGCTTGGTGCTTTGCTGTGTTCAACCACAGCTCATTTGCGGTATGTGCTTACCCTTCCTCCAGCACAGGGCTCAGATGAGAGAAAGTTGCTCCAGCAACATGGGGTGGTGATACATAGCAGACAGCGAGAGGAACCTGAGTAGCCTTTACACAAGCATTCACCCTTAGCAAAACATCCTGTGCTCCCCAACAAATCACTTCTGGAAGCTACTGACAGTTGGCTAAAGTTGCATTTAAAAAAATTACCACTTACCTGCCAGAATATGCTGTCTATTGTATTTCCCAGAAAGCCATCTCTGCCTTCCGACGATACCAGCTTAGGTCCCAGAATAGTCATAAACTCATCAAAATCAACCTGGCCATCCCCTGGAATGAAAGAAAATGATCAATGTTTTCACTGAGTACCACTTAGTGCCTATGTCCAATATGCCACCCTGGATCTGCAGCACATCATGAGCCCATACACACACGATGGCACCCGCTACATCAACTTCACGGTACGTACAGACCCAAATTTGCTATTATCCCAATGAATGGCTTGTGTTGTAGCTTACCCACACTTGAAGACAGGACCAGGTGATGCACAAATAGAGATGAACAGACTGTTCCCCAGTCCCGGAGAGTTTATAGGCAAGTCACTTCTCAAAAAGAAAACAATTTTGGCAGGAGGACAGCTGCCATTAGCACTGCCAGGGCTCTTCCTCTATAAAGAGACGCTAAAGAGCCAGGTCTCTGCAAAGCTTTTACAAGGCCAACCCCATCCTCCAGAGGAAGGGAGTACACGCAGAGGGAAGAGCCAGACTATTACGAATCCACCAGGCATTTCATTTCAGCTTTCCATCAGCATCTGTCTCTTACAAGCCCTGTGTGCTCAGCATGCAGAGCAGGCGGTGTAGACACAGCTTCAGTGCCATTAGCAGGAAGAGGAGACTGCTCCTACCATTAATGAACTGAGCCTATGCAGTCCCAAGCCCCTGCAGTATATTGTATGTTTTGCAAATGAGGCATGTGGCTGTTTGAAGTATATCCAAGCATTATATCAAATATAACTCTTCCCTTGGAGAACTTCTGTGATGCTTACTGAAAATGGCAAAAAAATGAAATTCATACCTGTTGAAGGATCTTAAAAATACCTGCTTCTCTGAATAGGCTAGTTCAATGCTTGTATACCTCTCCTTTCTCTATCTGTCCATAGACATATCCTCCCGAATAATATTAGACCAGCTGATATGGGTGGATATATTAGTCCTCCTTCAAGCCTGGAAACAGAATCACCAATCGTATGACTTTTCACAGTGTTTCTTTTTTTTATTATTTAAATTCAGCTGGAACTGTCTGGATCCACCTCCCCATGTAGTTGCTGTTCTAAATTATCAGGTGTGAAAAGTGTCTAAAACCATCAGACCAAAGCAGATCAATGCAAGGGCTACTATTAAAATGTCACTATTGACTGCAGTACCTGCAGCAACCCCGTGTGACAGCTTTACCATGTGTGCTGCATGCTGCTGCTATCTGTCCTTCTTATTATATTTCATATGCTTGATCTGAGCATATGCACTGCTGACTGAAATCTCTCCGTGTCCTTATCTTCACAGAAACACAATGTGAAAATAAGCAGAGTCAAAGCGTTCCTTTGCCAGACAGTGATATCTACTCACTGAAGAGCTCTGCCCATAATTTCGTAAAGACAAGAGTGAATATTCTGGGGGTGAGCCAGCAACGGGGGCTCTGAAAAGAAAACCCAGCAGGGATTTGTAATCCTTTAACATGCAAGAAGACCACATCCAACTGCTAAAGTTGCTCAGACCTTCAGGGCTCAGCATGCGCTGAAGGGCTTTGCAGGGCTGGAGTGGGCTGAGCACTTGCAGGATGGAGCTCATTTCTGGGACAAGTTATTAAGCAGAAAAGGAAAGGGGTGGGGACCCCATCACTTGGAAAGCCGTTCTTTAAAATATTTATGGGCTATGAGAAAACGTGTTCCTTCTGCTTCCCCACGGGAGACATCATTTTATGACATCAAGTCGGATTGTATCAGTCACAGCACGTTGGATCACGTTGGGGAAGGTAATGCAAGGTGACAGTGGGTTCGGGGCAATTTGCATTGCAGTGCATCACTTCAAGGCAAAGGCAGCAAGAAAAACATACACTATGATGCAAATTGGATTAAAGAAATTAGCCAGATTAGCAAGAAAACAATTTGCATTTTAAAGAGATTCTAGTACCTGCCCGTGCATATATTTGGTCTGTCCATATCTGACCCCAAAATATTGCGTTATTCAATTTGAGTTTTCTACAAAGTCATTTCGTCCACGGAGGAGAGGAGGGACTTGTAGGAAGGACTCCTACACATGACTCAGGAGAAAGCAGTGCCAGGGCTCCTGGGCTCTGCATCTGACTCAGGACAAGACTCTGGGCAAACCCTTGCTCATGACTTCCCTGTGCCTTTGCCAGGGATCATAACTAACTTCATGGGGTTTAATTATCAGCTTAATTATAGCACTTTCCATAACCTCAGAAGAAAGATGTCATTACCAATGCATTATCCCCTTACTGACTGCTTTTTCAATTAAAACTGTTAACTAGCATGGAAACCAGACCCCAAAACATTTTGCCTGGTAGAAATATCCCTTTAACGTTCATTTTAAGCTGCAGAAAGCAAACCTTCTTGCCATCAGGATCTCAGGAGACTGCAGCACCAGAATATCAAGAAAGAGAACTCACAATTTTGGCTGAAAATTCCTTTTACAATATTCAACAGCCAGGAGAAAAATATCATAAAAACCAACACACAGGCTCCACCTCTGCATCGCTGCAAGGTGAAAATGCATGGGTTGCTCTCCACAGTCATGGCCATAACCAGGTAATGCCCAATATCCTCAGCTCCTGTAGGATCTACAGGTATTCAGGTCCCCCACCAGCTCCTGGGTGCATGTAGCTTGAAATCTGTGATGGTGTACAGTCAACAGATGTTTTCCTCCTCCTCCGTGCCATAGTCACATACACAGCACACTACATGCTGATGTGCGATGCACGCATCCAGCATCTGTTCCAGAATCTGCATTGGAGGCAAATCAAACACCACATACGTCCCCACGTTTGGCTTTGCTGTGCCTACAGATGTGGTTTATATTCAGAGTGAGTGATGTGCAGTTTATTCAGAAATGAACTTCTGGTCGGGTTTAAGGGATGAGAAGAAGGGAGGAAGATGCCAGACTGGAGTGTGTGTGCTCCCACGCTGCTCTCACTTTTCCTTGCTCCTTTCCATGACCTATCTGGCAAGCTCCAAACAACATTGCAATCAGCGGCGATCCCACAGTCCCAATGCCTCTGTGCAGGTGCCACCCCATCCCCAAATTACCACCCATCGGCTCACTGATGGTCATTGCATGGGTAATCTTAGCAAAACACCAGAGCTTAGCTTCACTCTCCTTTTTAAACCACCTGAATCGTTTCTTTATTTACTTACAGTTATGCCCTAACATTTTTCTGCTGCGTAATGCTTCCTCCTAATCCTGGCATTAATGTCACAGTGCAAGAAGGGAGTTAGCAGTCATGTGGTTGAACCTTGCATGACTAAAAATATGACTCAGAACATTGCTGGCCACATCGTCAGAGATGAATTAGATCTGCTTATCGTTATTAGTTTGTCAACGCTGGCTGGGCACTAAGTGTTTCCAGATACCCAAAAAGGTTTACTCCCTGCAAGGCACTGTCTCAGTTCCCACAAAAAACAAGCAAACGTGATAAAAGAAAGGAACGGCAACTAGATGCACTGCTGACAGCCCCGGGAGCAATCATGTGAGCATGGCTAATTGCTCCATGGGATACCTGAAGGTATACAGCAACATCTTTGGGTCCTCTAGGACCTCTTTGACCACCCCATGACCATGCATGGACAGCACAGGGCCCTGGACCTGCTGCCTGCTCAGTGCTCGGACCAAAGCTGCAACATATAATGTTGGCTCACTGGGTGCAGAAAAACCTCGGGGATAACTTCAGTTGGAAGTGCCCTGACATCTAGGGGGCATCCTGAGGTCCAGCATCCACCCTTGACCAAGCACAACCCTGGAGCAGCAGCTAAGAGCAGCGTGGAGCCGGGAAACCCAGCTCTTTCCCAGCTCTCCCAGATGCTGCAGCCCAAAGGAAGTTGCTTTGGACCTGACTGCCCCAAGGAAGGGTTGTCTGCACCTCTGAGAAATGGGCATTAGCTCTTCTAAACTTCTTGCCTTCAACCCCAGTTCATTCATATTGGCGTGGTGCTTTCAGCTCCCCAGGCCAAGGAGAGTTCAAGGCGCTATCATTCGCTGTTACTGGAGATGCTGGGCTTCACCGGTGCATCAGAGCACAGAAAATCACAACCCCTCACTCCAAGCTGATGGGTTTTCAGCTCCATGTCAAGGATTTTCATCTTCCCTCAGCCCTCTTCACTTTAACGAAGGGGAGAATGGATGGTTATATTTGTTGGAGGAGGTTTAGCAGAAAACATGCAAGTGTTTGCGGGCAGGCAGAGCCTTGCAGCTGGTCCACCAAGGAGGGCAACTGCAGCACAAAACACCCCCAGCTGCAACCTTACACCAAGCCAACCTGCACCTCTGTGGGCTGAGCCCCACCATTTCTCCTGGTGCATTTGTCCTGACCTTACCGAATCTACCGTCAGCAACGATCCCACGCTGGATCTGGAAGAGGAGAGGGGAATCTGGCTGAGCAAATCCCCACATCCCTAGTAGCAGCAGGCTGCACGTGGGCTCTTGCAAACTGCCCTGGCAGAGCTCTCTTGCTTTGAAGACATAATTAAATGCTGAGTGGAGCAGCAGCATGAACCCATGTGCCCTCCATCCTGTGGGAGAGCCCCGACCCTCAGCCTTCAGCCAACTGCTGTCTGTCCAAAAGTCTCCAGTTGGAGCGGCTCCCTTGGAGGATGCATTTAAATATTCATCGGGCTGGGAGAATGACAGAGCGGGAGAGGGAAAGAAAAAGAGAGAGAAAAAATGTGCATGGATTGCATTGCCCACACACAAGGGCAGAACAGAAACTTGCACCTGCTTTCAGAGCCTTCTGCATTAAACTGGGACCCTGCACAATCCTGCCTGAGTGCTTCCTAAATAAGTCTTTTCCCTGGCCAGTCTCAGGATAATCAGGAGTGTTCTTCCTCCTCCTGAAAAGTTTCCTGCCATGGCACTGAAGCGATGCACACATTTAAATGGAGATGAGGATCCGCTGTGTGTAGACTGATAAGTATTCACACTTTTTTTCTTGAGTTTGACCTCCAGAGTGCAGCTAGGTGATATATTTAAAGTTAATGAGCTAGTTGCTTGCAGCTCGGGTCCCAGGCGCACACAACACTCCTGTTTATTTTTATTCTCATAATAGCTAGCTGCAGTGACTCTCTGTCCCACTCTGTGTCATTGTGTGCGCCCATAAAGTAACTTGGGCAGTGATAACACTGTCTGGTGGACGCTGTTGCTGCTGTGTCTTGAACTGATGCAGAGATGTGCACAGACTAGATCCGGCCACAGGATATTTCTCAGATGAGTATTTCGGTTTCAGAGATGTTAAGGTCAGAGAAGAACAGCTTGACCACCAGCATGACCCAAAGACTTCCTCCGTAATTACAGCCGCAATCCATAACTTCAACCAAAGCTGGGGAAAGTCCTTCATAAAACTTTCGACTTTGAAAGCAGTTTTAATACAAGACATCCATGAAGTTGGCTGAGAAGAACAGATAAAGCTCCACTCCAGTGACCATATGGCTGTTTTGCAGTTGGAAAACTGAGGCACAGAGCATCACCTGCCCAAACGTTACCAGCAAGGAGGCTCTGGCAGAGCTGGGCGCTTGACCTCCCTCACCTGCCAACGCAGCGATCCATGGGCATGGAACGTGCCACCAGTCCCCAGAATGGAGAAGGATGACAACGAGCACCTCCTATTTCCAAAGAGTCCTGTTTGCATTCCCCTGGGAGGTTTGTCTCCCAGAGCCACCTGCAGAGGGTCTCTGATATCCCCTAACAAGGCACACATAAAACATACCATTTCTAGTTTCTCTTGCTCCTTGCGGACAGTGGGGGCATATTGATTGGCCACTCTTTCACTGTTCACCAGCTCTGCCCCTCATCCCCATAGCTTTATTGAGTGGTTTTTGGTGGAAAAACTTAGCTGGAGGTGAAGGAAGGGGTGAAACATTTCCACTGGAGCCTATTCTATCCCTTAAGGGCACCTCCAAGTCCCAGAGTATTAGGAGCAGCTGTGCAGAGCTGGCTGCCTGGTTCAATGGCAACTACACGTAGAAGATAAGTAAACCGTACAGACAAAGTTTCCTGGAGGAGGAAATTTCCACAGGGTCTCGAAGGCTTGAACAGAGCCCAGGAAGATGGAGCTGGGGGTGCACCCCTCACCACACTGAGAAAAGGACCTTGAGAGTTGCTCAGTCTGATACCCCCTTGGCTTTTCTGGCAGGGAAGAGGAAACAGCTGCAGAGAGCTTGCTTGCTTCCCCATTAAAAACAAAAAATCTATTAAGTGCTCACATTTGCCCAAGGAGAGCCTGTGCAGGCAGTGACCGAGGAAGACTGAGGTGTGTCGTGTCCCCTGCTCTACTGCAAGCACCAGAACAATTAGGATGCTTGGTGCTTGGATAGAAGAAAAGTCCAACAAAACCAGTGACTTTGACTGCAGGGAAAAAAAAAAATCTACCAGGCACCAGGTGAGTAGCGTGCCAGCTTTATGAGACCCCAGGAAGCCGAAGGATGACCCAGCTACTGACCCTGTGCTACCTGTCCTGCAGGGAAATGCAGTGCAGAGCTGCTGTGTGTGGCTTGCCCTGCTGTCCCCTCCACCCTGCACTCACCTCATCCAGGACCTTCTCCCCCTTGCAAAGGCACCCAGAAGTAAAGCTGCGAGGGCTCACTTCTCAGGTCTTTGCAGAACTGCAGACGCTCCTGCATCCTGCAAGTTGCAACCAGTCAATCCCTTTGCCAAATGGATTGAGAAGAGCAAAATCACGTAATGACTACATGGGACTTTAATTAGTTCTGCTCACCAGGTGATCTCTGTGTGCATCATGGCAGCTATCAGACAGCTCTGCACAACTTCGAGACAGCCAGCAACGAGTCACAGGCTCGTTAAAACAGAGGAATGCGTGTGCTCCCTGTAGCATACGCATGCACTGCGTCGAAGACAGAATTTGATATTACTTATGAACCTCTTCCCGGTACTGAGCTGCAAATCTGACTAGCTTCACCAGCAACAATAATTTCTCTTCATTCTTTGCAGCGAGAACACATAATATGATAATCTCCATTTTACAAATCAGAGCAGACGTAGAGAAAGTGGCCTCTATAAGTAAAGACAAGTCCCATCAAACCCATCTCACCCACCAAGCCTCCCAGCTCAGCAGCACACATTAAAGGACGAGCACACTGAAATGTTGCTCACATACAAAAACCAGAGGCCTCTGAGTACAGAGGACAAGCCTAAAGTCTACAGCAACCTGTCCATTCTTTCTCCATTAACTTTGCATTTTAAACATGGAAACTGTTTTTGGTTTACCACCACCAGCCTGGGCTGTTTTCTAGTTTCACATTGAAATGTTTAAACACAGTGAATTATCCATGGCAAGAAAATGGAGGAAAAAAAAGAAAAAGAAAGAAAGAAAGGAAGAAAGGAAGAAAGGAAGGAAGGAAGGAAGGAAGGAAGGAAGGAAGGAAGGAAGAAAGAAAGAAAGAAAGAAAGAAAGAAAGAAAGAAAGAAAGAAAGAAAGAAAGAAAGAAAGAAAGAAAGAAAGAAAGAAAGAAAAGAAAGAAAGAAAAGAAAGAAAAGAAAGAAAGAAAAGAAAGAGAAAATGTTTCCAGCTTTTGTCATCATTGACCCACACAGGGCAGTGCAAGCTGATCCACCAGACAAGCAAACATTCAGCCGTGCAACGTCAAAGAGCAAATCATCTCACCTCTGCAGGTTGCAGGGGAAAGCTCAGCATTTGTTTAAAAATGAAGAGATTTATTTTCTCTCTAGCTCTCTCAGTTCAGGCCCTTCAGTCGTCCCCACCCCTGCGACATCATATGCACGCCCAGCCCGCGGAGCTGGTGGAGCAGAAGAGAGCACAACCAAACCAGAGCAACTTCTATGTTCAGAACCCAACCCAACAGCAATACCACAGCTTGGAGAACTTTTAGGGAGACTATTAGTATACTGACACCATCCCTTGATGCCACCCAGTTAGGTTGGTGTAGTTTATGCTCATCCCAAAGGGGTTGACAGCAAATGTGAGCATGCACCAGAGCAGCAGGCAAAGCACAGGAGAGCAACAAACCTGCAGACCCCACTGCAGCCACGGGGCTGCCCAAAGCTGGCTGCAGCTCAGACCTGCCATCCGGGAGAGCTGCGTACTTCAAAAAATGTTTTGCCAGGGTTACCCTGTATAGCTTTTTTTTTTTTCCTCTGAAACTCCTTGCTCCACAAAGAACCTTCACAAAGCAGCTTGGAAATATTCAGAATATTAATCTGGGATTTCTTTTCATTTTAATTGCTCAGTAGGATGCCACAGGAAGCGCTGTATTTTCACTGTTACTGCTGACACGTCACATAATGTGATGAAAAGGTAACAGGTAGCTTGCTTGTACACTGATAGAGCCAGATTGTCTTTTGCTCGATCAAAGTGTTTCCTGTTTGTACAATAACAAACAATTTGACACACTGGATATTTTTTTCACTCTTGTGTTAGCCTGGAGTTATTTTTCCAGGGTAGTGAAAACCAGCTGCTCCTCTAATTAGTACATTGAGTGCTTATTTTATTCCTCAGATAAAAGTGTCTGATGTTGTAACAAAACAGTTTGACACTTAAGTCACACATTCATCTATTTTATTGCTAATGTCTGCTTAAAGAGTAGGCATCCCGGATAAGGTAACACATTTAATGTGCCATTTCTCTGCATTTTTATTAGCATTACTGCCAATTGGAGGAATTTGCAAAAAAAAATTCTTTTGCCAGCAAATAAATATATAAAATATTTTACTTTCCACAAACTGACAGAACATTTCAGGTCATTCTCCAGATTGCAGACAGAAATGTATGCACCTCTCATAGTCTGCAATGTTTACATTCATGTAATACCTAATTATGTCTACAGATGAAGCAAATCAAGGGTATAAACTAAGGTAAAATCTGGCCTCTATTTCCAGACAAAAAAGCAAACAGTATGTCCCCATAAGGCACAACACACTGGAGAGATGCCCACCTATACTGAACAACCTTCTGCTGGCAAATAGTCATGCACCACCTCTACTGAGATGTAAGCAAAGCTTTGGTCTAACGTGAATCATGCCCGGAGCGATGGAAACACTATTCCTCCCCTTCCTTCCCAAACAGAGGCATTTTTGCACAAAAAAAAAAAAAACCCCTTTGCCTTCTGTTCTATTTTGGTACTTACATCTCCCCCATCACATCAATGCCACAGTATCTTCCAGTAGTTCATGAAAGGGTATTTCTGATGATTTATAAGCTTTCTCTAGAGACCTTGAAATATTCCAAGTGTATTCTCTTTTTTCTCCCTAATTCAGTTTTTATGCCAGCTATACTATTTCCCCCTGTGGCAGTTGCAGTCCTCTCCCGCTGGCTGAAGCACACCTTGCAGAACAGTAAGGGGAGTTGGAAGAAAAGGTGGAGAAGGCATTTTTAGGAAATGTCTCAGATACTCTGGCCTCTGATGCCTGCCCTCCTCCAGTGAGCACTGGCGAGAATTAGTTATCCAGCGGAAACATGGAAGCCGTGCTGGGAAGGCAAATGTAGCTGGGAGGCTGAGCCTTCGCAGGCTGAGGCCTTGCCACGCGCTGCCACTGGCTCCTACCGCTCATCCCCTGCTGCAGTGAGGGGATGAAACATCTCCTGCCCCAGCAGCCCAAACTCACCCCAGCTATTGGGGTCAAAAAAGCCAAGTTGACGTCATCCACATGCTCAGTCTCTTGGGAATATTCAACTGCCATCTCTGATGTTTCTTACCATAGGATTTGCTGTGAGTTTGCACTTGCACGCACATGGGGAAATGGATCTTGTTGTGTTTGCTAGCCCCAACCAACCCTGAATCCCATCTTACAGTTTCTTGGCTGAACTTGTCTTCCTCTTCCCCAGCCCTGTGGCAGCCTCACTGTGCCATGGCATCAAAGCCCAGTGGATGAGTAACCCAAGATTCACCATGTGCCATAGGCTTCATGGCATGGCACAACCCGCATCCTCATAATCCCAATGGGCAGGAGTCTCCTCCTTCCGCTCCGGACCCCAGAGAACATCTGGAAGCTCTTGAGCATCTTTAGCATCACCCCACTGACATTCCCCATGGGCAAATCCACTCCTTACTCTCGTTTCCAACCCTTCACTTCCAGGGCTGGGACACAGCCTGGCACATCTGCAACATCACCACACCCATGTTTAATGGAACCTGTAACATTTGAAATGAAATTATCCTTTGGGGTTTTGATGTGGCTCTTAAAATTTTTCTGGGGAAACAGAGGATGCTTCCACCTGTCCCCCATGCAATCAAAGCTGAGAAGGAAAAGGAGGAGCAGAAGAAAAAGGAAAAGAAAGAGTTATTTTCTGTCCGGCGAAAGCAGTGAGTATAGCAGGGATGTAACCAATCACCATAAAACAAAACACAATTAAAAAAAAATCTTTAAGTGGTGGCCAAAGTGAATAATTCATGGCAAAGGGCAAAGGCAAAGGGCAGGTAATCAGATGCCCAACAAACTTGCCTTTCGGTTTCAGCTGCTGTCAGGAGGCTTTTGGGGGAACATAACCTGGTTTGTGCTTTGCTGCAAATATCTCTGCACCAAGAGCAGGATTCGCTCTGATGAGGAACAACGGATCAGGCTTGGTCAGGACATAAACCAAGAAACCTCTAGGGAGAATAGACTGAAGGAGAACACTTTGAGTGGTGCCTTGCCATTAAGGCATCCTGTGAAGGCGACGCCTCCATGCCCTGGTGAGTGTGGCAGGGAGGCTGCTGCTGGAGTGTCATCTCTGAAGGGAAGGTGACAGTAGCACCCTGGAGCCACGGAGGCATTAAAAGCCCTGCAACATCTCTGAAGGCATTCTCAGCAAGATCCAAGCCAAGCAATTGCCGTTTTCACTTAGGTTCAAGCAGCATTTTCTAACAAACTAAATTTTGTCTTCAAATGCAATGAATTATGAAATGCACCTCCACTTCTGCTCTGATCTGGAGCTTCACTGTGCATTACTGAAGAGCTGTGCGCTACAGCCCCAGAAGCCACTGTCCTTGGGCAGCTCTGGAGCTGAGCCCGGCATTATTTACTGACCTTGGTGAGATCCTTTCTGGCCGGAGGTGACATACAGGTGTGAAATGCTCGTTATATTAGCTTATGCACATCCACAAAAGCACTCCAGCATACATTGCAACACATTTGGTCCAGCTCAGCGAGGCCACCCAGCTCCCACCCCTCGATCGTCTTGCCACCCTGTAGCCTGACCCAGACAGGGCTGAGTTTCCCTCCTTACCCCTAGAGAAAGCAGAGTGTGCAATGAAAACCAAATTCAGACCAGCTCCAAGCTCTCATTATTAGAAGCCCATCCCCATCAGTTAAATAAGCCACGGCAGATACTCTACCATCCTGCAACACGAATGCACTCCCAAGGTAGTTTCTGATGAAAACCATATGTTTGCACTAGGTCTGTTCAGGCTGGTTCAGATTAAATACAAACCACTGCCAATTGTATTACCTCATTATTAGCAGACACTGGCAGCAGCCTTGTGCGGAGAAGTGGCCGTCTGGCTACGCTACCTGCTGTAACATCATAATTTATGTCAGGTGCCTGGGGATGTGCAGGAGGATTACCACCTCTCCCCTGGCTTTCCTGGCCGCGGGGACTCCTCCTTGAACGGGGCTGATCATCCAGCCAAGCTCCTCACCCACCAGGTGCTGTGCCAAAGCCTTGGAAAAATTCAGCAGCCCTCAAGAGGAGTATACATGAGGCAGGGTAAGGCTGTTCCTGGGAGCACAGGGCGCATGTAACACCCCCAGGAGCTCACTAGGTTCAAGCCCTGCTACTGAATGATGTTCACACACAGTGGGAGAGGAAGGAGGAAGCTACTGCTGGTTCTCACTGCATATTTCAAGCTAAAACACAGAAAAAAAATCCAGACAAGACAAGACAAAAATCCAAGACAATCCACTGGAGAAAAAGTAGCCACAAGATATGTAATATTAGTTCAAGCTGTAGAGTATTAATTCAATTTGCAGGCAAGGTAAATCTTTCACATAATATTCCCCTATTCGCTCCGTGCCTAAGGAATTTCCGATTACCCAGTCTTGTTTTAACATCTGGTCCACTCAACCTCCACATTTCACAGACTTCTGTCCTGTCCCCAGACCTCCTGCCCTAAACATTGCAACAGCAGGCAACTGAGACACGAGGTCGAAAACAGCACCCAGCACGCCTGGACTGTATCTTCGGAGCTGTAGGAACAGTTGAGCTGGAAGAGACAGAGGATCACTCCCCATCTTGGCAGAAAACACCAAGCTCTCTGAAAGACCTCAAACAGGAATTTAACACCTTCCATCTGCAGCCCATTACTCTACATTTTAACTCCACCTCTCGGCTTACAGGTCCCTGCACACTAGGAGTGTACAAGGAAGAGTGCCAAAGTCTCAAGTCTGTGAGACCGAGAGTCAGGGAATAACTGGAGATGAATCAGAACTGGCAGCCAAGTCTACAGCACTCTTTTTCCAAAAAAACACAGAGCTTCAGTAAAAGACCCCATGAATTGGCACCACACTGAGTCTGGCCTTTGCAAAGTCTAAAGAGAAATCACCTGGTCTGCTAGCAAAGGCCAGAACATAACAAGGTGCAAACAATAATTTCTGGATAAAATGCTTTTAAAAGTGATGGATTTTTTTTTTCCTTTTCTTTTAGGAATGAGATCACTTCAACAACTGATCATCTCCATCCACCAGGTTTTGCATTACCTGCTCTCCCTGTCTAGGAGAGCCTCTAAACACCCTCGAGGAGGTTGTCACCCTGACTCTGCCCCATGAATACAGTTGTACCCTGCATCTCACAGGGGTATTCAATTCAGATGTCCCCAGGGAGGTCGGAGCTGCCACCATCTCCCATGGGCTCTGCTCTCAGTGGTTGCTTGAGGATGCTGATGTCGCATTGGCATGCCAAGCACCGCCCTTCAGATCAGGTCTGCATCCAGCATGCCCGGCTGGGCATTATTTCATCTGCCTTTGCTCAGTGTTTCCACCCTGCCACATTGGTCTGTAGAAGGGAGGGAGAAGGTCAGATCCGCATCCCAGCTTCCTTGCACTGGGAAAGTCTCCCTTCCTGCTCTGACCAAGGACATTTTAAAGACAGCCCGCTCACTGCGATCAGCTCTGATTGCAGCTTTGCAGCAGTTAAAAAGTCCCCCCTGGCTCCAGCATCCTGATGCTGCATTTCTCTGTTCCTCTTAATAGTGGGTTCTGTTTCTTTTATTACCTCTCAGTAAGTGTTTGAGGAGCTCTCACAGCAGGACTTTGTTCAAAATTATTCCACCCTTCTAAACTTCTCCTTCAAAACCCAGCAACACTTCATTACAACACAGTAAAGCTCCCATCCACAGCATCTTTTACTCGCAAGAAACAGTGAGGCCACAGTACCGTGCTGCTTGGTTGGGTGCGCAGGTCATGTCCCAGTAAGCATCACTGGGCCAGATGCTGCCCAGAAATGAGCACAGAAGGGTTGCAACAGCCTTGCGAAAGAACATTTGCAGCTTTGCAGAGGAAGGTTGCCAAAACTGGTTTGTCTTCATCCAACCATTATTAGACAGTCAATGAGAAGATGCTCCATTTCCCCTGCATGGGGTGCCTGAGAGGCAGGTTTATGCATGGGAGGTGGACGGCTCACGGTCATCTGCCCTTTACCTGCTGTGGTGAAGGGCAACATCTCACGGCGTTCCCCCCAGGACCTTCCCTGGTGACAATAAAGTCTTTGAGCCCCAAACATGGGCTCCAATGCACTGGGAAAGCTACCCTGCACTGGTAACAGAGAAGAATCAACAGTGAGGACTCACCGTCCATGTCAAGGCGTTGCATGATAATAGCCAGCTCCACCTCACTGGGCATATATCCCAACGAGCGCATCGCCATGCCCAGCTCCTGCTTGGATATAAAGCCATTCCCATCCCTGTCCAGCACCCGGAAAGCTTCACGGATTTCTGCAATGGAGAGGGAAGAAGAGAAGGGTTATCACGGTGGAGGACTTCCTGGCCAATGTATCTGTACACACGGGACAAAGAAGCAGCATATACTGCCTTTTCTAATGTTAATGTGGCATATTTGATAATTTGAAGTCAATGTTATCATGATACGTTCATGGATGCATACACTCACATCTCTGTATGCAAATAGATATATACAACAGCACCAACACTCACACTACCTATTTTCTGTGCTAAGCATCATTGCAAAATGATGTATTCATTCCACATCGATCTCCTTCCCTTTCTGCAGCATCTGCCCCGAAACCCATCCTGCTCCACAGAAAAGCCCCCCTGCACACCCCAGCTCCAGGGGCTTTTCCAGCAGTCCTTCTCTTCAAGCCCCTCAGCATGTCTGCAAGGCAGAATTACTTTATGTGACACCAAGCTCTGACGTCTTCCTACAAAACTACGTGAACAGCCGCAGCTGGGTGCCAACTGCCTCCCCCGCAGGGTGCAGGGTGCTGCAGCTGGAGTCCTCCCTTGCCCAATAAATGCAGGTGTACATCTTCTGAACTGTACCCAGGTAATTTCCATCTCTCCCTCCTCTTCACAGCTCCTCTCTAATTTACAACTGTTTTACAGCAATAAACAGCCTCAGATCAATAAAAATGCTGACAGCGTCAAAGGAATCACTTCCATCATTCTTCCGCAGTCTGGCTCAGCTTCTGACACCTGACTTTGTTTTGCTTTTTAATTCCAGTCTATTCCCCCTCCAGTATTTAATACCTGCTCTCCCCTTGCACACCCCAGTGAAGGACCCCACGAGTCTGCCACCTCGACAGCTCCATGTGTTTCCCGCTCCTCACAGGGCTCTCAACTTGAAGACCACCACCAAGCTCCCCATATAAAGTGGCTTTGACTTGCAAATGCCAGGCAGAGCAATTTTAACATTTTGGCCAGCTGGGAGCATGTTTACTTGAGAGGATTTGGTTGGAGGTAGGGAGAGAAAGAGGCGCTGATTTGTTAGTTTTGGTTAAATGGTCTCTGCATCATGCTGTGGAGAGGAACACACAAGATGCATTATTATTACATCTTTTGAGAAGAAAATCAACAATTAATTGGTTCAGTAACCACATGTCAGTCACCCCTTCGTGACCTTTGCTGCAATATATTCACGTTACTTATTTAGGGTATTGTTAGTTTACCTATCTTTGGTGTTGCCTGCAAAAAAGAGCAGCTCATCAATGCAGAGCAGCCATGTCCATAACTCCTTCCAGCACAGCCCCGGGGCAAACAAAAGTCAAGTCTCATGGATGCTGGGACAAATTATCACCTGGAGATGTCCTCACCCCCTCCCCAGACTGTGCCTCCCAGGTAGAACATGCAGCCCTTGTCCTGTGTTGAGAAGACAGAGACTGTGGAAATCCCACTGCTGGAGAGTGTACTGGGAGAGATGAAGGGCAATCAAGAGGCAGTGGAGAATGAGGATGTGTGGAAAATCACCATGTGGGGCTCACGGCAGCTTTGCTTGGAGGAGTTTAGTGTTCACATGAAAGCATTTCATTGGAAAAGTGGGAGGGAAAACTCACCAGGTTTTGCAGGAGAATAAAACTAATTAAAAAATAATCGATTCTTTACCAGGAAACAGATTGGATGGAAAAAGTCTGACCATTTCTGGGTAGGTTAGGCCTCAGAGACAAGAAAATATTCTTGGTCCTGCCATGGACTCCACCACATCACCTCCCTCTGTCCTCTGCCCCCCACGGATAAGGGAGAGATGCTCCTTGGTCCTCCTGGGAAAAAGCTGGAAGCATCCTAACGCACCAAGAAACTGTTTCAGTGATGTCTCTGCTAAGGCATTATTTAAAGCTTTACATTTCAAAGGCTGCTTCTAACTCACCTCCCATCAATGTTCACCACCTCCCTTGATGACTCCAGTGTGTTAGCAAAGTCTATGCCAATTTACGTAAGCTGCTCTCCGTTACGTGCAATGTCCTGGTGATGTGCCATGGCCAGGGCACCTCTGTGACCTCCTGCTTAATCTTCACCACAGCTGTGGTTATCAGGATGAGATATGATCAATTTTTAATCCAGCCAAAGAGTCCACTGATGCACAAAAGGGCAGATCCTATTAATTTCAATGAATATCGTGCCAGATCTGTAATATCTACCCTTTGGGTGCAGGTACACATGAGCTGTGGCTTTCTTAAACTTAAAGACTTCCCTGGATCCACCTTGTCTCCCTGCCAGCCCAAGCAGTGTAAGCGCAGTGATATGAAAAGGTGCTGAGGCTGCTCAAAGCAGGCGCGGCTGGAAGTGTCGGTACATAATGCGGAGAGCCTTTGGAGTAGGAATGAATCCCATTAGACACTGCCAGCTGTAGTGAAATGTATTTTCATATGATGTGCTGAAAGCTAAAGTGCAGTAAATATTACATTGAAATCAATTAATTTTAAAACAGACTTCTGACAGCTGAAGACGAAAACTAAAAATACTGCAGGGAGCCGAGAAAGTGTTTTAGAAAATAAAATATGAGTCTACCTTCAGAAAAGTTTACACACAAGCTAGACTGATCCAAATTATATAAATAAATTACATCTGTACCAGGGCTTCACGGTAGGATATCTGAGTGCCAGTCTAGTGTGCCTTCTCTCCAGATACACCGATTTCAGAAGGTGCATTTAACAGCACAACATTTGAACCTTGACTGGAGGAAAAAAATCCCACATTTGAGTTCTAGCTCTGCTCCACACCTTCCAGAAACCTGAACTTTTGACCAAGCCTGAAACATCCTTCACACACTAACTCCTGACCCCAAATGGAGCTTTTTTTTCACTCATCAGTCTATAAATACCACTTGTGCAGAGGTATATTTGAAGAGCTATTTATAGGTTGAACACACTGTACACGATGCAGCTACGACCTCAGTCAGTGCCTCCTCTTTATCTTTACATGTACCACCACCTCCTTATCAGCTTTTCTTTATAGTGATTCCTTCTCCTCTGACATACTCGCAGGCGCTGCCCTGAACAGCATCCAGCACATGAGCCACGGGGCTGAGCATCCTCCCCAAACACAGCCCTGCCAGTGCTGCTGAAAAGCCGTCCCAAACTGTGGTCCGTGAACCTGTGGCACCCTGGCTGGCCCTCACCTTTATTTCCAGCTGTTAAATTTCATTACCCAAAGCTAAAAATACATCAGCACTTTCCCCATATGACTTTTCCAAATAAGTCACCATGGCAACTGATGCTCCTGGCTCAGAACTGGGCGCGGATGTGGTCCATGGAGTAAATCTCTCAACAAAGATGCTGCCTGGGCTTGGGAGAAAGTTTGAGACCTCTTTCATTTGTGTTGCATACTACTCCGCATGGGGATGTTTACCTTGATCAAGAAAAACAAAATTCTGTTTTGTCTTTTAAAGGAAGAGTAAAGATAACTGGGGAGGAGGGGATCGGGTGTCAAAGTGATGCTGCCGTGGCAGCCCAGCCTGGATGGCAGCAGCCCTGCACTGACCCGAGCATGTATACCTGGATTAAACCTCCCTTGGGGCATTAGCAAATACTTATTCCCCACTCCACTATGCAGTATCTCCTTTTACTCCCGAATATAGGAATTTGACACAGAGAAAAAAAAAAAAGAGAAAATATAGAAAAAAAGAGAAAATATAGAAAGAACTAGAAACAGAAAGTCCGTTTTGTGGCCTCAGCCTCAGGAAGCATTACTTCTTCTCAAGGAGCCCAGCCTAGCCCCTGAGTGTTCTTCTCCATGCCTCAGTTTCTCCAGCCCCTGGGAACAGCAATACTGCTCTTCCGTACGGGGTGATTTCAATATAAAAGTGCTCACACGACAACTAGCAACCATTAGAAGCTCAAAACCATCTCCCTCCCAGAATTAAATCGAACGGCACCAGCAAACAATATTGCTGTCAAGAAACAGACTGTCCAATGGACCCTACGTGATGCACAACACTGAGTAATGTTCAAGTGAACAAGGGGAGAGAAGGGATCAGCATCGGCCCCAACCTAATTAACATCTTCATTAATGATCTCAGAGAGGGGGTGGACACAACATTAATTAAATTCCCAGGTTGGAAGGCTGGAAACAGTTGCCAGGACAAAAAGCCCAGCGAGAAGGACATAGTGCTGTGCGATCTGGGAGCAGAAGGGCACCCACCTGAGAGTCAATGGGGCAAAGGCAAGGATGGGGTTCCACCACTGCAAGCAGCGCTGGCGGGACCCGTGCTGGTCCTCCACTGGTGGTGATACGTCCCTTGTAAGGCTCCTTTCCAGGTTCTTTAGGGGTTTCACCACGAAACATTTCCAGCGCTTGGCTGCTCCGAGAGCAAATCCAGACAAAAAGAGATGCAAAGAAATTCTGACTCCATAGCCTCCCATAGCTTTTGGAGGACTCAGGTGCCTGGTTCACCTGCTGTGAGTTGGGTTTGAAGGCGTGCTTCTCACGGAACTTTAGCCCAGTGTTTCTCCCCAGGGAGCTGGGAATGCAGCACTCATCTCTCAGTTACTTAAGCATTCAAAAGCTGGGGAGGGGGTGTGTGTGTGTGCTTTTAACTGATACCTGATACCCCTCCTTCATCCCATTTAACAGCTGCACCTTCATGCTTCCCTATTACGGGGAACTCAGTTACCCCCACACTCCTCTGGGATGAAAGAAGGGAAGAATCAGGGGAAAGGAGGATTTTTTCTAATTACCTATACGAAGGGCACGAAGGAGTTGGACCTGACACCCAACCTAGCAAGTCATTAACTCTCTTCATCTGCATCCAGAAAGACTCAAAGAAAACACCCTCACCCACCCACTCTTTCCAGCGCGCTGCCCTTCAAAAAAGCATTCTGCAATCACAGCTGCTTTGGGCGTGCAGGAGGTGACCTTGCGTTCTCCTTCCAACCTCCCCAGCTCATCCCTTCTTGAAGTTTGGCAGCAGGTTTATTTACTGATGATTTCCCTGCGACTGGTAACTAGAGGCAACCATCATTATTTCTTGTTTTGCTTCCTGAATGAGAATGAATCATGATGCTCCAGGAGATAAATTCAGCCTGAGCCATTGGTGTCCACCAGCCACCCTCGGGCGCTGCAGATGGTTTCAGTTTACTTCACTGGGTATAAATACCACCCTAATAAATTTTGTAATTACACTGTAACTACCACACCCTAAGTGCACGGTAATTACAATCAGAGTCCTATATGGTTATTTTCATTAGTATGATAAGAGGAGAAATACCACCACCCTAAATCTTGCGAGTCATCTCATTCGCTTAATTGCAGGTTTGGGCACCCAAGTACAAACTGAATGATCTAAAAGCTGCAAATAGCATATCCTTGAGTGAAGCGTTAAGTGAGCCTCGTAACTACTACGCCTGCTTAAAAAAATGGAAATTTCCATCCCTCCATCTGCTATTCTTACACTTGTATTTCACTGCAAATTGCAATGAATTGCCAAAATAACTACACTTTTCATCTAATGGGAGTGTCCCCTGTCCCCCCCCCCCCAAAAAAACATTCCTGAAAGCGTCAAAATATTTCACTTGGTTATGTCCAATCTCAGCAAAACTGTTCAGCATCCCCAAATCAAACTGTTTCACTGAAATCTGCGGCCACATCTCCTTGAACCACTGCAGCGTCTCGCTGAGGCTCAGGCTCCAGGTGCTGTCGGTGCAGGTCCACTCAGCATCACCAAAAACACGCACAGACCAAGGCTGCAGCTGGATATGGGACATAAATGCCTGGGTTTAATAGTGGCCCCAGTGCTACAGCACCTCAGAGAGATGCAGTTACGTCAAACAGGCAAAGCAAACTGGTGCTAATCAGCTTGGTGAAATATCTCAGCTTGGAAAGGTCTGCCTCAAAACTAAGTGCCCTGTCTTGTTTCTCTTAGAGGGACTGGGCTTTTTCATACGTTATTTGGCAAGATTGTTTTTTTTTCCTTTCATGGCAAAATATGATTTGTGGAAATGACTTTTCCTGTGGTTATGTTCCCAAACACATTTAAAGCTTGCTAAGGAACCTGTGGGAACACCCCATTACCATATAAATGCACAACATAAAGGCTATCTGCTGTTACTAGATACTCAAAGCTTTTAGTGCAAGCAATAGGAGCTGGATTGGGAATACTTGAGGGTATTTACTCTCAGGATAGGCCAGCATGGACAGCAGCAGTCACGCTCCTTCGCACAAGGATGCTCCGCAAATGTGGTTGCATCCCTTCTGTGGCCGGTGCGTGCTGAGTGGTTTGTAATTGCCCAAGTCCTGTGGTATTGCACGGAGCTGGTGGGGAAGTGCTGTGCTGAACGCCAGCCGTCAGAAGAACTTGGCAAAATAGCAACTTCCACTCCTCCCTATAAATTTCCCTAATGTGGCCAGAGACAAGCAGGGCTCCTGTTCAGCTCCATCCCAGAAGGATGCATGGGGTCGGAGACACAGTGCTGTGGCCCTTGACTATTAAATGATGCAGAATAATCAAGTTTCCAGTACCTAGGAAAGGTGCAGGCTGGTTCTGAACAGGGAGGAATGAATTCAGAGTGAAAGAAGTGCAAAGGAGGTCGGAGATGAGGGAGATGTCAAGAGAAGAGCAGGGCTCAGCTTGTGCAGGCACTTTGATTTCCATCTGCAAGGCACTGAGGAGAGGAAGGAGTCATCCTGGGGACAGAAAAAAGCTATTTGAGGTGAAGAGCAATACTGGTCCAAGAACAAGCGGATATGTGCAAATTTAGCCTGGCAATTAGAAAAAAGTTTCAGAATGCAGGGAGCAGATTCACACAGGAGCAACGACTGCAGCATTCCAAAACGTGGCTTCACCCATTCTGGGCATCTTTGGTTTCTCTGACTGAGTCACCTCCAGCTTCATCTCTTCTAGCCCATGCCTCTACTCCTCAGCATTCTAAGAAAAATATTTTACACTATAAATGTTTGCTCCAAGTACATCAGCGCACACTGCAGAGGTCACCAAAAATACAAGGTGATTTCATGTTAATTCTTCACATGTTAATGTGCTGACATGTATCATCCATCAACCACTGTTAGAAAACTTTGCCCTGATCTCTGGTCCTCCTGATGTATTGCTGCATCCTTGACTCTGTGGTTCCACTTTCTCAACCAAATGGCTCATAAGGCAGGCCTTTTTTTGAGCATCCACAATCAAACAAGTCATTATAAATAGCAGCATTAAGACGGATGTTGGCTGCATAAGCTAAAGTCTCATTTCTATTCATTGGATGGAGAGCATCTTTTTAAAGATCTCAGCATTTTATGCAAGACTCTACCACATATCACTGTCACTCTGCAGGAGATGGATGTGCAGCCAGCACTGGACATAATGCTATTTCCAGAGGGGCACTTTGGTCTCCTGGCACAGCCCACGGGACCCTGTGCACCCACAGGCACTCTGGGTGTGGTGGTCAGTGCAACCATCAGGAGACATCCTTCTTATGATGGTTTCACCCACAAAATTCTGCAGCTGATGGGGAGGAGAGGGCTGTATACCTCCAAACACACAGACTGGGGCAAAATATGTAAATCCAGAGAGTTTTAGAAGACCCTCCCACTCTCCTCTTGTTCTTTCTTTGTTCTTCTCCTTTTATGCGTTATTGAGCCATGGAAAATACCATGCAATCAGCTCCAGAGGCCCATATCTGTCTCCAGGCAGGTGTAGCTCAGCCACTGTGCGCTGCTGGTGAAAGCCACTTCTGCCCGTGCTTGGATCCTGCACTGGCTGCGCTTAAGGTCCTCTCCAGCTCAGGTCTCTGGAATGGGATTGTTTAGAAGGTGGGCAGTCAGACTCAGAGCTTCTGTGAGGCTTTCTGGAAGTGTTGTAACCCAGGATTTTTTAAGTAGGGTAAAAATGCATTACTCATTCCTCATTTAGGAGCAACAACAAATCCAAACCAATTCCAAACAACGAAAGTTCACCAGTATGAAAGCGGATAAATTTAAGATGCGTTGTACAACTTCTGCTCACAATTTCTGAACCTACTACTAAATAAGTGAATAAGAAGAGAACTGATTTCCACTGTTTTTCAAAGAAATCTCAATCTTCTCTTTCACTAACTCTTCTTATTAAGAAACAATCTTTATGGGCCCCTCATACTTCATATACAGCAGAACAACGCATTTTCCCTCCCATGACATTGCTCCATTTCAGGGAACCTCATACACACTACGTATTCTCCTGGGAACAGTTAAGCCATGTTCAACTTAAAAATATATATTTTTTTAAGCTGGCTAGAAGCAAACTAGTAATATCTGGGAGCCGCCGATTTAGTTCATTGACATCAATATTCAATTCATCACCAGAAGTGAAATATTTGCTGGACATAAACAGGTAATGAGCTGAAGACCCTACTCCGCAGCATCTCAGACAATGAGTGTGATTTGATTCAATATTTCTTATGGATGGCTCACACAATGTTGAAGAGATAATAGCTGTCCATATATATATGTGTTAATATATATAATTTGCATCCTGTACTGATGCACTGCTAGAACAGTTTTCATACATTTCTAACCAAAATGAGAGCTTCAGTCTGCAGTCTCGGCTGGCAATAACTGCTCAGGAAATACAACCTCTGCCATCGCTTGCAGCTCCTTCCCTAGACTTTGCAAAGGAGGCTTAATTAGAGCTTGAGCACTCTCAGTTGGAAATTTACTGCCCAATATTCAAATGTAGGTACCTGCCACTTAGAATAATGTCCTTGGAACAGCTATGCAGAGACCCATTTGTTACAAGCAGCTCAAACACCCAGAGAGTTGGCTCTGACAATGATGATAAGTTGGCATCCTTCTGTCTTTCCCAAAACGACCCTCATGTCAGGACAGGCAATACCTCGGGCAAGTTTTACTGGAGTTCAATTGCTTTCTCAGTCACTCTGCCTTTAATTAACTTCCATGTGGCTACCCAGTGGCACATTAAACCCAACTTAATATGGACTTACTACAGTTATACTAAAGACCGGGGAAGCATCTCAGTCCCTGGTGGTGGCTGCTCTGGACATATGAGAAGGACCCCCACACCTGTAAGACGAGATATTACTCATTGCCTTTCCACCAACTCCTCCAGGTGGAACTGGAGACACAGCTTCAGCCATCTGCCTACTCTCTTTCCCATCATCACATTTATCCCCAGGTCCTTGGATTTATTTCCATTACTTGTTTCTCCAGTATTACCACCTAAGGTGAGAGACTGTCTCTCAGAAGGACTACACTACACCTATGATTTAATGATTTTCAGTTCAAAGTTGCCTGTTCCTGTGAATTTTCTGCTCCCTAAGTCCCACAGCCTACTCCATCCTGTAAAAAGACAGTTTTTCTCCTTAAAAGTCAAAGTGATTATAACACATAAATTGCTTTACTGGGAGCACATCTTGTGAACAGGAGCTTGGCAAACCAAATCTGACTTTAACGCACCCTCTCCAGCTCTCCCTCTTTACTTTTTCAAGGCTCAGGAATATGAGCTTCTGCCTACGAATAAGCAAGCCCAGCTCAAACGAAGGAAAAATGCAGAGCGAGCTCCATTTTGCAAAGAAACTTTCTGTGAAGTGTTCAATAATGCCAGAAATGCTGTCTTGGTCAGAGTGCCAGAGACAAATTGGAATTTCTGCTATTTATTCACATAAAATCAAATTCTAATGCAAGGAATGTAATTCTTATTTTTTTCCCTACCTTTAAGGTCCCTTCCAACCCAAACCATTCTATGATTCGCTTGCTTTGGGCCAACTTTTTTTCCCTTCTCTTCACTTCCAATTGCACAGTCAAAAATGGGCACCTCTGGATCTTTCCTGGCTGACAACCACTACAGCCTCCAAACTCCGTGAGAACTTTTGCATCCAGGTGATCTTCATATGTGCACAAATCCTCGAGAAACTCGAAGCAACCTGTCAGCAGAGCTGGGCTGCACGCCTCGCTCCTCATCACCCGCATCACCAGTGCTCCATCACCTCCATCGACACCTGTTAATTACACTAGAAATTCCCTTAACTACCAAAAAGCTTCAGAATTGCCAGTAATACTCAGATAAAGAAGGATGCTCTGAAGACCAGATAAAACCGAAGGTTGCAAGCTCTCGGTAATGCAGACAGATGTGAGAACTCACTGCAGGAGTAGGGAAAAGGAGGATGGAGACAGAGCAGCTCTGGATGCAGCGGAGGCACTGCCCGAAATGTTAGCTCCGCCGGCTGGGAAATTGCAATCCTGTGCTTGGCTGAGTTTTGGGCAGCTCAGCTCTGCGCTGCCTCTTCCTCAGCCTTGCAGCAGCCGCGATCAAGACATGATAGACGAAAAGGGTTAATTTAAAATATTCCGGCTGAAAGGTGAGGGAAATATTGCAATGATCTGCTCTTCTGTTTGCTTTTCTTTGGGTAGCTTTACAGTATAACAAAACCAAAGCTTATCTATCACTCCTGTTCAAAAGCTGTTCTCAGAAAAGGCTTCACTGCAGTGAAGTCCTGATGTTTCACGGCCACGTTATTTAATATTTTAAAAAGTGAAATTGTAAATTCAAATTGAAATATTGCAGCATTACTGAAAATGAAGCTCTTCTATTATTTTCAGTTGAAAAGGCCATTGTCAACAGGGAATGCAATCACATCTGCATTTTTCTGATGGAAAATGTTTCCCCTGGAAGAATTTCAATCAGCTCGAGCTCCCCAGCTACCTCCATACTGTTTGGTCCAAGTTTACTGCTTTACAAGGTATAAAGCAATCTGAGAAAGCTTTCCCACCCCAACTGCAAAGCGCTGCTACCACACACTCATTTAGGGACAGGAAGCACCGAGACGCGCCACAGTAACACTTCCAGCCCATATGCAAAACTGATAAAGCTTCAGCATTTTTTAGCAATTCCATAGCATCCCTTTATGCAGATAGCAGCAAACTCATAGCAAATCACTACAAAATCTGAATTTTGCTCTGAGCTCTGTTATCGGAGATTTTCGTTCTGTCTGGCTGAAGGTGCCTGTATAACAGCAGAAGTTGTTTCTATACTGTATTAAGAGCTATTGGAGGGGAATGGAAATTGCTGTGGTCTTTATCGCTGGGCAGCATCCAGCCACATGTCCTGGCATACGGGGTGTGTTCTATCATTCTGCATTTGCTAACTCCAACCTGTTGTCTCGCTGATACGGTATTGTGCTAGATCAGGGCTCCCAGGCTGCTATGCACAAACCATAAGGGGAAATCTGCCTACTCAGGTTGCTCAAAGACGCTGTTCAAACAGCTGAAAATTTGCTCCTGAGCAGGTTTGCAACCCTGTGCAAAGTCAGGGGAGTTGCTGCAGGGGTCAGGGTGGAATTCAATAAATCCTTTCCCAAATCCTGTCCTAAATCCCAGAGGTGCTCCTTCAGGTCGCACTCTGCTGGGCTGGGTTATGGACTGAGAGGCTGCAACTGGGAGGAAAATGGAAGGGATTTTCACAGTACTTATTGCTAAGTTAACCTCAAAAAGCCTGGTTTGCATCCACACAAACCTATCCCTGGACTTGCTGGCTAAGGAAAAGGCCACCCACCGGTTCCAGGGTTTTTCTGAACCAAGCACTGCCCAGCCAGATTTCTAGCCAAAGAAATCAGACAGGGATGCCATAAAATCAGTTTAAAACATCCACAGCCGGAAATGTAAATGGCTAATTGAAAGCTGTTCCCTGATACAAACAATTTATTCCAGTGATCTAAATATTTGCATTTTGAAGAAGTTTAAGTGAAGTGTATCAGGTCACTGAGGTACGGACCCTCAGGACCCTCACAATGTGAAAGAATTCACTTGCATATCCAGAGACAGCTTTTCCTTATAAAGTGCTTAATAGCAGGCGTAGGAGAAACTTTTCAGGTTTTCTTTTTACTATGTTTATCTTTTGCAGAAAACAGGAAAAACACTGTATTGAAAACTTGCGTCTTCCAAACATTTCCAGCAGAGCGACGGAAATATTTGTTCCTGTTTTGGTTATTCGAATGAAACTGCAGTTTCTGCTTATCGAAGGCACATAACAATAAAGCATTCCTAAGAACAACCCCTGTACCTTTTCTGTGCTGTGTACCTGAGAGCACACCTTGAGAATTCAATTGTAACATATGTGTTGGAGGTGGGCATGGTCAATCCAGCCAAAAAGCTGGAAAGGGATTTCTTTACCCATGAGCTTTAAAGACAGCTTAAATAATGTTGAAGTATTTTTTTCCCTTTCATTTTCTACTTTTCAGTAATATTTTTTTCTTTCCTTTTCTGCCCCAAAACCAGGAATGAGTTTGGCAACTCTTTTTTTGGTGAAATGAAGAGAAACACTGCTGGCATGATGGAAAAGACATGAGGTGTGGATCCTTTGCTAGTAGTGACTGCTTGGACTGGAACAGAAAAGAAGACAACTAATGACCTCGCTCCCTGCAGATCATCAGATCTGTTTGGGTGAGGACACCGGCTAGCAGAGTAACCTCGCTCTGGCTCTCCAAGGTTTAACACTCTCTGAAGCCATTTCCATGGGGGTAGATGAATGTTAAATGCTCGCCAGCACATGATTCTTTACTAACCAAATCGTGGGAGCAGCCCAGCCAGACCCTCTGTGGTACATAAAATGTAAGACAAAGGGAACCTGAAGGTTTCCACCTCTGGTTCAAAATGAAACTGGTCCTCTCAAGGATGAGCTTTGGGGAAAACAAACTGAAGATCACACATCAGACCCAAGAGCGATGCTCCCAGGACATACCCAGGTGTACTCACCTCCCCACCTCACCTCTGACAGTGGTACCCATATGATGGTGGAGTTAGCAGTATGCTCCCTCCATAGGACCTGCTCTGAGCCTTGAAGTATTTAAGCTTTGAAGAAGCCAGTGCCAACAGGTGATAAAGACCCAGTAATTGTTTGCCTCCTGTGGGCTGCAGCACTGAAACATACTAAAAATCTGCATTTTTTAGTGCTAAAATATCCATTTTACACTGCAGAGCAGGCTTGGTGCCTGGTGCAGGAGGATGGATTTTCTGCAAGGGATCCAAATTTTCCCAGCCCCTTCAATCATCCAACTCAGGCAGTCTCTCCTGACTACAGAAAAAGCTACAAGGACTGTCAGTGGGTACCTCCTCCCTCCCTGGTTTCATGAAAACATAGCATATTTTTTCCAGCCAGTGCTCACCAGAGAGCATGTCTGTGTTGTGGTCAGCCTTTACCTCTTGGCTAGCACTTTGGTACCCAGGTTGAAAAATCCAGCTCTTCCAACAGCTGTTACACTGTACCCACCATACACACCACAGGGGCATCCCCTGTTTGGGTGAGGATATCGTAATTGCCAGAAAAGACTGACTTTGATGCCTTTATTTTCCAGCTTCAGGAGCAAACTCAGTACTTCACACCACTGTGTTTCAGTCTCACCCCAGTCTTCTTTAGGGCAATCGGTCTGTGCACCGAACACTAAAACCACACATCTGGGAAAGAAAGGCCTGGAAACCTGGAGACATCTGCATCTCCTCTGCACCATGGTTCTTCCTCCAGTGGCCTTCAGCCACCCACAGCCTCCAGGGCACCATCAATGACCTAGACCACAATGAAATGGTAATAGAGATCTTCCTTCCCTCATCTGCAAGAGCCACTCTCTTACCTGCCAGGGTGAGCTCACTGTTCAAGACAATGCTCCTTCAAGCCATGACATGGCCCCTCATCACTAAATAGCTGCTTGCCCTGTCTCCTGCCCAGCACAGCCCAGCTAGACCGACCTAGGAATTGTGTCCTGTGGCATACGTGGAAGAAACATAATGATAAAACACCGAAGGAGATCACTCAAGAGAAACAAAAACTACGGTGGGATTCATGTCTCATGGATCAATGAAAATTTGGATGCAGAGAAGCCACCAAAGATGACTGACAGCAGAAGCATGCAGTATATGGGATGGCATATAGCCCTCCTCTTCCTCCCACCACCTTTGGTGGAAATGAACCTGGCTTACACCAGTCAAACAAGACAGGATTTGGCCATAGCTCCGATTTCCCATGTGCTGGTTCCCATCCAAATTAATGCCAACGTGAGAGCTAAACACAAGAGCTGCCTTCGGAGTTTTTTGTTCCTGAGAACGAAAAAGCAAAGCTGAAAGTACAGTAAGTCTCTTTAGAGAGGATGGTTTAATTAGCTGGCATGATATCAAACCTGAATGACTTCTGACATACAATTACAGTGCATTGTTTAAGCTTGAAAAAAACATGTAGCCTGCCTTTGTCATCATTTCAATCTATGCTCACTTGATACTTTAAGGATCTATCACATGTCCACATTTCAGTGGCCATTTCTGTATCTCCTGGCCCTTGGAGTAAACGAACATTTCTAAAAATAACATAAAATCTCCTAACCTGAACACATAATCAAGCGCATAGGCTGCAATTGCCTTTCAGAGATGATATTAAAATTCAAATGTGTTCCTTCCAACTAAGCATAAGTCCAGCTTAAGCTCTACTTGGGAGGAAATAATTTATGCCCGGCCATCCATCTCTGTCTGGGATGCAGAACAACACCTGAAGTGGGGGAGCAGCCTTCCCCAGCACTGCAAGCAGGAGTGCAAAGGCAGCTAGCTATTCCTTATCTATGTGATTTAAGGTGCTGGCACCTTGATGAATCCCTAGGAAAGACACTGTCAGAATACAGCTTATGGCTGGAAAATCCTCAGGCAGATGTCTGAGCCTTTTCTTGCCCATCCTCCCTAGATCACTGTCCTCACGTGCATCCTGGCTGTGCTCCTCGAGTGCTCTTCCTTCGCTGGGCTGCATCACTCCCCTCCTCTCCCTCCCCTCGTGCTCCCTATGCAAGTGTAATCCTTCTCCCCCAGTGACCCGGTGCCATCTCCTTGCACCCTCCGTCTTTGAATCATTTCAAATTTATTCCCTTTCTCTCACATCACCCTTGTGCTGCCCATTTCAGCTCTTTTTCCAGTTCCCTCTTTTCTTCTCCACTGCCTCTTCTGCACGGCAGGAGGGAGTGCCTAGCTGATTTCTAGCTGCCATTCAAAGCCATTCCTTGCCGTTCAGAAGCTCTGACACTTCTCGAGACCAAAACACATTAGAGATGATAAGGCATGATCAACAGCAGATACCCCCCCCTCCCCTTCTCTGCACCCACCAATTCAGGGTGGGAATTAGGACGAGAGACGGCCCATTAGCAAGGTGGTAATATAGCCTGCAGCCATACTGCTGAGTGTGCAACGGCATGGTCTGTATGTGGACTGGGGAACAAATGTACCAGGAAGGTAAATAAGTGCCTGTACCCCCTGAGTCACCGTGGAGCCTGGGGGGCTTTTCTGGGCACGATGAGATCCTGCTCTGCAAAGAGACACAAAGCTGAGATGCTCCCAGATGCGCAGGGTGGACAGGTGTTATCTGCTGTAAACATAAGCCTGTATAATTAAAGTATACCTGGCTAAATATCTTAAGCATAAAGGAAATTTATTAATAAATCAGACTTGAATGCAGGCATAAGTAAAATCTCACACTCGGTGCACAGTGATTTATACACATAAGCAAAATAGATCAGTCTCACATTTCTAGAAAAGGACACCAGATGTCTTTGACGTCATCCAAATTATCTCTATTTTTAAAAGTTACTCTTTTCCATTTGCTGCCAACTCAAAAAGTCCAATTTGCCAAGATAATATATCTAGTGTGGATGAAGATTTCCAAACTTCAAGTATCAGTCTCTTAGCAACCGTAGTACTCTTTGTATTAAAACTGAGCACAGTGAAACTGTCATCTTCTGCAGCCTTTTATACACCTAATCAGTGAATTCCCATTAAACACACAATATTGGAAAAATGGCATTTAGGATTCTACATGCATACAGAATTTATATATATACATGTATATTCTGTATTTTCTCTCCACAGAAGGATAGAGTATTTATAGTAGGTAGACATGTCAGGGAAATATGTGGCATATCTTATTCATGCAACGAACTAGATAAAAAACGAGAAGCTGAATGTAACAAAAGGTGTAGCAAGAGCCGATAAAAATAAATAAATAAAAAGAAATCATGAAAAGAACTTTTTCTTCCATCTGGCTCTGATTCAAGTGGTGGCCTTTAGGCAGCGGGCAGGGATGAGATAAAAGAAAGCCTCCCTCTTCTTGTCTGCTATGCTTCCAGCCCAGCGCTGGAAGAGCCATTTGATGCCTCCCTTTCTCCAAGCCTACAAGAGTTCTGGAACGGGCTTTCCACACCCACATTCACATTTGCTTCTTCCAGTCCTGCACAGAAGCTCACGATCCTGGTAGGCTTTCCTTGGGTAAGTAACACTTCAAGGTCCTTTGCAGGAATATATGGTGTTACAGAAGTCTGTGAAACCCTTTTGAATGTAGAGGGGGTCACACTAAACCACATCTGTCTCTAGGCCCCCTGCCCTTGTGGAGCTCGTGTGCCACCTTCCCAGGGATTCTGAGCATTTTCCTTCACAAACATACAGAAAACTTCAGGAAACAAAATGTAAAGATGTTTCCTGACACAGTAGTTCAGTCTAAAGTTGGTTTCTTATCTCCCTGCATCCCTGTGGGGCTCCAATGCCAACTGAAGACCAAGCTGTGCCTTCATGCCCTCCCCTCCAGGGCTGAGCTTGAAGGTGGCTTTCCTTCACTGAAATCCCCATCCTCCCTGACCACAACACGAGTGGGACCAGAGCCACAGGGTTTGCACATATGAGAACCAGGAGACAGGACCAGTTTGGGAGCTTAGGCACCAGGGACATCCCTCTGCCATGGGCTCTCAAGATAAGGATTCCAGTGGCTAAGCTGATCCACCATGCACCGGGCTCACCTTGACCGCCAGCAGTGGCCAGCCGAGGAGGGCAGGGAGCACATCTCCTTCCTCTTTGACCATTTATAGAACACAATAGAATAGTTCAGTTGGAAGGGACCTTCGGACATCATCTAGCCCAACTGCCTGACCACTTCAGGGCTAACCAGCAGTTAAAGCACATTAATGAGGGCGTTGTCCAAACGCCTCTTGAACACTGGCAGGCACAGGGCATCAGCCACCTCGCTAGGAAGCCTGCTCCGGTGGCTGACCACCCTCACGGTGAAGGAATTTTTCCTCACGTCCAGTCTGACCCTCCCCTGGCGCAGCTTTGTGCCGTTCCCTCGCGCCACGCCGTCGGCTCCTGGAGCAGAGACCGGCGCCTGCCTCTCGCTTCCCCTCCTC
>VXAL01002318.1:212922-236725 GCA_013399475.1 Chauna torquata | reverse complement strand
GGCGTGCTCCTCTGTTGAGCTTCATGCCGTTGCTGATCGCCCTGTGCTTCCATCTACCTAGATCCCTCTGCAAGGCCTCTCGTCCCTCCAGGGAGTCAACAGCACCTCCCAGTTTAGTATGATCAGCAAACTTGCTGAGGATGCACTCCAGTCCAGTATCCAGATAATTCATAAAAATGTTTAACAGGACTGGTCCCAGAACTGAGCCCTGAGCAACACTGCTGGTGACCAGCCACCAGCCAGATGTAGTTCATTACGACCCTCTGAGCTCTGCCATCGAGCCAGCTCATCACCCAGCATAGTGTGAACCTCTTTATCTCACAGTTAGACAATCTGTCCAGAAGAATGCCATGAGGGATGGTACCAAAGGCCTTACTAAAATCCAGAAAGATTATGTCTGCTGCCTTCCCTTCATCCACCAAGTGGGTGACCTTATCATAGAAGGCGATCAAATCATTAAGGCAGGACTTTCCCTTGATGAACTCATGTTGGATATGTCTGGCTTTGTTCTTTAACTGACTTTCAATAACCCCCAGGATAATCTTCTCCATAACTTTTCCAGGGACTGAGGTTAGATGGAAACATTGGATTGAAAGGAGAGGGTGGAAGCAAAAGCCTCAGAAGCAGTCGGCATGCGGGTGCCTGCCTCTCCACCACCCCACAAACGGGCACGGAAAATTCCTTGAAGCTATTACAAACATAGTGGGACTTGTTTTCTTTTCCTCCTCTCCTGACAGATAAAAGGAAAAGGAAATCAATTCAACCTCTACTCTATTTCAGCGCTGATCTCGGCTCCTCCAAGCATTGCCGGCCTTATTTTTACAGCGGTCACAATAGCAGCACTCGTATAATTCCATTATATCGCCGTGCTTGTTATTTATGTCATGATGATTACATTGCACTCAAGGGCAAAGGGAAGAGACGGTGAGGTCGGCTCATATTTACGAGACTGAGCAGCTTCACCATTTTCAACCAGCTGTATTATTCACCATGGTTTTGCTTACTGGCACATGAAAAATGATTGCGAAATGATCTAGAGCTGACTGTACAGCACTTGATTTCAAATGCACGTTAAGCAATCAATCTGACAGCGGGCTCCGAGGAGTGCCACGCAGGTCTTCTATGTGCATACTTCATTTGCAGTCTCAGGCTGCTGGGGAGGGGAAAACTTGCTTCTGAAATAAACACCATAGCTAAAGTTTCAATAAAGCAGGCACTAACGTGTCTGCAGCTCTCCTTACGTGACGTAGCTCATCCTTACTGGCTGCTGGCATTACATCACTCACCTGCGGGTACCTCCTGTCTTGCTTTTAACAGCGCAACACAGTGAAGACAGGATTCTATTCCTTATCACTATTAACTAATTAACAGCAAATACAAGACCTCAGCATAGACACTTAGGTAATATGTGCAGTCGCAGCAGCAGGTTCAATATAGCATTACAATAAACATATACAACATATATTATACATCTACAATATACATTATACATGCACATTATATGCCACAGACATGGTACCCACACAGTGCCTACCTCTAAAATTTGTAGTCTAGCTACAAAGCGGAACTGGTCCCAGATAAAAATTGCATTGAATTTCCCACAGCAATAATGAAGTTTTTTGATAAAATTACTCTGGAAGTATTTCTTGCAAATATTAATCTATTTAGCTTCATAAAAATATAATAAAGAAAAGAAAAGAAAAAAAACTCCTGACAGTTCTTGGCAGCTTTGCCATTAAATACGTAATTAAATTCAAAGTAAAGCTAGTCCCCAGTCTAAATCCCAGCATGAAGAAACCAACTACAGGAAGAAAAAGACTCCAGTACCACCCTCTTTCCTACGGCAACCACCGCACAAGTTCCTGAATCAAGCAAGGGGATAGGCTCAGCACCGGGCCCTGCAGGTTGCCTGTTCTGGACTCTTCCAGAGGCGTGCACTTGTTTCCCAGGGGAGGGGACAGCTTAAGCACCCTGCCGCAGCATCTGCACAGCTTAATTCAGAAGTTTGCTACGAAACCACTTTAGGAGAAAGAGGGCCAGAGGAGCACCTTGCTAAGAAACCTGTGAAAATGTAAGGGAGCAGTTTTTCTACGTCAATTCAATGAAAATGAAGTTTTTAAAAGTTATGGGGGAAAAAAAAGAAGCTGCAGAAGTGTTTCAGTTTTGCAGTCAAGTTTGCTCAGCCACATAAAAAGAATGAAAAATGCCCAGGAGAGGAGAAGGAAAACGAGTTGCCATTGCCCTGGGTGCTCCTTCCACCCCAGGGTGCCAGGCCACCCTGTGCTGCCACCAGCACGCACAGCAAGGCTGGACCCAGTGCACCCCTGCTGCCCCCTGCTCTCCCAGCTCCTCCCCGGGCCACTTCCAAACATCTCCCCGGCACCGGGGGGAAGCCTGGTGGTTCCTGCGGTCCTGCTCCCCAGCATGCAGCACCTTCCCTGCACTACAACCGCTCGCACGCCCGGGCGTTCCTGAGCCAGCACAAAGTGAGCTCCACTGCACCAGGTGGGATGGTTGTTACATTCCCACTCCTCTCCCGTGAAAGCAGCTTCTCTCTCATAATGTAAATCACACTGCTGGTTTGTGTCCCAAGCCATGATGCAACTGCTGCTTGCAGACTCTGCGTGCGCTTCTCTCTCCAGCTGAGCCTGCTGCACCGGACAAAATCTGCCGGTTATCTTGGAGACGTTACTACACTAAAACAACATCACCAGAGCTATTAGGAAAGCTGCTGCAAGTTATGCAGGTTGCCAGTAGCTCCAGGGGATTTCATGGTGGCCAAGGAAAACAAGAAGGAGGGAAATCCCGGCTGTGCTCCTTCCATTGGCCGCATCCCACGTGCCAGCTGCCTGCGGAGGGGGACTGTGCCCCAGCACGAGCGCACGGCAGGATCCTGGGCACAGGATCTCTGTTCTCTAGCCACAGAGCAGCCTTGCATCCACACAGTCCAGCCTGGGATGCAGAGGAAGGATAAAGTCCTACACTTGTTTTTCACCCCCATCTGAGATTCCTTTCTAGTGCATTTAAGTAACAGTGCAGAATAATAAAAAAAGAAGGAAAATGCCAAGCAGGTCAGCTGGTTTATTGCTGTGGCACATCAACTGCTTTCCCTCTTCTGCTCCTCACAACTTGGTCCAACACGCATTACACAAATCCCAGTGAGGGACTGGAAGGGCTCTCAAGAGGTCTCATGTCCCTTAAGCTCACCCAAAGCCTGGACGAAGCTCACCCAGGGCAGCGTTGGTCAAACTGAGTTCACAGCCTCCCAAGGAACGGTACTGAGGAGGCCCTGAAGTGCTCAAACCAGCCATGGAACAACTAAATGTCTCCAACTGCCAGCAGCAGTTGCCTGCCCATGCCTACAAGTGGCGATACTGGCACAGAGCAGGCTTGACACTCAGCCAAGCACCCAGCTTCAAACAGTCCCAAGACTTTTCTTCCAGAAATGTTTCCAGTTCCTTTTATGATCACATTTAGCTTCGTTAGTCCTGTGGCAAAGAGTTCCGTAGTTTAACCATGCAATATGTGACAATCCACCTTCCCTTCTTCTGAAACACATCCTCCAACTTCCATCTGACTTTTTCCAGCTCCTGTTTTGGAACACTGCAGCCACCAGCAGTACTGGAAGCAGCTCCCGTGGGAAGAGGAGCTTCCCCAAGATCACTGTGAGCTGGTCACCAGGGCTAGGAGCTTGGTTGCACCCCTGTACCCAACAGCCACGACGGACGGGCAATTGAGGTCCACTGGGAGGGACTGGGAACTCCTCTGCTTTCCTTAAGGAAGTCTATACCTATCTGTCAATGTATTCACACAGCCCTATTACCATAGCATCTGAATACCACCATTACATGCATTTATGCACCCAAGATGTGATGGGGAATGGCCATTATCCCCACTCCATGGCCAGCCAAGGCCCAGGGAGTGACAGAGAGCTACTCTTGGCCTCCTAAACTAGACACACATGACGGGCCACCAGCAGCCATCCACCTCAGCCGTCTCCAGTGGGAACCCACCAAGGCCATTTCCACCAACCTCCCATGGTGGTGGAAGCAGCAGTTTGGTCTGCGGTGCCTCTGATGCTGCTCAGATCAGCTGACAGTGGGGACATTTGCAGAATGGCCCCATTACAGAAACGAGCATGTGAGGAAAGGATGGGGAGCGGACAGTAATTGGCAGGGTCTGCCTCTTTCCTGCCTCCCTCTCCCTGTTTTAATGGAAAAGCTGCAGAAACATTCACAGTTCATTATACAAAATGCTGTACATGGGCCCAGCTGTACAGGGCCGAGCCAATGTATATCGCTTCGAAAAGACATCGTTGCATAATTTCTGTCAAGTAATTAGCGTGCTCCGCAGCACACCAAGCTGAGAGTTTTACTAGCACTAAACAAGGTTAGCAGATTTGTAAACAGCTTGCTATGGAGTAATATTTTTCTGCTCATATCATCTAAAAATATCTTGGGAGAATTTGCTCCAGTACAAATGGCTCTGCTTGAAAGGGTTTAAAACAACAAAAAAGCTTATGATAATTCAGAGCAGGTTTTCACTTTGTTTGCCTGCCTGTCGCTTGCTGTTCGGTTCCTAGCTTCAAACAGTTTCACAGCCCAGAGCCTGGCCTTACTAAAACACCCTGTTTCACCAGAAATGAAATAAAAACTCTGCTAACACCTAGCTCCATCCCTTCCACACTTTCTACAAGAGCTTATGCATGGTCCAATTATAGTTGCTTGTTCATTTCACTATGGGTTCAAGAGAACCAGGGGATGTCCCACATGGTAGGTGATGTATCACCAGGTGGGAAGGCAGAGTCTCTGCCCTGAGGAGCTGTGGGAGGAGAAGACGCTTGGGACCAGTCCAGAGAAAGCTCACTGAGAGCTCCACGGCTTCCTGCATTAAAGATTTAACTCCTCCTGAGACCTTGCATGTGGCATCCGTACCTGGGCGAATGGCATCCTGCCGAAGGGAGGAAGATGCCAAGACAACCCTCCAGGAACCGATGTTTGCTGCTTCCTGGCAGCTTGCAGATCACCTGCCCTCAGCTGAGAAGCAAAAAGAGGTTTTAATTCACCTGTTAACACGCCGGGTTCCCCATGGGATTCCTCAGGTCCTTTCGTCTCACCCTCTGGTGTTGAGAACAAGCTTGTTTCATGCACTGTCATTCTAGGTGAGCTCACCACCATTTGCAGGGAGGACTGAAGGTACCAGCAGGGATTCAACTAACAGGTGCTACGTCACCAGGAGTGGATCCTGACCCCTCAGTCGGGCTGGATCCTCAGCTCCTGACAAGGGTTATAAGGGACACACATCCCCAGAGTTAGCAGCTACAATGCCAAATGCTCTAAGCACGCAAAGATGCTGAAAAGAAGATGCAGGGAAATGAACTGTGCCATATCTTTACCTTTCTCGTAAAATCAGGGTAAAACTGAACCCAAAAAAGGCTTTAAACAGATTCACATTTGTAACAAGTGACTGTGTCCCAGTCTACGGCCTCCCAGAGCTCCTCAGGACAGCCACGGTCTGGTGGGACAGCACGTTCCATGGTGGGACCATAGACTTCATGGGACCACAGTCAAACGAACAAAACACTGTAATTTGAGCACCTGTATGAGTTTCGATTTTCTTCTACACTTGTGCCAGGTTTGGCCACGTTAGCAGGTAACTCTGTTGGCTTATTTGGGAAAAAGCAGACCATCGGGAGGTTTGTTATTCCCTCCACGCTTATTGTTAGGAGGCTGCTAATGAATCCACGGAGACCTCCTGATGCCCAGGAATGGCAGAGAGAGGAGTACAAAGTGGCACACTTTTTACACTTCATTGGGAAGCTTTATAAATTAATTGGAGTACAAAGTCAGGTCTAATTGATGTTTGTATTGATTGAACTGCTCCAAGTCTTAATTTTGGTTGTAAAACTCACTTTAAAATAAAGCCATTTATAATTAAGACAGGATCTGTAATTAATGGAGTTTTATACTCATAAAACTGCCTCTCTCATCAGTCTAAATTAAACTACACATGAAAGTCTTTGCAAATTAAATACAGTAGGTGCCAAAACTTTCTCTACACTCTTCACTATTTTTATTAATGTCAAAATTTAAGTGATTTTGAGATGTGCAAAAGTAATGAAAATTCATATTAGAAAACATGATTGTGTTATCGTGTGAGAACAGGGAAGCTGTGAGCCACTTCCTGCGCCCCAGTCAGAAAATTAATATATGGTGCTTCTTGTGGTAAATTGTGTCAAGTTGTAACACAGACTTGCTTTTAAAAATATTTTGCTCCAAAGGGTTCACACCAGGCCACTAAGCACAGCGAGGCTTGCAGGGGAAAGGGCTCTCTCGCCTTCACGTGCCAGTGGTCACTTAAAACCAGGGCTGTGAGTGCCTGGCTGTGTCCCCAAAGCGTCCTCTGCTTCTTGAACCGTTCTCCAATTCTCCAATTCTGGTAAATGTGGTTGACCATATGAGTCCTTCCAACTTGATCTCATCGGAAATCTTTACAGCCATCAACCACAATATTTACAAAACATAGAGAATTTTGGGTTTGTGGCAAGAAAATAAATCATCCTGGACATATGTACATAGATAAAAGTGCCCCAATAAATCTGTTTTCCATGTGGGAGAGTCTGCCTCATCTTTATCTAGGTAATTAGCTACTCGCTTCTTTAAAGGCTCCCATTTAATTGGGGTTGCTGTTCTTAGTGGAATATGATTTCCTCTTCCCAAAAGGGCTACTACTATTTTTGTATCTTTTTTTCCTGGCTGCCACATTCTGGTTTTCCTACTAAAATTAAAAAGTCACTACAGCACTCACCACGTATTTATGGCTTGATGATTCCTACATAGATCCCTGAGCAGGCACCCATAAAAGCTTGTCTCAGCTGTCCAGCATTTTCCCACATAACTTCAAACTTGGTTTGAAGCTCAGTGTCCCTGGATAGCCACTGTAAAGACCTACAGAAGCTGATTCGCTCCCTGGTAGCTCCCAAGCATCATCCATTGGAAATGCCTTTCTCTCCCCATGGATGGCAGAAGATCAGAGGTTAGAGACGACTCACTGAGCTCTGCAGGTAAGGAGATGAATTGTGGCCCATGCCCACAGCTGTAAACAACACTGGGGTTTCTCCCTCCCTTTAGGATAAACTCTGTGTTAGTCCCCTGGATGGCCAGAGCCGGTCCCGCTCCCACCGCCGTCACGGGGAGAGTGCAGTCACCACCAACTGCAGCAGCGCTGAGGCCAAGGTGGAGGCACAGACACTGCCTCTCCACATGAGCAGAGCAAAAACGTCAAAGCTGGCACTGAAGCAAACTGTTTAATACCTTTTGGAGAAAAAACAGACACATCGATAGCCCTCTTGCCCCAGACCTTCTTTTTCATCCACTCTTTTAATTCGTTTTGCTCCCATCCCCATCAAAGCCTCAGAGGCCTCACAAACAAGTGCTGGAAAAGGCAAGTGGGACTGGAGAAAGTTGGCTGATTACTAATGGACCACATAAATTATCATACTGGTAATTACCCAAAGGGCTAAGTTTCAAAAGAGCCTATTTCTTCTCCATCATCAATTCTCAGCCTAAATACCCACCCCAGCCTTGGCCGGCCTGTTCACACAGGCAGGCTTGCTCAGGTGCATCACAAACAGGGATGGGACTGGCTTCCTGCCATCAACAACGGGCATATTCTGACCTGCCAGCGGAGAGAGACCTCAGCATTACCTGTGTTCATGTGCACACACAGCCACGGGCAGCTATGCCCCAGAAAGCACCCCACAACCAGGCGTGATGTTCAGACTTTTACCACTAAGTTAGGGATGCTGAAACTTGGGCTGTGGGGATGAAACTTCCTCTAGGAGCCAGTGCTAAAAAGCTTTCCATTACAAAGAGAAACACTAAGGAGATTAACCAGTTATCCGATTTCTTCAACTACAGAGAGTGAAAGCCCAGCTCTGTCAATGGGAATTTTGCTCCTCATATCGATGGGATCAGGATTTCACATTTGCAAAATAAGCACGTTTCACTTTGAAGACAAACCCCTTCCCAAGCTGAAAGCAGCTCTTCCGTTGGCTAGGCAAGGAGGAGGACATTGTGCCTTCTGCCTCTCGAGAAACACTTCATGGGAGGCTTCTCCCGTGTGGCTAAGCAGGTTAGGAAATGCAGGGATGTGCAATGTCTCGGTTTAAACATTGTTCTGATGGAGACACACATAGTGCCAAGGTCAACAAGTTATCAGAAGAGCTTTTTATTTGCCAGGACTTAACACTGTGATTCCAAACCTGAATTTGTTGGGTGTTGCAAAGCAGCCTGGAAAGTGTTAGAAAGCACAAGAACTGCGCAAATTACCAGAAAACAGCAGCTTCAGGCTTCTGTTATTGCAAATAAACACCACCAGAGACATCACCTTGTCCATTACCGAGTCAGCACTTTCCCACAGCAAAACTCCTTTTGTGCCATAGCAACACGCGCGAGGTGTCCATCGGGCACATATAATCCAGCCAAAAGCCTTGACTCTCTGCACTGTTACACAGAAGACAGTAAACTTAACCTGCTGAAAAATTCCTCCAATCACTTGTTCAAAAAAACCCTCTAAAAACCCAGAAAAGCTGGTGATAAACAGCTTCTTAAGTGAGAGGCTGCTTGTCTAATGCAATATCCTTCTGCATTTTTATTATGTGGCCTTCTCCCCCTAAATGGGACAAATAAGCCTTGCCCTTATCGATATGGCTTACAGAAACCAAAGCACATCTCCTGTTTACTATCGTCACAGCAAAACAAGGGCAGTCAGAAAATGCTGGACCCCAGCAGAGGACAGCAGAAAGCCTCTGGCCAGCCAGAACCTCCCTCTGGAGCACTGCATTTAACTGGGCTCTTTATTTGCTTTGCTTCCATTTCCTCTGCTCATATATTCCAGCCTTTATTATGAAAAATGAGAGAGAAAAAAAAAGAAGATGAGGAATATAACAAAATAAGCTATTGAGAAACAAGCCTGGAAGGCAACTGGAATGAACTCTGAAGCAGTCATCAGCTACCTAACCCTTTCAATAGCCCCAAAATGGGGAGAGGGGGTGAAAAGCGTGTTTTCTTTTTGCATCTCAGTCCAACCCAAAGCTTGTATAGTTTTACTGCCCAAAAGCACTGCTGGGCATCGCCAGCAGACCAGGCTGGGCTCCTGGGAGCTCATCAGTGAAGCAATTTAAGCCCTTGAGAGGCCATTTGCCGGATGGCCACGGCAGCAGAGCGAGACCCCACAGACGCAGCCCCAGCTGCGCGGGCTGCATTGATGGGCACGAGGCTTTCGCTGGGGACACAGGGCAAACACGTGTTTGGTGTGACAGCATCTGGCACTTGCAGGTGAGACCCGTTGTACATCTCAAGGGATCTGAAACGGAGTCATGAGGCCACCAGTTTTGGGGATGCCCTGCGACTCTGCTGGACAGGAGGAATCGCTGCGGGTCCCTGCCCAAGCTTCCCTTCTTGTCCCACCATGGCAACTTACTTTGGCTGGGGAAGACCAAAACATCACAAGGCAACTGGTCTCCTGAAGTGCTTACACCAAAAATACGGATTCAGCCTCTCTGAAACACTTCTCCAGCTCACAGCATCTGCACGGACTGCATGTCCATGCTCCCACCAACATAAAACACTCTGTTTTGGTTCTCTACTGGAAGCACACAACTTGGTGAGCCAAAATTTATGAGTTTGCCACACCTTCAGAAGCGAAATAAGTTAAAATGCGCTATCTCTAAATGAGACACTTTGTTTTGGAACAGACCAGATTTTTCTCAGCTTCTGATTCACGGAAAATAAAAATGCAAAAGTAAAAATGTGCTGATTTAGCTCAAACTGAAATGGACCCCCCCACATTTATTATTATTATTACTATTATTATTATTATTATTGTTGTTGTTGTTGTTGTTGTTGTAACTGCTGGTGAACAAAAAATCCCATATTTGCACAGCTGAGTTTGGGAGGCATCACCTATTCTAACTCTCATTGTCAGCCCCAGAGGTACAGACTCGATCCCTACAGCCCTGGAACCGGGGACGACGCTACCTCTGGTGCTTTCACAGAGGAAACCTGAGCCCATCGCACATCCGCCTTCCCAAGGGGAGAAGCAGGAGAGAATGTTGTTTCGGCAATATCCTCCAACTCTCTCTATTTTCTCACTTTTCCTTCTGCAACACTGAAATCAAATTTACAAAGCACTGACAAGCAACATTTAAGTACTTGTGATGGACATTTCATCCACCAGACACATTGGCAAACACGGTTTCACATTTCAGAGGCAGAAATGACTGTGTTCCTGCAAAGGCCAATTTACTCCTTATGTGCAAACATGAAGAATTACTGACAAAAAAATGCTTCAAATCTTTTTTACCTTCGTGAAGTAATAGCAATTACAATCAGTTACTCAGCCATATTTCTTTCCCCTCCCCATCCAAACCTATTCACAAAATTTCATGCCCTGGATTAGATTTAGTTGAAAGAAAAGTAATGAGATTTGTGTTTCCTAGCAAATTAAATAGAAATTGCCCAGCAGAATCATCCTAAAATACAAAATACTGCCTCATCCTACATGTTGCTAATAGGCTTGTGTTCTCTAATGGTATATTTAGAAAGAGGGACTTTTCTTAAATGACATCTTAATGATGTGCATTCAAGAACATGAGAGTATCTTTTCAATACCAAGGCTTTGTTTTTTTTTCTTTTTTCTTACAGAATTCTTATAAAAATAAAGGAAACATTTGGCAAATATTTTCTGCTGCTCTGCAGTAACTGAAAATTGAAAATACTAAATGCCAACATCTCTGAAAGTTGTATTTCTTGCTATTGCTTGTCTCATGGTTGTTCCTGCAGAGGGTTGCAGTGCTGCTGCAGTGCCTGAGCTCCAGGCAGGATGTGGTGTGAGGCTGAGCAACTCCCTACCTGTCAAAGGCATCCAAATTCCAGACAGATCTTTGATCCCATCTACTTTTCCCTCTGTTCAATGGTGCCAGGACTTTACGCACCGGGCCCCACAGACATTGTGGTCTGCGATCTTGTGCCACGACTCATTTTGAGCGTTGCCTGCTTCATGTGATGCTCACATAGATCCCGCTGGTCCCAACAGCACTACCCCAAACCCTCTCTTTTGGTCCTCTTGCCCAGACCGAGTGCTTGCCAGTCGTTCAGTGTGGATGTGAACTGGAGACCACTGCAGGCAGCGAGGCCCTGGCTACTCACCCAGCCCATCCTCTACAAACGCACGTGGTGCAAGGGCCACGGTGCCCCTGGCTCACCCCTTGCTGCTGCTCTGGCAGCGCAGGACCCATAGGCAGCAGCATCACCCAGTGATGAGGAACATGCAGGACCTTGGGCTGACCTTAGTCTGCAAAAACCCCACAATTTTAACGCATTTCCTTCAAAAAGTGAATAATATGAGCCAGACTGGCATCAGCCTTAGGAACTGCAGTGATTTCAGCTCATGCCCTCGCCACTGCAGTGGTTGCTCTGGCACCGAACACTCACAAAGCATTTTATGAACTACTCCTCTCTGCTTGGCCCTGGAGCGCTTTGCTGCACACCCTGTGCGCCTGGAAACATCCCTGACATCCAGTGTCAGAGCAGAGAAGCAAAGGTGGTTGAGATCCCGCTCTACGTGCATGGCCTTTGCTATTAAAGCTCGCTGGGGTCCTGCAGCCACCTCCTCCAAGCATCACGGTCGTCCTGCGAGATTGGCACCCGCTGTTTTCCCAGGCAGGCAGGAGCTAAGTTTGACTTCAAAGGGTCTGTGCTGATCCTCTTTCATGTTGCCAAAGCCGGTCAAGCCTGAGAAAGCTGTGCTCCCCCGTGGGGCTCCTGCTCCTTTCCCTGTACCCATCTGGATGATGGTGGCAGTGCTGGGTCCTGTGAAAACCAACAGCAGCTGCACGGGGCACTGGCTGCTGGCTTATTTTGCTCTGGGAACAGCAGATCCAGCCCTGGATGCAGCCCCCCCCCACCATCACCTGCCCCTCCTGCCATCCCCTGCTCTGAATTTTCAGGAAACTGCCCAGTGCAAACCCTGGGAGGGAGGGAGCATCCTTGCACTGTCCAAGCAGCAGACGGACAGCACGTGCTTCCTTTCCCTGACATTTGCACCTATTTCTCCTCTCAGACCGGGCTGAGATGATCTCAGGACCAACAACCAGGCAAGGGAAAGCAGGAAACAAAGATTTCCAGCAGCTTCCCTCCCATTTCAACAGCACAGCAGCCAGAGGAATAGTGCTGGGGGACAGCCAGGGCTGTCTGTTTGTTTAATTCCCGGTGCTAGTGCCGTCTGCCTCTCATCTGGACTTGCACCTCGCTAAGCGACTTCTCGCTCTGCCAAGCCACTGGCCTGTTCCTCAGGAAGATAAATGCACTTTCTCATAAGCGGGAGAAGTTGGGGACCGCAGCAGGCGAGGGCTGCTGGCAGGAGTGCCACAGGGCAGGGGTGCTGCCTGGTACCACCGAGCAGGCACTTCGGCAGCCAAACCACGGCTGGGACCTCTCACCTTGACATCATATTGCTTTGAGCTGCATTTGAAATAAATACATCTCTACCTGTTTATTTCTAGCCAGCACATGCAGAAGAGCCAGGTGAAATACTCTCTGAATCACTGAGGTTTTTTTCCTTGCTGTTCTTAGTGTTATGCAAAGTCAGCGTTCCCCTGTGACAGTCCCCCCATGCGTCACCAACACACCTGGCTGTGATGACTGGCACAGAGACACGGGGAATGGGGGTCAAAGCAAAGCCATTGCTCATAGGGAGCAAGATGCATGGATGGGGATGGACCAGAGGTCTTGCAGCACACCAAGCAGTAGCAGATGCTTGCTCTCCTCTTCCTCCATGAGTATCACTGCTCTCAGGCAAACTGAGGCAGAAAACAGCAGTGATGGCCAAAACATCCCAATGAAGAACTAGAAATACATACCTGGACTAACGGACATCTAACTCTTAAAACTCATTATTTAGTAGGCAAACCTATTTTTGAACGTTCCTCTACAGAAAGCACTTGCACGCAGTGCAGAACAGAGGCTTCTTCCAGATGTTCACAGTTTGGTGAGGTGGTCGCCCTGATGGAGGCAAGGGAATTGATTCAGGTTTGCTTGCAGTTTGCTATAACTTGATTAAGTGTAACATGCTGAAAGACACAGTGAACTAACACAGCCAGGCTGAAATATCGATCTCTGCAACTCAGAGGGGCACCTGACACTCTGCAGCCTCATGCCACGAAAAGGGCACATGGACCATGTGCAGAGCATCACATTAACCTCCAGATCCTGAAGTATTTAAAATCATGGTAACTAAATGTGGAACATGTGAAGCCTCACTATAAGATATGGTTTGTGTGAGCAGAAACCCAGCAGTGCTCAACAGATCCTTGGGTCCAGCATTTCCTGTGGCTCCATCTCGCTCCTGCACTTTGCACCATCAGCACCAGCACTTGGGTCCTCTTGCTCAGGTTGGTGCTGCGGGGATTCACCGGCACACTGAGCCATACGTCTTCCAAATCACCCTCATGGCATCTTTCTGGTCGCTGATAAGGAAGCCCCAGGAAATGAAATAAATACCGAGCCATGAATGGGATGTTTAATGCATCATAAAGCCAGGACAGAGGCTGGGTTCGTGCCTCTGTGCAGTTAAATGGGAAGAAATGGCTTATAAAAGTAATTTGCAGCTGGGGACCAATTGCTACGACTCTCCAGAGCTTCTGTGGCTTCCACAGAGCTGAGGTTTCCCGGTGCTCAGGAAGGAGCCAGACAGTCAAGATGCTTCCCACCCAATTCAATAAACAAGCATCATCACTTCCATTTCCGTGATGGAGAAGCCATTCCCAGACAGCTTCACCCAGACATCTCTGCTCCCATAGCACTGCCAGCCCCATTCAGCCCCAAAAGCCACAGAACTGGACCAGAAAGAAGAGCTGGCCCAGCAAGGAGGGGTGTGCTGGGAGGTGGGTGCCTGATGGGGTGCGCAGACAGGGTACAGTCCACCAGTGTCCCACCGCACCCACAGCTCCTGCGTGCCTTCTGCTGGGAAAGGGAGGAGAAAGCGGCATTTGGCTTCCTTTTCTTCCCAGTTGCATGTGTGTGCCATCCCCTTAGGGGTCTGGGATGCAGTGACCCTACCCTGGCCCTGTCCTCCTAAAGCCACTGCCTAGGGAGTACATTTTCAAACCAATAAGGTAACAGGTAAGGATGAGACCCCTGAGCCCACAAAGCAACACTTACTAGTCAAAAAGCAACTTTCCACAGCCAGGGGTTTAAGGCAAGGGATTGAAGGAACCTGAAAAATTAATGATACGGCTGAGAAGCTTGCATAAAAAATTAAAAAATCCATATTAAAATTTGTATAAACATGTCACAGCATGATTTAAATGCCTTTTAAAGCATGCTTAGCTCTGGATCTGAATCTGCTTCATTTCCGTGGCCCAGGGCGACGCAGGCAGTGACTTATCATCGTGCTCCGTCACGAGGCCTGTGCGCACGTGACCAGGAACGTCTGAAACAGCTCGAGGAGCGCCGGCCCGGCACGAGCCACGGGGAGCACCGTGAAGCCAAACCAGCAGATTTGGAAGGAGATGGATGAAGATGCAGCCTGCAGCTCTCTTCCCAAAACCCTCTTCATCCAGCTTAAAGAGACTCCTCTGCTACAATAAACCAGAAACCCTCAAGTCCAAACCAAGGATATCTGAGTCTCCACCACTAACAGCTCACTAGCTCGCCAGCCGGTTCCTATAACTATGTCAGCATAGTTGGAGTTCAAACAATCTCTTTAATTGTTGTCCAGATGGTGTCCCTGTAATTCTAATTTGTTGGCAGCCAATCTCGTTTTATTTATATTCCCTTGCTGTAAGGACTCTTCCCTCGGAGACGATGCTGATGCCCGGTCCTGCATTTTGGGGGCAGGGAGTCCAGGTGAAACATCTCTCCTTTCGGCTCTCGTGCCCCAGGCAGAGGGGACATGGGATGGGGACAACAGAGCCCCTGTGAGTTCTTCCCAAAGGTGCACCCAAAACATGTTTATCCCCCTGGGTAATCCACCTGCCAAGGTACCGGTGCCTTGGGTAGGGCTTGGGCTGTAAAGCATTGGAGGGAAGAAATACTTGCTGTTCTGGAGTTTTGCCCCAATCCACATCTTTCTGCCACCTCCCCGCTGAGGACTTCTAGTGCTGGAGAAAACCCAGCGCTGGCCTTCAAGCCCTGAGGGTCCCTAAGGCAATGCAGCAGCTAAAACCCACAAGAGAGGGTCTTCTCCTGTGAAACCCACAGCCAGACCTCCCTGGGCTCAGTCACTTTGGTGTCCAATCATTCTGTTGCTGGTTTGGGGTGGGAACTGCTACTCATTTTAGCTGACGAAACTTTCCTGGAGGCCAGGAAGGAGAGGTCGGTGATGCTGGGGCTGGATGGACAGACATCCGTCTGTCTGCGACATGCAGGGCGTGCTGCCACACTGGGCAAAGCGGGGGAAAACTTCGCAAAGGCAGCACAGGGGAACTCATGTCCACCACCCGCTCCAAAATCTGCAGACCACTGATGAGACTGGGGCTGACCACAGCGAACTATGAGTATAAATCTCTCCTTCTGTGAATTCCCTTGAAGCTTATCAGGGGTAAGCCAGCACACACCCTGGGACACTTTTTCCATCAGCAACTCTGCTCCTCCTCTGGACACACACTGGAGCAAATATGCACCTTGCAATAAAACAATACTACGCAGAATATCAACACTGCACCAGTTTTTCTGACTTTTTACATGGAGGCTGCTTCATACCTGAAACTACTGAGTCCCAAGGAAACCCACACTGTAATTAAAATACGTAACTGGGAGACCAGCAGAAGGAGCTCAGCAGAAGTCAGAGATACGGCTGCTTCTGTCCACAGAAGAATCTGCATAGTGATGCTGCAGTTTTATATTCAGAGACATGAAACACTATTAAAGCCCAACATAAAACACACATTATTCCACTTCCAGCCATGATCACTCACAACGGAGACACTGTGGATAAGCCTCTCTTTTAAAACAGAACTCTGCGAAAGAGAAAATGAGCTTTATACAGTTTCATCCACTTAATTAACAGGCTGCTCGCAGAGCTTACACTGAAGCGAGGTCTTTGGAGAAGCTGTACCCACGTGCAAATCCACAGCTGACAGCGCATCCCGGTGTGGCTCCCCCTCGCCATTTCCCCTATCCCAGGGAAGTCCTTGCATCTCCAGCCTCACCAACAGGATGCTCTTCCTCTCTTATTTCTCTCTCTTTCCACTTTCCCAAGTGTTTTTTTTTTTCCACGGGCAAAAAGCCGAGCAGAGCAGACGCAGCCTTGTTGCCGCTACATGAGTCAGTCAAGTGACTAATGCCTCTCCCTTTGGGTTTCCCTCCTTGAGCACACTGCTGCTCCAAACCACCGCTTGATCTCACCTGGGACACCAAAGCTAATCAGCCTCCTCTGCCGACACAGCACAGCCAGCTGGCTGCTGGGGCCGGAGGGGACCTGGCTGCCCCTCCACCTCCTGCGCCCAGCAGCAGGATTAAAATCCCTGCTCGCAAACAGGCGGCCCCGGAGAGAATCAGCACCTGGAGAGAGATATGAGGAGTTGCACGGCAGCCCTGACTCTCCAGCAAGCACAACACTGTTTGTTGAGCCTTCCTGATAACACAGGAGTGAATGAGGATCTGGATCAGCCACAATCATCACGGCTTATGGGGTTTCTACTGAACAACCCCCAACTGAGACCGCGAGGCAACAGTGCCCTGCAGCATCATGATCCCTCTCTTGCCGGGACTTGCATCATCCAAGGACCATCACATCAGACATCACAAGAGGGTAAACACCACCCTGCTTTGGCCTTATTTTCAGAGACAGGGCTAGAACGGCATGGCTGTGTTGGCGATGTGCGACTGTTTTGCCTGGTCCCCCACCCCGGTGTGCCACCAGCCCCGTGACCGACCACCTCGCTGTGCTGCTGGGACTCCAGAAACGGCTGCAGCCCCAGCACACCTTCAGCCACTTGTCATTGCCTGCATTACTGGCATGTGGGAGCCAACTGTTAATTTAAAATCCATATGGGCATCATTTAACTATGCCCTTTAATTATTTCAAGAGCTGTTTTCCAATGTACTCTACAGCCGCTCACTGTTGACTTCTACGCAGAAGCCCAGGAAACAGTGACCCAGTTGAGAGCTTCTGCAGGTGGCAGGAGGGGGGTGCTGGAAAGAGGCAGAGACCAGGTAAAGCACGTCCTGCAATGTGGTGTATAAACTAACAACAGGAAAGTCCCCCGTTCAGGGAAGTCCCCAGATTCTTGCCTTGCAGCCCACTGCACCCCAAGCTCCTGCAGCCAGCAGTTTTGTCCCCATCTCATGGGATGCTCTGCTGACATCTCCAGTTTAGGCAGGCAAGACCATGCACTGGCATTTCCACTCAGGATGTCAATCTTAAGGACTGCATCAGGCTGATGTCTACAACTGGAAAAAAATATCTCCCAACCTAGAAAAAACCTTGTAGGTGCCACAGACCCCTCCTGGGGCAGTGGCTACACGGTCAAAGCACCAGATGCCAATAATCACCCTGCTGCTGCACAGCGATGTTCCCTTCCGCATGGGCACTGCTGATTTCAGAGAAATCTGGGTCATGTAAGGATTTATCATGATGTCTTTCTGGACAAATAGCTGCTGCTGTGGTCCACATTTGGGTTTTCTCTGCAAAGCACTCTGACTATAACACATTTCACAGACACTTTCTGCAAAGCCTACTTATAATGCATGTGCCTCCCTTCAGGTGATATTTGTCAGATTCCTACTATGGAAATGTTTCTACCTCCTGACAATACCCTTTAGATAGTGCCTATGGAGGTGGATGACTCAAGCTTGACATGATGATTTCCATCCACCATTTTTTATTAAAAATACTCCTAGCAATTTGCAACGTGAAGACAGAAGCTGGATTTAAAAGGAATGTGGAAACCACAGAGTATGCACAAACTGTGCCACAATTTTAGGTCAACCAACAACAGCCAGAAAAATCTATATGTAAAATAGTTCCTCCCAGCCTTAATTTATAATCTCATGCCTAGAAATCGCTAAGCATATGGCAATAATATTCCTCCAAGATCCCACCGCACTCCGTGGTTCCTGAGAGACAGGTTATGGATGGCCTGCCACTTTCAACTTTGTCATTTACTTGGTGTTACAAAGTTAAGTATCGCCTAATATAGCTTTCTGCGAGTTAATTCCCTTTGTGACGGTGACAGCTTCTAAAAACCCTCACGCTACTACAGAACTGCAAATAGCAAACACCGCTGCTAGGAATAGACAAGCCATCAGCAGAGTGACCTGTTATCTCTCCAGCTTCTTTCCTTGCTGCCAGCATAGTATTTAAAGCAGGATGGAAAAAAAACAGAGCAGAGTTGAAGCCGACAGATGGCTGATGCAAGTCGGGAAAGTTTTCATAGGAGGAAAATAACCAGTGGGAGAAGAGGCAGAGCAGCACCCTAGGCACGCTGCTCTGAGCCGCGTGCGTTCATCCAAAAAACCCGCACTCCTTCCCCCTTACACTGCTTGAAGTCAGAAATATTTTTCATTTCCTGATCTCCACGTTATCCTTCATACATTGCCTGCAGGCTGCGAACACGTGGCGTTTGTCGGTATGCATTGCAGGGACGCACAGTGGCAACAACGCCGTGTCCCAGCCAGGCTGCGCAGCGCCTTCGCCCTGCAGCATGCCAGAGCTCACACTTGCAGAAATCCTTCACAAAGCAAACGGCATCGAGATGTGCAATGCTAGATGCGAAAAAAACAGGCCGGAAAAAAACCAAGACTCGTTGGAGCTTCGAGTGCATGGTAGCATTATAGAAAATTCTCACTGACTTCCCCAGAAAGACCGTCAAACCTTTAATGCTTTAATATGTGTGCCTGGAATTTGTCAATAGGCTGGGACTCCCTTGGGATCAAAATCTCATTGAAAAAGAAACCACAGGGAATTTGGCACCTCTTTCCCAGCCTATGTGATTAAATGCAAATATGTTATTGCCGTAGAGCTATCACAGCTTAATATATCCGCAAAGCTCCCATACACTGACATTAACTTCTCAAGGAAGAACATTTTGTTACTCACCCTGAGATAATTCATGCTCGAAGGCAGGAAGGCTATTTCTGTTTGGGGTTTGGACAGCGCGCAGTGGTACCTTCACCCGTTACCAGCACAGCTGGGCACTAATCTAGTACTAGTGACAAATCCCAGTAAGATAATGAGTGCTGACCTAATATTACGTATGATTTCCAGTGGCTAGGCTGCACTCTGGTAGCTAGCACACAGAAAAGCATCTCCAGCCTCTTATGCTGCTCTGGCCTTAGCGGATGTGAATCAATTCAGTGCCACTTCTGCATTCACAGGTGGAAAAAAATGGCCTGAGGTTGAGCTCTTCTGTGCTAAGAACTGGGCCCTATCTTCATGGCAAAGATATAAAGCCCTTGAAAATAGGTGTTTGTAAAGCAAAAGGCTGTCAGAAGAAAAATAACTAAATTCTAACAAGAAGCCTGTGCTTAACAGCCAGAGAATAAATGGATGATTAGTTAAAGAGCTCTAACCATTCTCCTGAAGAATGAGGGGGATACTCTTTGTGAACAGAGATGAATGAAATCTGCTGCTCTCCAATTCAATAGCGCAGTTATAATAAGGCACAGACCACATTAAATGGATGCAGCATTCGCATTAGCAGCGACTTGGTCACTGCCTTCTCAAAAGACAGCTCCTCTACGCCTAATTCACTTCATTTGCTGTTAATTAACGGAGATGACCCACAATGTCTCGAGTGCTGGTTTCTCCTCGGGGAAGGCAGGTTCCCGCACCGCTGCTCCCACCCTGGAGCTGCCAGTGGGATGGTGATGCTAAGTGTGCTGGCAAAGCTTCCAAACCACCCAGCATGGCTCAGGCTGACAGCAGGGTGACATGGGAATGATGGAAATGGGACTAAGCTTCTGCGTATGACCTTCCTTCCCATGTCCAGCCACAGACCATTTCCATGCAGACAGAAAAAATAAAGGGAGAGTTTCCCTCGCGCAACTGGATCACCACAAATGTGGGTTACAGCTCTGATGCCACTTAAATCAGCTCTCGACAGCTCTCTACAAATCTCAAAAGGCAGTTACAGCAGAGTAGGCATAGCAGAGAAATCTTTGCTCTCTGCATTTGAAATAAAGTGCAAGACCTCATCCGATGTCCTCCTGTCTGTGTGCAACCAACCCCTCTCCTCCTGAACAGGGACAACAGCTAAGCTTCACCTTGCAACATAATTTGTCATCTATAGGATGCACAGAAGCAGAGCCGGTTCAGTTCTGCTAACCAACCCAAACCTTCGCGCAAAGCTCCAGGAACCCAAGAGAAGTGCCCAGGAGATGCCTCTGCAGTCCTTGTGCTCCTGGGGTCCCAGTTAAGCTGCACTGAAAGTGGTTTCTCACGTTGCTCTTCTCACCTGAACTGCCTTCTGCACATACACATTGGGAAGAAGAGAAGCTTCTGAGAAATACTCAGAAAACATTCTATTTCTACTTCAGAGAAGTTACTTTCAGGTTAATGTAAAGCTTGCAAAACCAAAGCCAAAGGTTCAGAGTTAAAAATCTTGAAAACTGAGGTCTGATTCACCAAAGCACAGGTGAAATGGGGGAGGGAGGGCAGAAATGTTGGCTTTCTGTTTTGCCAAAACGCCTCCAACCTGTCGTGGAAGGACTGTTTCTACCTTGCACCATTCCCTTGCTCGTATACTCATCAAGTTCTCCATCGAGACCACTGATTATGATGATGGCTTGTACCAAATGTCCACTGGGAAGCAAACCAAGAGCTTCAATTTGTTCCGCAGCCCTCAAAGACCAGCTGTCAACAATATTAACTTTTGTTTAGAAATGACCCTGGTGAGCCACAAATTGTCTAGAGAAGAGACCGTCCCACCACGAACCAGACTGGGAGTCTACCTGGCCTCACATCCCGTCTGCGGGGCAGAAGGAACAAGCAACAACCAGCTTTCAGAGGGGAAATTGTGGAGATCCTACAGGCAGCAGATGTGGTTGACTTTCCTGACAGCCTTTGCCAATCTGAGGCCTGTCTGTGCTCCAAATCATTGACCTGGAAAAAGGAATTTTACAGCTCTTTCCAGCTTCCTAAGCCACAAGCCACCTCTGCGTATCTTGTTACACTGAGAAACAAAGAGAAACCTCCCTTTTGAAAGGCTACAAAGCAAACGAGAAGACTTGCCCAGGAAGATAGATTCAGCTCTGCAGGTTCCTGGGGACAGGCTGAAGACATCTTAATAAAAAAATATTAGTCCAACTTTTTCTCTTGCAAAGTTTGGCCCATAAAAAACAGCCTCACTCTTCAAAAGCTGCCTTATTTCCAGGCAGAAGGACAAAATCAGAGGTTAAAATCAACCCCCAGCTCTGAACATAACTTTGGTCAGGGACCTTTCCTTTGTCCCAGATCTGCTGAGCCATCTCACTTCCAACCTGCCTTCTGCTCCTTGCTTCAAGGGGAGAACACCTTTCAGGTTATTGCATGACAACGCTACCGAGAAGGTGAAAACGAGCCTTTCCAGTTCCAAGCCCCCTTGGAAAACTGCAAGGACATTGCTCACCATCCAGTTCCTCCACGGAGATATTCGCTAGCTGTTCACTGTCGCTGCCAGCGGAGAGCGATCGGTTCAGGTAGTTGCCTTTGTACAACAAGCCAGCTGTTACATGGTGGAATGGCATCTTCTCCCTGGGCACAAGAGAAAAGGGAAGAGAAGGGCTCATTTTAATTATTTCTCATTGCTTTCTTGGAACAGTGCAATAGCCTGCCTTGAAAGAGCAGCCGGACCAAAGTCTTCTGCATCCTACATCAGGGAACATGCGCTGAAGTCGGGTGCATGACTGATGGATTGCAGATTTTATTCAGGTCTGAAACAGGAGCTAAACAAACAGAGGAAAAAAAAGCAGCAGCTGCTTCTTTATGCAGGACAAGAGTTAGCAGAGACAGAGCAGTGGTGCCTTAGGAAAATATGAGTCTAGCACTCATATTGCAGCTTTCAGCACAGAGATTTAGTATTTGATAATAATTATATAGTGCATAGGGGTCTACACTGATATGCAATTAAAAAGCCACGGGCTCCATCAGCATGACTTTCAGAGCCATGCAAGGGTCTGGACACCAGCTTTCCGAGCCCGCTCTGGAGCACTGAGACCCCTTGGATGGTTCAGTCCCCACTGCCCGGAGCATCTGTGCTGAGCAAGACACGCGTCGCACCTGTGCCTCCGATCCAGACTTCAGCAACCTTTGCTGAAAGAAGAAAATTCGCATTCGGGCAGGGCCCAACAAGGAACATTTTCATCTCACAAATATGACAGCTAAGAAAAAATACTGCTCGATGGGAGACTGTAGAAGGAAAGTGTTTGCAAACTTAGCAGGTATAAACACCGCAGCCTAGTGAAGGGCAGCCATCTGCACAGACAAAAGTGGAAATTACTGTCAGCAGCACTTACACATTGATTTAGGATACACAAGAAAGAGGCAAGTTTGCCAAAGTCAATTGAAATATTAAGAGGAAGATTTGTCATACCCTTGGCTGGTTTCAATCAGCGCAGCCCCATCATGGGCTTATTGCATTTTATACCATTGGGTTCCAGCAGATGTAAATCAGAAAAGTCAGCAGAGCCACCCAGGCACCACCAAGGCTCTGGCTCAGGGTCTCCACCGAGGCTGGAGCGTGGCCAGGCGGCGCTGGGCTGCACGGTTTGGAGCAGACCATGAATACACGTTTGCGCAGCAGCTTTGGCAGACCACACTCCTTCCCCGTGGGGGACGCGGCCCCTTTAGAAACAAGCCCCAAGGACATCCTCGCTCCAGCCATGCCAGGACATCAGGTTTCTTGGCCATAAAGACGTAAGTGCCACCTACTGCAGCACTCCCCAGCCAACACTACAGTTACAAAGATGATCTGGCTCTTCCACAGCCGTATGTTCCCACCACAGCCAATAAAACAAATATATATATACACACATATCTATGTACTACTTCTGTAACAAATGACTTGTTGCTTCACTGAGTTAGTAAAAGCTTTAATAGACTCACCGAGAGCAAACTAACCTCGAGACAGAGGAAAGGGTAGAAAAGCCATGAGGTTTCTTTCTCACTGCTTAGCACGTCCCTAGAATCTCTCTCACAGTAATTATGTAAATAAATCCTAATCGTAATTTTAAGTATTTTTATTTGGGAGCCAGTTGCTTCAGCAGCACATTAGAAACCGTAAACAAGGTTTTCTTTTTCATTAAGCATATCTGTAATTTCCCAGCACTTGCCAATTAATGTATTTCATTCTGATAGTTCGCTCACCCTGACACATTGCTCTGCACTGAGACAGGGATTTCACCTTCCCACAGAATAACACACGGCCACGTCAGCTTTGGTGCTGTCTGGATCCCGACAAGCGGGGCTGGAGAGACGCTTCCAGCACTTCGCACCACCCTCACTACCGTCCAGCCCCACCATAAAGCATTCAGGCAGAAATCGATCCATGCTTTCTCTCCATAATCACAAGCCTGATGTAAAAGCAATTACACCGCTTTTCAAAACCCTACCAAATTAAAGAGCGATTTACATCTATCACCTGCAGCAGACCAGGCGGAGCTGCGTGCAATGAGCCCATGGGCTGCAGCCGGCTGGGATGCAGTGGCAGCGCCGGCACCCGTGTGGGGCTCACCCGTGGTCAGAGGAATGGCACGGCGTGCGTTTCAGTGCACTAAAGCATTTCTGAAATTGCCCTTGCTTCTATGAACACTAAAAAAAA
>VXAL01002318.1:200161-212914 GCA_013399475.1 Chauna torquata | reverse complement strand
AAAAAAAAAAAAAAACACGACAATGCATCTCCCCTGAGGGCTGAAGTGCTTAAAATCAGCCCCCACCTGGGATCTAGTAATGCATGGCGGGGGGCGGGGAGCAAGATATCCCAGAATGAGAAATCCTGCATTTAATTCCACTGCCTAGCCATATTATTTTTTTAAAAGCTCTGATATTATTCAACAGAAACCCCGCAGAGCTGCTGTAATTCAGCAGCTCTCAGCCTGCCTCCAGCTTTGAGATGCTCAAAGGCGGACCAGCAGCAGCTCCAGAGCCAGACATCCACACGAGGACATGCAGCCGCTCTTCAGGAGCGCTCAGGGTCCTGCAGACGGGACCTGCTGTCAACTTGGAGCTCGCACGGGGTGGGAGTAAATGGCAGAAAGGGGTATTGTAAGGTGTGGGTCATGGGAGAGCTCATAAAGCAAAGCACCACGTTTTGCAAAGCATCATGCGTTGAAACATGTAAAAAGCTTAATGGAAATATGTAGGTGCCCAACGCCCGGGAATAAAAGGTCTGTCCTAGCACGGCCTGTTTGGTCCAAGTTAATTTCAGATTTAGCCAAAAGGTCTGTGTTAGAAACATAGGAACCTTTAGCTTGCCTACAGCTGCTCCTTCCAATGCCAGCTGAGACCTTGGGCAAACTCAAACCATAAATGAACCGGTGCTGATGGGATCTGCCCTGCACCGCAGTGATGCCCATCCCTGGTGTTTGGCTGGCAGTGATGTTGATGCTCAGGGTGCCGAGTGCTTTCTCCCACTTCAATGTGTTAAAGTTGCAGCACTGTGCACCCACATCCTCTGGACGGGTGCAGGGAAGATGCCCTGGCTCTCTCCCCATTTTACAGAGCTGTACAAGCCCTCGAGTAGGCAGGTGAGCAGCGTTGTTTGCTCCCCGTCTCCAACAGACACATTTTCCACTGAGCATGTTACAAACTGAAAGCAGTTTCAAAGGCATAGTGGGATTTCAAAGCAACAAAATCTCCTTGAATAATATCATGAAAACATTGACATTTAACCAAAAAAACCTCAAAGAACCCATAAACGTGTATGGAAATGTTACCATGGTACCTTGCCAAGGTTTCAGTCTCTGCGCCAAGCTCACCAGCAGGTTACATCCCCCGTAACGCCCGGCAGCAGCACTGCCAGCCTTTCCTTTCAGCACATCCACATTTGTGAAATTTATAAGATGTTCGTAAGCAATTTGCCATTAGGGAAAAAAAAAAAAAGGCAGCTACACGATGCTCACATGTCTACGCTCGCTCCAGTCTGCATTCTTCACCAGCTCTTGTGATATGCTTTTTTAAAAAGGCTTTCGGACCCAATTGAAAATCTACACAACTATTAAACTGGAAGGTTTAGCTTAAGCATCAGTGAACGAGATGCAATCAGGATCAATTTCTATCGATCCTGGATGTCCCTTGGTAGTTACCAATTTGGAAAAGATTTCTTGCTAACCTCTTTCCCACCTCTTCCTACGTGTAGCACAAAATGATGCCCAGAAGTTGATCCTGGTTTTACAGCCTCAGGCACAGAACACACAACATCATTTGCACTGCCTGGCCTGGACCATGTATTTGCCTTCCCTATTCAGCTGTAATTTGGTGGGTCCGGGCTGCTGCCCAGCAGGCTGTATGGCACCTGGGCTAACAGGGCCCTGTCCTGGATGCCAGCTGGCCCCACGGCCACTGGCCTGCAGGGGTCAAATGGACCAGGCAGAAATGATGCTGGTGAGGACTGGTGGGAATGTGGTAAGATCAAGATCTCCATCTCTGCCATAAATCTGGCTGAAGTTGAGCAGAGGGTTCAAGCTGATGGTACAGGAAAACACAGCACGGGCGGGCAAGGACACCCTTGCAGTACAACAGTGTAAACTTCATTTTCTTAGGGATAAAAAATATAGGAATCCAAAGAAAATCCATGAAGCAACTAGATGGTAGGGAAACCTAAACAGTAGTTGTAAAGTCCTCCAGCTCTGCTTTAAAATCCTTTAAAAAGTCATCAAATTAAGTAATGGTATTAAAGATGTTTCTCCCTGGACAGAGCAACATTATAACATCCGAGGCAAATAAGAGTGGTGACTTCCAAAAAATTCCCTCGTTTTCCCCAGAGCTGAACGATTGCCATTACCTTTCCAGGCAGGCTGTGTAATAACTCACACTTTCTAGCTAGATCCAAAGGGAAGAGCAAATAGACTCCTATGTACCACCTGGGAAATTCCTGGGCAATTTGATCCTCTGTGCTCCAGGCATGACACATCAGCCAGGGGACACAAGCATCTTTCCAAAGAACCTTCTTTGCTATTCTGGTCTGTTTTCCTTTCCCCGCTGCCCATGCAAGAGTCCCTTGCCTCTTCCCCAGGCAGGCAGTAACAGCTGAGGGTTGCAGTCAGCCCTTGCTCTCTGGCATGGGAGCGACAGAGCTGGACTAAATCCACACATCTCTGCTCATAGCCAACATATTTAAGGGAAGGCAAGTCAAGTGTTTTGTTGCAGACACATGGCTTTGGCAAAATCCTTCTGCTAGGAAGAGCACTAAGTCACTCTGTCCCTTATCACCTGCGATCGCTATTGCTAACAATAGGTTCAGAGATAATTTTTTTTTCATCTGTGCAAAAATTTGGCACCTCCAGTGCAATATCAGCCCGAGCTACCAAAGGAAAGCCTCAAGGGCCCGAAGAGTCTCATTCTGGGGAGGAGCTCTGAGGATGTGGGGAAGGGAAGCACACCAAGAGCTCTGTAGGAAGGTGTGGGGATTTAAGCTCCTGCAATAAAATGCAGAAGTCCTGTTTAATCAGTCTCAGCTCAGGTGCGTAGAGACACAGGAATGAAAACTGTGCTCAGGCAGATGGCTTCTTCTGTAGCTACAAAATCAATATGAGTGGGTCTTGGAAGGGTGCCTTGGGATTGAGAAAAATAAGTTCTGGTGCAAGGGAGCCTCAAAAGGAAAGCCCTAACATAGATCCTCCCAGGGAGGAAAGTCTTTGAGGAAGTTTGTATTTTCTGGCTATTGATACCAATAACGTCAAATCCTCCAAAACACATGGAAAGGTACATTTGGGCTATATATAAACAGATCTATTGCAAGAAGAGACCCTGCTCCTAGTGTGCTGCTGCAGCCTGCACAGAGCTATAAGCACACCGGGCCATTTTTGGAAGCCAAATTTCCTCAGACTGTAATGCAAAGTCATTGGGCTGTGAGTGCAAACGAGCCCTTAAACTTCCTCTAAAAGGGTTTTGCTTTTACTTCTGGCAAACAGGAGTAATCTCACTTTCTGGGAGCAGGGCTGCTAATCAGAAGTTAGACACCATGTTTACATACTGTGCTACATAATATTTTCATAGAGCAAATCCACCCAGTTTCACTCCACACCTTTTACAAGGAACTAGTGATTGCAAACATGAGGCCCTAACCCACAGTGCACGCACACGTCAGATGAGCTGTGCATTTGCTGGTGGTGATACAGGCACAGATTAAATCTGGCTCCCAAGGACCACTTTCAGCCCTGACCCTTCATATCCACGTGTGCCCCCATCCTTATCACACAATACATGGCATTCGTGCTGGATAAGATTATTTATTGGCATTAGCCTAAGAAAATATTCCCCTATTTCAGATCATGACCAAGAAAACAGAGATCTTCCCCTTGCTGGCAGTTACTGGGTTGGGATACTAGCGATAAAGTTCCCCATGGAGATCAGTGGGTAAAAGGACTTTACAAACCTCAGACCACTTTCAGCATTTGAGGATGTAACTGTGGAAAAAGTCCTCTGAAATGAAGAAAACAAGCTTTGCGTGACAAGCCTAATGGATGTAGTGCCACAGAGACACTTCACGAGCCACAGACTTCCAGGTTTGAGGACTAGAAAGCGGTAGGCACTTCAGATGGTTTTGCGCTGTTTTATTCCACACCTTCTCCAGAAAATCTGACAATTATGAAGAAGAGGAAGGTCACTTTAAAAGACATCACGCTGCCAAACAACTGAAGCTGCACAGCTTCCTTTGAATCCTGCATGGCAGAAAGGAAGAGCTGCGGATGCCAGGTCAAGTATAAAATAATGCACGTTTCTTTCTGAATGCTGAACATGTGAGAACACAGCGGGACAGTTTTAAATCACAGTTGTTGTTTGTTATTTTATAACTATGGCCTAGGCTGATCCTCAGCTTAAACTGTCAGGAGGAGAGGACTGCAGCGACCCGATAGCTCCGCATACCCAGGGCAAGAACATCACAGAAGAGGGTATAAAGATGCCTTTCCATTCCCAAATGGGCTTAAACCTGCCATCATAACCAACTCATCAGCATTTCATCCATTCACACAAGCTCCTCTTAGTCCCCAAACTCATTCACAGCCACCAATCCCAAGCTTTTTGGCTTCCTTCTCCCACTCTCTGCTGCTGAGCCACCTTCTGCTATTTCTGCTGCCCCCTGCCTTTGGCTGCAGGGGTGGAGTTCAGCCAGGGCTAGTCCAAAATCTCCACCTTCATATAAACCACAGCTCTCTTTGAAAGCTCCTGAACTGACATTAAAAAGCAAAAGAAAAGCCAACAATGCAACAAAAATCTCTGAACATTCCTCTCTCCCCCTCCCTCTAAAAATTCACCTGGAAGCTGGAAAAAATTAGTGTGGAAATGGAGCTTTTATCCCTGGGGAGGCTCCGGTGTGGAAGTGCCAGCCTTCCATTCCCTTCCATAGGTGCAGCTCCTCTACAAGAGGACAGGACCTGTAGCATGAGGCAGACAGGGGCTGCCAAAACAAACAAACAAACAAAAAAACACAAACAAACAAACAAAAAAAAAGAGGGAAAAATGCAGGCTACTAAAGAGCTTTAAAATCTAAAGGCAAAAGGCTTCCATGGTGCAAAGATGAGGCCACAAACATGCAAATTGGAATTTAAGCAAGAGTTTTTAATGGCAAAGGTGATTAACTGTTGGAACAAACTACCAGGACAAGTGACACGTTGCTGTCTCCCAGATGAGACCAGATGTCTCACTGGAAGACATGCTTTAGCCAAGCGCCAGCTATTGAGCTCCGTATCAGAGAGAACCTGGTGAAGTCTAACGGCTTGTGATGCATCGCTTTCCAGATGAGATGATGGGGCACTCCTCTTGGGCCTTAAAATCCAGGAGTCTGTGAAGGCATCCCAAGTGACAGAGCAGCATCAACGCCGAGATGAGAAACCACTGAATAGAGCCCACGGCCACATTCTCCTCCCTGGGCACTGTCCCAGGCTCCTTCCACCTCACCTTTGCTTAGTCTTTCCCTACCAGAACTGTCCAGCTAACACTGCCAAGGGGACCAAAGATCACCTCGTGTCTATGCCCAGCCGCTCCCGTTCCTCTCCTGCCAGCACGCTGCAGGTTCTCCTCCTGCCCTCACCCAGCCCACCGGATTCCCCGGCCCTCAGGAGACAGAGGAATGGACAAAGTCAACACCCAGCACGTTGAGCTGAGCACGCGTCGCAGGTCAGCGGTGCAAGACAGGCTTTGTGCTACCACCTGCATCTGTTCAGACCGTGACACCCAACCCCTCAACAGTCCTCACTGCTTAAGTACAAAAATACCAGATTTCTCTCTTTCTGGAATACTTAGCTTACTTTTTTTTTCAGAGTGGGAGACACCAGCACAACAAGTTAACACAGAACTCATTACCCTCCGCATGTCATCACATAGGGAAATGAGGTCCTTGTTGTCAGTAAGAGAAGAAGGATCGCAGAGCTTTTAGGTGAGGTGAAGAGAACACCAAAACAGCCAGGAAATGTCACTTGTGCATCTCTAGGCCCCAGTAACGCACTTCTACATGTTTCTCTGCTCTGTTTAATGGTTTTCTCCTCCACTAACAACTGTCGAGTGTTTGCTTATCAAGAGTGTCTTGGGGACAGTTCTCTGAGCATGCTTCTGTTCACTTACTCATGTCCAGTTGCCTTCATTTCACACGCATAAATCAGACATGAAGACATTATTAGAAGCAATTGCTGGCACCCCAGCACACTGAGCAAGCATCCTATTTAAGAAAACAATATACAATGGATTATTCATAACAGACTGAGTGCGTCACAGATGAGTAATTATAAACATGAAATATATCAATAATGACAATTTTTACAGCAGATTTAACAAAGTAACACACTACAAATAGCCCATCGGTTGCTTATGTATTATTAATGAAATGCCAAAACATTTAGTTTTTTTAATAGGGCAATTAATTACTCCCAATAAATGTGACTTATGCCAGGCCTCTTCTTTAAAGGAGGCTTTTGGACATCTGGTGAGGGTTCATTTTTAACAGTGCTAGCTGAAGGTTCCTACAGAAAGTTTCCTTGGAGCTATGAGGATGGGAGCCATCAACATATATAAATGAGACAGAAAGTAATTAAAGTGGCGAGGATAATCACAACACTGGAATAATTTTAGTATAACTTGAGGTGGATCATAGTATAAGATTCAAACCAAGACACACTCCAAACATTTCTCCACTCCAAACATTCAGGGCTATTAGTTTCCTTGGTAAAGTGTTCACATGCATAGTATGGCCCGACTTTAAAGCACAGTCCAGACTGAAATGCCTTACAAACCCAGTCCGCTTGCTGGGAGAGGATCAACTGACCCCGGTGAACACCCACCCCGTCAAGAAGTTTTCAGAACCATGTTGTTAATAATAATCAGGCTAGTTACTACCAATAATTATTATGCCAGGAACAGGGTATGATAAGAAAGGGCTCAGAGACCTATTGAAGAAGGCAACCAGACATCATTGCCCATCCACAGCAGCTGCTTAAAAACAACCACAGCTCCGTTTAGCTGCTTATCGGAAGAGTACATTGGTAGAGCCCAAACCTGTCATGACCTCCAAGGGTGCACAGCGATGGGCAGGAACGGCCCTCGTCAGAGGGGTAAAGCCCTGGAGCTCCGATGCTGCAAAGCACTGAAGCACTCCCTGGACTCCGCAAGATCTGAGCACGTGCTGGAGCACCTTGTCCTCCAAACCCTTGATTCACAAGTAACCAGACCCTACCAGAGACAGCTCAGCAGCCTTGAGAAAGTCTGCGCTTCTTTCTTTTTGGGCTACCGGTCTTTGGAAGATTACAGTAAAGCTGTTCCAAGAAACCAAAATACTGCTGGAGCGCAGTATTTAGCTCTTGGGGTGGCACAAATTACAGCGTCCTTATTTTTATGTCAGTATTTATTTGAAGGAAATGTACAACAGAAATCTGACACTGGCTGTATTTTAAACCCACCAGCACTCTGTAAACAAGCTAGACCCAGAGAGATTTGCATGTTTCTTCTTGAAACATAAGGAGAACCACCAAGACTGAATAATTGAAAACAGTTATGGAGACTTCATTTTCTTGTTTTTCCTGGGATTTGCTCTTGGGCTGGCTGCTCCCAGCCTCGATACCTGGCAGGGATGATCAACTATTTGGAATCTCATTTGCATAATAGTTGACAGCTCTCCATGGGGAATCGCTGCCCTGGAGGAGGTCACCAATATGCAGAAAAAGAGTGCACAGAGGGCATTTTTCTTCAACTGCAATTTTTAAAAGGGGTCAGAACAGAGTAACTAAGATCAAGGATGAATATATAAATATATCTCAAAGAACACATTACTGTGACATTTTTGGTAGCATCTTTTAGCTAGACAGGCCCTCAAACCCTTGGAGAAGCTTGCAAATTAGCTGCACAAATATGTCTGGGTCTTCAAATGCATGTCCACAGGGGCACGCTTCCCCTGGGGGCTGCAGCGATCAAGGGAGGCGATGGCAAAACTCCAGTTACCTTCACAGGGACAGGTTGCAAGCATCAGCAGTGCTCGTTCAAGCCAACAGGCTATTTACTTAGCTGTTTGCCTATGGCTTTGCAGGATTGGGTAACCCTTCAAAATGATCCTGGTATCTATGCAAACAGCTATGGTCCTGCAAATAGAGGAGAATGAAGAAAACCTCATTAAACTGGATCAATCCCAGAGCAGGGGTGGGCTCACCCGCAACTCATTAACTTCAGTGAGGCTCTGCCCTACTGACCCCTTTGCAGAATCAGGCCCTTGGCTGGAAGCGAGTACAAACGCAAAGAGAATTTAGGTTAGGAAGGAATTAAGCCAAACTGGAATTTGTGCAGGTTATCAGCGGTGTCTGTTCCCTCAGCTATTCCCCCCTGCAAAGGGTCCAACCGAGCAAGCTCCCAGCTTCTTGGTCTCTCTCACGTTATTGTTTTACGTGCCGGCATCAGGGAATAAAGATCCCAAGGAAACTGCACACACACGCTCTCTCCGCACACACGTGCCCACCGCACTGTCACCTGCAGCATCCCACCCAAGAGTCCTCCTGACTCTGCAGGCAGACCGCTGGCTGTTCATGCTCTGTTTCAAAGGCAAAAGAGCCAGATTTTGACCTTTACTGCACCCACAAATATCCGAAACTATTCTGCAGAATGAATGCTTGCAGAAACCACGGGGAAGAACTACCACAACCACACACGATAACAGTGGAAGTCCAGGAGAGAAAGGAACAGGGACATTTCGGAGAGCCCCAGGCTGCAGCACCACCAAGCCCTCCCAGCACGGCCGGTGTCCTCTCACTGCTGGGGGCCCAGAGACGGGCCCGCAGCCGCCGTGCCCCGGCACCCCGCTTTGCGACGCCCGCGCCCCGCGAGGCGCCCTGGAAGCTGTGGGGTCCCAGCACAGCGTGCAACCGAAACCTCCGCGCAGGTTAAACGGCTCGACGATTTTGTATGAAAAAGGGAGGTATACGCTGCCTGAAAGCTTCAGCTGTGAACAGACTTAATGACAGCACGCAGTGCAGACGTTTAAGGTTTTCTTTTATCAGGCTGTAAAAATGTATATACAATTATGCCCTCCAAGCCTCCATAAGCAGGTATTAAGTTCAAGGAATGAAAGGGCAGTTTCAGAACCACCCACTGAATCTCTACACATTTTCCATGTCCTACCCATGGACTTCAGGTTCAACAGACTAAATCCACACTGCGCCTTTAATTACCATTGCTTAATGCCCTTATTTGGAGAAACATTTTCACATTTTTGTGCTTTTATCAAAGTAGACTGCCTTTAATTAAAAGCAGACCTGTAAAACAGTTTGTTTCTGTTGCCCTCTTTTCATGATAGCCCAAGTACTATTGCATAATTCCCCGTATTTACTTCAGTTTCTTGCTTACACTTTTTACACTAACCACATTCACAGGTTAAAAATACAATTAAAGACTATCCAGTCTTGCAAAGCTTCTCCATACATATCACTTCCCCCTTAACAGCTGAGGTAACTGATATATCTTTAGCTGTAGACTGTGTAAAACAGAATAAAACTGACTTGGCATTGTTTACAGGACCCATAAAAAATCATTTTAGTTACCTTAGCAATCAACCTGGCTAAAATGAATGCTCTCAGACCCATTCTACATTCCCAACATATTCTGAAAAGGCTCTGCCTGTTTCATTTTACGTCTCCTAATAGATTGCCTGCCATATTTCATGCTGAATCAATAAAGTTATATGTGCACAAATCGACTAAAATGATGTTTACTGGTATTTCTAATACAAGTAGTTTTTCAATGGGTATTTTGTTCAGCTTACAATAACTCTGGAAGATAAAGCATGCATAGTACTATCATCTCACTACCGGTCGGACAATGATTTTGCTTAGAAATTAGGTCATTTAAAGAAAAATAAAATGAGAGGACTTGCATTGCATTATAACTTACAGAGGAACGTTTTCTGGAGGCTGTGTGAGATGCACAGAACCAGCCATTTAAATGCATCGAGACTGGGCTGGGATTTATTCTGCTGATGGAAAGCCTGGACAAGTGGCCACAAAAATGTTGTTTATATATTCACCTATATTTATATATACACCCATATATCATGATATGGTAGGAATAAGTTGCATCAGCATAATCCTCAAGCACGTTATGACTGGATAAAAACTGCATGATAATGAAGTCAGAGAGTGTGAGCACAGCAAGAGGAGGTACAACCTGGTCTTCTCATGCAGCTGAGATAGGAAAGGAAGATTTTGTCTCAATTAACATTTGTACAAGCTATTTCTTTAAGTTTTGGTAGGTTTGGTTGTTTTGTTTGTTTTGTTTTTCTTTTTTTTTCTTTTCTTTTTGCAAGATTCAATAACAAGGAGACAGTTTGAAAGTGCTTTTGTTCACTGATGAAATCCATCAGTTATCAGGATCAAGCCCTGGCCTGATCCTGCCCCGCTGGAAAGTTAAAGGAAGGTGATGTGAGAGCAAGACGAGGTCTATACACTCCCACACAGCGCAGGACCAGAAGCCAGCTCCTGCAGGACGGAGCCCTCCTGAGGGCAGAACCCTGCGGTCCTTACGCTACCTGCCAGTTTCACCCGGCACAGGGTTCGGCCCTGCTCCATCGTCCTCCCCATTCCCACGCCGTGCATTGGGGGTCCTGCTGGGGACATGCACGCTGCCCCACTGGAGCCAGGGAGAGGATTTAGCCACAGGTGCAGCGCGGTGAGCATCTATCTACAGGTACAGAGCGTGCTCTGAGTAGACAGTTAAGGATCTACAAAGACTCCAAAAACTAAAAAGATAAAGCTTCTTCGCAGAAATAAACAGTCACATCGCTACACATGCATGCCAATGGGGAAGGATGCGCACAAAGACCCTCTCCCTCCCCATTGTAAGCCAGCTGGAATATCCCTCAGGAAAGAAAAAAATGGCATTGGGAGCTCTTACCTGGTAAAATTTATATTCCCAGCTACCAGCACACCTACAGCAGCAGGCTCTCATTGGGCAGCGCGCGCGAGGGTGCGACGGCAGATCGTTTCAGGTCACAGAAGTTTACAGCCATAAGGAAAAAAAACCCAACCCCCAAACAAAACAAAAAACTCCCCCAAAACCCACAACATGACCCAAATGATACCCCTGCAACGGTAGTCTCGTTACAAACAAGATGAGATGAAGGAGGGGTTTTTACTTGCTCCAAGGCATCATATGGAGCTTAATCACAGGCAGTTACGTATATGGTGCTCTTGGCCTTCAATCAAGTGTGTCATTTCGGTGGCAGCTGCCTACATGATGTAAGCAACCTGGGTGATCCAGTCCTTTGCCAATCACAGCCTCGTGCAGCTATTTTACAGCTGAACAATGGGGAAATTCGATTTCCCACGCAATGAGGTGGATGGAGTTGTAGTCCAGCAAGCTCAGCAAGCAAGACAGGGTCCCGCACCTCTCCTCCAGCAACCACAGACCTCAGTGAGCCAGTCCCACAGCTGATCTCCTGCCACTACCATCTCCTCACGCAGCCCATTTGTATCCTGATGACTTTCAACACACTCCGAAGCCACCGAGAGCCGAGACAAGCTTGCAAGGTGCCCAGCGAATTAGTGCGACACAGTGCGGTGCGTACTAAGGAGGATGCAGCTGCTACACGGAAAACAGTAAAACTTGGTGGGTGGAAAAGGTCTGAGCTGCCGGTGAGTAACAGGAGAAACAGCTCACACTCAGGACACCAGCAAAGCAGCTCAACCTTCCTTAATGCATTCCTTTTGATGTTCAAGTGGGTAAATCAGGAGGTAATCACCGCAAATCATATATTAAATCTAGTGATTGAAATAATCTCTGAAATACAACGAGGCAGGGCTGAATACATTAAACACATTATTAGGCGACCGGGCGACAGGCACGACTCTCTTTGGGAGTCTTCTGATTGCTGACACCGGCATCAGTAGCTGTTCGGGGCCAAACTCCTCTGTCGTTGTGTTGATTTTGACAGATTCATTAAGACTCATCTACTCAACCAGATGGCAAATGCTCCCTCTGCTCTGGGATCTTTGTTCTCATCTAACTCCACAAGAGCAGGACACCGCAGAGATACCGAGCACTTATTACATCACCTGCGTTATTAGCAAGGAGCGGGCCTCGAAATAAAGAAAAGCGCTCCCTGGGCAGCAAAAGTGCTGTTATGCTGCTCCATGGCAACTTGCATGCCCCTCTCCCCCGCACGCGTGTGCCCACAGCCACAGGGAAAAAAAAACCAAACCACCACACAGCCACAGCCACAGCCGCCACAGCACCAAGCAGGAGCGAGCGCAGGAACGGCCGGAGGGGTGAGCCGGGAGGGGGGCACCCGCAGGGCCCCCACGGCATCCCCCGGCCCCGCTGCGCTGCTGCCCCGTCTGAGCGAGCCGGCAGGGGTGGGCGAGCTGCCGGCAGCCTCCCCGGCACCCGCCAACAGGTCGGCTCCCCGTTAAGCGCCGGTGGCCCCCGGGGGGGGCTGCAGGGAGCCTACCAGGGGCTGCAGGGAGCCTACCGGGGGCAACCGGCGCTTCACCCCCTCGCTGGAGCCTCCCTCCCTTCTCGACTCACCTCTCCACCAGCCGGCTCCGCCGCTACAGGTTTGCTCGGCTCCTCTCCCCCCCCTCCAGATCTCTCCTGGCCGAGTTATTCGAAGGAGGGGGGGGAGGGGGTGCGGGAGGAGGCAGAGAGAGAGCTGGGCGGTGAGGATGGCGGAGCAATAAAAAAAGGGAGGGAAAAAAAAAAAGGAAAAAAGGCAAAAAAAGGGAAAAAGGAAAAAAGGGAAAAAGGGAAAAAAGGAAAAAAGGAAAAAGGGAAAAAAGGAAAAAAGAGGGGGAAAAGGGAAAAAGGAAGAAAGGGCAAAAAGGGAAAAAGGGTGAAAAGGGAAAAAGGAAAAAAGGGAAAAGGGAAAAAGGGTGAAAAGGGAAAAGGAAAAAAGGGAAACGGGAAAAAAAGGAAAAGGGGAAAAAGGCAAATAAAAG
>VXAL01002318.1:123897-199880 GCA_013399475.1 Chauna torquata | reverse complement strand
CGGTATGCTACTGCCTGGTCTTTTTATAGAAATAGGTTGAGGGAGGTGAGGCACTGGAGCAGGGTGCCCAGAGAAGCTGTGGATGCCCCATCCCTCAAGTGCTCAAGGCCAGGCTGGATGGGGCTTTGGGAACCTGGACTGGTGGGGGGTGTCCCTGCCCATGGCAGCGTATTGGAACCAGTGGGCTTTACAATCCCTTCCAAACCATTCTGTGATTCTATGAAATAGCAATGGAGGAGAAGAAACCACATCTGCATGTGTCTCCAGTGCTCCTGTGTGCACAAAGGTGTGTGCTTCTCTGCACCCTGTGCCCTAGTCCAGCCGGCCTGCCTGACCCTCTGTTTGATGCTGAGGAGCAGAGCAGGGAGCTGTTAATCACCAGCCCAGGCAGCTCTAGCAGGTACCGACTTCTCTGCAGTGGTAGAGCAACTGTACCTTGAAGGAGCGCACCTCACCTGGCTTGCTGAGCATCACCTTAGGCTTCTCAGCTGAGGTAAAAAGACCACTGCAGGTCAGCCAGGAGATACCTTTCCTTACTGCAGTCGTCTTTAGGGGGTTGCCAGAACTTGCTTGTCTTTCTGCTTCCCTTTCTGAATACACTGTAAGCACATGCCCTTTGGATCTCTGCCTCGTATCAAGAAATCCACCAAAAAGCAATTCCAGGGAAAGCCGGACCAGAGTACTTCAAGTGAGGTGAAATTCAGCTAAAGACAATTATAAATACATGGAGGGATGTTCTGATGGTGAAATCAGTGGACAGCAGAAGAGTCTCCAATGGGAGCCAAGCACGCGTCAACTAAAACTGCATTTGCTGGATCCAGGAAACAGCCTGGAGAGCCCGCCGGCATCTACAGCAACGTTCCCACAACCAGGAGAGCATTGAACAAAGACGAGGACCTTCAGAATAAGCATCAATTTTATGGCTCAAAGGCATTTAATTCACATCATGCCCATGCTGTACTTTTCTGATTTAAAATCCTTCCCACCTCCTTCCTTTCAGCCTTGTGGGCCATGGCATTTACCACGTTGGGATTTTACCATCAGAAGGAACATGATCACCAGCTCAGGAACCACAGGCAGAGGGATTTTTGCTTTAGCTGCTCTCTATGCTAACTAGAAAGCCTGTCTCCATCGATATCAAACTCCTGCTTCACCAGCTCATCTGCGATGCCCAAACACAGGATTTCTGCATCCTGCTGCCTGCTCGCTCTGTCCAGGGCCTGGATGGAGATGCAGGAATTTAGCAGTGCTCCAAGTCCCTTACAAGCCATCGGGGTGTGCAGGCCTGGCTACATCCTACAATTTTACCATTTTTATGAAGTCATTCACATTTTTGCATCCAGTGAGGATGCTGCTCCAGGAAGCTGTTTCTCAGCACCATTAGGGGAAGCTGAATGTTTCATCAGGGTGAGACCTGGATCAACCTCTTTGCATCCTTTTCCTTTCTTTTTTTCCCCTGATCCACAAAGAAACTTTCACAAGTGATTTCCTGAGCTTCATCCAGGCTGCTTACGTGAGTAAAGTGGGGGCAAAACCCCTCATTTGCAGCACATTATTCCCTGCCTTCAGCTAATTTCCTTTCCTTCAGCTCTGGAAGACATTAGCCAAAACGGTTCCAAGCTTCACAGCTGAATACAGTAGCTGGAAAATCCATTAGGGTTATATATTTATTATTAAAAATTGTTAAAGGACCAAGCTCTCATTAATCCCTAAATATATCCAGAATAACTCCAGACTTGTGTCTGAGTAAATAAGACCAGCCACCGGCCCTTTTCTCTGTCAAAATACAGAGCAGATCCTGCCAGACCCCCTGTTTTTAAGAACTCGTCCTCGGTACCAATGCAGACAGTGAGAGGAGGGAGCGCCCTCCGGAAGGAAATCAGCACCCCGATGTCCGCATCGCGCTCCTGAAAATGATACAGCGAGAGACAATATAATACTAACGTGACAAAGTAGCACGCTGCAGAATTATGTGAGGCAGGGCAGGTTGTTGTCAGAGACCTGCCTAGCTGCCTGTTGGGGACCAGTGGTGGTTGTCACTGTCACCACTGAGACATCGCTCTAATAACCAGTGGATTATTGCTTGATGTAATTTGCTTTCAAGCTGTTGTACACCAGTCAGACTGATTATAGTTCGTACCTCCCAGCTCGCAGGGAGATGCTCAGCAAATCCGCAGCCATGAGCCACCACAAGGTCTTAATTTCAGTTTCAGTGTCTTTTTAGACCAAGGAAAGCAGTGGCTGAACAGTGAGCCCGCAACAAATATGGCAGCAATAAATGCGGCATCCAAGGGGAGGCAGGGCAAACCAGTGAACGATTTTAGAAGAGGCCGGTGTTTAAAAATCCCCATATATTATCTGGATGTAAGGCCCGTAGGGTCAAACTTGGAGGTCCCAGAGATGAGAAAGTCCTCTGTTGAAATTAAGTAGTTGCACTCAGTTAGGGGTGGCCCACTGAAATTAAAATGCAGAAGATCTGTGATGGCCATTGAAGTGAGGAGGCCTCTAATTATTCCCACCGGTACTTAGGGGTGAGTTCGGTTCACTCCAACTGTAAATGCCCCAAGAAATGCATGTTTGGCTGCTCCCTGGAGAGAGTTCAAGAGCACTGCACGGTCTAATGGCTCTCACAAGTGGGATAAGTTTTTCAACTTTCAGCCTAATTTTTCGTATTGCTTAATTTCATCCCATTATTTCTGATTAAACACTTTGTGGAAGGCGTACAATTGCTCCCTAGCCTGGATTTTCATGTTTTAATGATGGTTAATTATTCCAGGAGAAACTTTCATTTTTACTTCTTATTCATCGTGCTTTTGCGCTGGGTGGTTTATTCTGAAGTTTAATTAGCACATTTCAGAACTAAATATCTAGATTAAATCATTGTCGGGCGAGCTGTGCTTGAGGATTTACGACCGCTGTGCACAGCCTCCGTGCACCTGCCAACACGCGCAACCGATGCATGGATCGAGGGGTTGTGTGGGCTCGCGTGTGTTGATGGAGGGGTTGTTTGGGCTCGCTTGTGTTCATCAATGGGATATTTGGGCTGGAGACAAGCCAGCCAAACACTGCAACGGGCTCGGGGAAGCAGCATCTTGCTGCCCCGCTGCGCTGGGCTTTCCTGCATCCCACCCCCTCCCTGCTGCAGAGGAAGAGGATGGACGAAGGCACTGATGATGATGGGTAGAAAGGGCAGCCTGAAGCTGCTTCAGGCACCGGCGGAGGTACTGCGCGCACTGACAGCGGGTCTGGGCCGCGGCAGCGCTGGCGGAGTCACATCTCCAACCCCACCATCTGCTCGCATCCAAGGCTTCATTTCAGCCTATTAGAGAGATTGGGGCTGGCTGCAAACATCAGATGTAGGCATAGGTTTGGCAAAAGTCCATCCCTCTCCTGCTGTCTCAAACACCAAGATTTTGATTCAAGCTCATCTGCAAACGCTAAAAAAGCTTCAGTTTTGCAACAGAGTCCACCCTGGTGGAGCTCATCACAAAACGAGACCTTCGGGGAGAAAAAAAAAAAAACAAAAACCCAAACCAAGAACTCCTTTTAATCACGTTATCTCAACAAACTGAAGCTATAGACAAATGTGATTACACCCACAAAAATCTGCTCGCTCCCAGCCGAGAGTCCAAACAGTCGGGGCGCAGCCGAGGCCAGAAGAACGCACTGCTGTGCGCGTAAGCTCTTCCGCGCAAGCAAGCCGGACATCCAGCGAGCTCTTGCAAGGGGCTCCATCCCCCAGATCGGCAGCAATGCCCATGTGTGAGAGAAAAGCACCTCCTGTTCATGCCGTTGAGCAGGCTGGTTTTACGCTCCTTATTTACACAGAGAGCTCTGGCACACTGTGTAATGAAAATGGGGAAGGCTTCAAGCCCTTTGCTAGCCCACAAAAACAAGACGACTGTCTGCGCCAGCACTGCGAGGCAAACAGCCCCAAACCAAACCCAGAAAACTCACAATGAATTTCAGTGGGGAGGGCTTTTTTTTGTTTTGTTTTGCTCTTAGAAAGATAGCCCTGTAATTTAGTGACTCATACGTTCTACATCCTTTGTTGCTTTTCATTTTCAACATCTTTAAACTGTTTGTGGAGAACTCACTTATTTTTAGACTTCCCATCAACGAGAGACGTTTTAGCTGGTTCGGAGGGGAAAAGCTCCACTGAGATTTTTGTATCTGAGGTGTTAATAGGCAAATTTCCCTACGGGAAGATATTTTCTTCTCTTCTTTCATGTCTCACTTGGAAGCTGGGCAGTGATTTTTAGGGCACACGGAGGTCTGACCTGATGGATGGAAGAGGAGGATGGCCACAAACAAAAGCAGACGTGTTGGGACTTGAAGGACAAATGTGGGCTCCAGGAGCACTAATCATCTTCCTCCCTCTTCATCAAATCTAAAAATCCCCCGCCATGCCCCAGAAAGCCTCTGTATGGTGAAGGGGGAGAGCATCTCACAGCCCAGCACTACCCCGCATTTCTCCTGGCTGGGGCAAAAGACACAAGGAGCAGTTTAGACACCTTGCGGGGGTGGGGGTGGGGAACAAATTTAAATATATTTTTGCTTTAAAAATTCTAAATATTTGATTTTTTTTTCCCCACAAAATTGACCTTTCAAAACAGAAAATGCTGTTCTAGTCACTTGATAGATTTGGGTTTTCTTTGGATTGTTTACAAAATCCAATACCTCCTTTCAGATTGCAGCTTTGAATTTTTTTTGGAGGAACCTTAAAATTAAATTAGAAGAAATTTCAAGATGAAAATTGGCTCCACAGCCCTCAAAGGGCCCATTTCATTTAAAAACAAAGTGCTGAATCCTGTCTGCTTCTCTTTTTTTTTTTTTTTTTAATTTTAATTAAGTCAATCAACAACAGAAAGGCCTCCAAATGAAAACCCTGCTGGCACCAAACGTCCCTGAGCCTCCAGATGTGCACTGCTCCACCTCTGGCTGGCGCTGCAGTGCGCCCGCTGCCCACAGGCCACTCCGGGCAGACGCCTTGCTCAGAAATGAGAGCAAGAGACGTGCCCGTGCAGCAAGGGACACATCCTGCTCCTCCGCGTGCAAAGGAGGAGAGAGGGTCCCAGACCATACTCAAAAATACATGCTACAGACCTGATCCTGAGCTCTAGGGACATATGCCACGGACCCTTTGCTTTGCACTATAGAGATATTCAGATTTTGCCAGCACATGCCACCCTAAAGCAGGCAGCAGGACAGGACAAGCCACCGTCCCTGCGGTGTCCCCAGGTGCCAGCTCGCTCTGCTGCCGCTGCACGTTGGGTTTGCGCTGCGCCGGCTGCCAAGTGCAAAACCAGCTCCTGAGCCCAGAAACGACAGCGGCTCTTTGGCCAGCACGAAGGAGCATTTTCCAGGGCACATTTGTAATATTGCTGAAAGCTGCAGTCCTAATGGATGTCTGGAAATATTCCATGGCACTCTGGCTGTCACCTCCCCCCAGTGTCACAGACAGGTCCGAAATACCCAGGTTCTGTTCAGCAGTCTCCAGCCATCGTAAGACTTCATAGCAGGTTTGTGTCCTGGCCGCCACTATGTTTCTGGTCCAGACTTTATTGTGGCTGTAGCCCGACATCACCCACCCAGCTCTTCCTTTTAGGGATGCACAACCCCAACCAGTGTAACTATGTGCCCAGCTGTCTGCTCTACTTGTTCTCAGGCTCCAGCTTCACGTTTGCACAAAGCCAGCGCATCCTCTGGAGGAGCTTCCACCGTCTCCCCATCACACACTTCCGTACAAGACACTGCATATGTGAGATCAGCCTTTGTCATTTCACAAGTCCTTGCAAATTAGCACAAAGTCACTTTGCTCAAACTCTGATGACCCAAACTCATTGGTACACGGCTTGGGAGAAACATCTCCAAGAGAAGCCGGCTCAGGGAACGGGCTCTTGAACGGCAAGAGCAAGGCACAAGGATAAATGTGTGCGGGCTGCAGCGTGGACAGTGTCAATAGGATTAGGTTGTTCTATTATTTGTCATGCCATATGCCCCAGAACTCGATCCACAAATCTGAGCCATCAGCTGTGAACACCTGTCAAGGAGTTAAGTAATTTTCCAGTTTCTGGGTAGAATAACTGGAGACAATAAAGCTGATTTAATCAGCAAGTACTTAACTCCAGAAACACAGTGGCTTAAAAAAAATATCTTGGTATATTTTGTAAATGAAAATCTTTCTGCATTAGAGTTAAACCGGAAAAAAAAAGAAAAGAAACCTCCTTAGTGGATGTATTGCAGTACAGAAGCAAGGCAGGTATTAGGTGAATATATGGTGGAAAGGAGATAAACAGGACATCATGTTCTCCTGCTTGTCCACAGGAGACAGAAATCCCCATTTAGAAAACCCAATAAAAATGTAATTCTTTCATAACAACTGCATCCACAGTATATTGTTTCTCTGAGAAAAAAAATTATAAGTGACTTTGAAGTCCTTCAATGCCATCAAGAACACATTTTTTGCTGCTTTTGAGATACTTTGGGAAAAAAAATATGAAAAAAAATTAATGACTGCTAACAGCTGAAACAGATGGTCTGCTGTGAATCCCCACAGCCTCCTGCAACTGTGAGTCAAGCCATTTTTCAAAATGGTGAAGAAGGAAGGGGAAAAAAAATCAATTTCCAAGATTACCAGGCTTCCAAAAATCTGTTTGGACTTCCCAGCTGAGAGCCAATAAAAATGGAGGGATTGGCTGGTTTAGACCCTCCATGGGCTCAAACCCAGAGTGTCCCCCACCCACACATCATGTGCACATAGATGGTCTGGACACATTTGCTTTTGGCGCAGTCCCACATGATGTGGGATAAGGTTTTAACTCTAAGATTTTGGCTAAGGACCATGTACACTACCTGATTCCCAACACGCGCACCCAGTGCCGGTCCCCAGCGCCGTCCCCACTGCCCACCCTGAGCAGCAGCATCCCTCCCTCCCTGTCCTCCTGGCCACCAGCCCCTGTTGCAAGGAACGAGTTGAAATGAGAAAGCCACTTGCCAGGAGGGAAACTCCGGTTGCTTGCTCCTCTGCTGCGGCTCCTCCTTCTCCCTGGGCGACTCGTCCCCTCGGCCACCTTCATGCTTGGGCTGCCCCTCTCCACGCTCTTCGATCAGCCCCATCAGGCAGATGAGACGGCAGGTTCTGGGAGGTGCGCGAGCTCATCATGGGGACAGCGAAGCCAGCAGTGCGACTCTGTAAGGAGTTGACAGAAACTTACTGCACACACTGTACCAGTTTATCATTTATTTAAACTCAATCTTTCAATAATTCATGCCAGCCTTTCACTGTGGAGCAGGACAACAATGGCAGGAGCACAGTGACACAGGCAGTGAATAACCACATCTGGAACAGATGTTCAGTTCTAAATAAAAGCTGGTTTTGCAGAGAATGTTAAACACCATGGGAGGAGTGTGCTCTGGGACACAGCCCTGCTCCTTCCAGGGGGCAGCAGCGATTTGTTCATATGTTTTGCAATGCAGAGTTAGGACGGATCAAATGAGAAATCCAGGGCTGACTCCAGCTGCAGCCCAGTAGTTAGGAGAGCAGACCTGCAGCATCTGCAGACATCCCTGGGCACAAACATGCACTGCTGTGCGCCCACCTTGTTGCTCCTAAGAGCAAGCTGGGTCCAGACCCAGGGTGAGGGGGTTACAGGGAGAGGGGTGAGGACACCCTTGCACAAGAGGAGAAGCTGAACCGCTCAGGTATCTCCTCAGGGTGCCCACCTGCACTGAGCGCACCTGATCTCTGAGCCCTCAGATGGGGTACCCCCTTCAACGAGCATCTCACGAGTATCATGGGATACCTCACCATGGCTCCCCCTTCTCTTCTGCATCCAAGACAAACCAGGGTCTCCACTGCCAAGACCCTTCATGGCTTGTAGCTTGGTTGGCCGCCATCTCCAGTTCCCTGTTGGGACATCAACCCATGCCTTCAGCCACCCTGCAGTATCAGCCACTACCAGGCTCGTTACACTTTTGAACAAAGCACTTTATTCCTTCTCCTGTGCTGGCCCTTGCACTCGGGGAAGTGTCCCAAAGTGATTCACACATGTGCCATGTTATCCTTCCCGAAACCGCATCCCTAACAGCCATCAGCCTGCTTGTGCACTGAGATGTCCCCTCCTCGTGCCAGCTGCCTTTATCTGTGTTCTCCCCTGCACATCTGTTGCTGGCCTCAATCTCCTCGTACATGGTTTTTAAGTGCTTTGAAGCAAAAGCCTACTTGCCATTTTGTCTGCAAGTGCACAACACCTCGCACACTTGAGGCCTGACCCAGGACCAGACCTCCAAGGTGTATTATTGTTATTATCACCACTACTAGCATTGTTATTGCTGACCCTCAGATTCCACTTGGGCTCTGGTTTCAGTCCTTATATTTTTTTGGACTAGCTTATTTATCTGTGTTTTGCAACACCGCCTGCAATGCTGGACCCCACTCTGTGTCTGGATAATGCAGATTTACAGACAGCTTTCATTGCAAGTTTTTTTTGCTAATAGTGTCCTGTTCTTAAAAATGAACCTTGCACTTTACCCTGCAAGCCAACCACTTAATGCCAGAAAGAAATAGTCTTTTTTCCTAGATAATGGCTGATCTTCCAGATTGACTGGATAATGAAATAATTAATGACATTAAAGCCCATTAATCAGTAACAAGTAGTGAATAATACATAGTGCAAGACTGTCAGCTGCTCCTGAAGGACAAGCTAAGGGGAATCCTGGGGAAATAATGAAGCCATTCAAAATTGGGTCTCCTGATCTCTGTGCCTTCCTTCTTATTTCCTTAAAGTGGCCAACAATCAATGCTGATCGGTTCTTCACCTGGGGGAGCTGGACTTGTGCCAGGCTGTCCAGATTAGACCTCGGTATTTGAGAAATTCCCACAGCATTCACAGCCCTGCTGAATTTCACACCTAGCAAGAACACACTTTCAGCAATTTCTTCCACTCCCTGGTACAGGACATGAAAAAACAAGGGAGGAATTCAGGAGGGCCGCTCTCTACGCACACTTCTGATCATGCTAACGTTGGTGGTAGGAGAACGTGGCTCACACCTCTGGCAGGATTTTCCCCTGTGAGCCTGTTCTGACTTGAGCTCCATTTCCCCAGAAGCATCCCAGGAGGAAAGGGCACGTTGTGTTGCAATGAACACTTGTCATGAGAGTGGGTGGATGACAGGAAACGCTACAGCAGATCTCAGAAATAAATGTCTGAGCAAAGCCACCCCTCGGAGAGAGCAGCCAGCGGGGTCACAGTTAAGAGCGCAGGCATCTCTATTAGTGCAGAGGCTGATTTATTAGTCTCACTGTGCATCTACACCCACAGAAAATGTGGTACCCTTGGGGCCAATATCTTCAATCCACATTTGTAAGCGTCTCTCCCAAGGGACTGCTCAGCTGTGTTACACGGAGCTGGTGACAGCTTCCCTCCATCTTCACAGAAGGTACCAAGATGCATAAAACAGCAATCCTAGGAAAAGAGCCATTCAGGTCTGGTTAAACGCCATCCTGAGCTGCTGAGGACCATTACTCATGTGGAGCTGCAAGTGCTCAGTCTAGGACAGTGGACAACATGAGACCCAGTGGGGTCACAGATGCTAGCCCTGGTAATGGTAGCCTTCCAACAACTCTCCTTCTCTTGCATGCGTAAAGGATACCACAAAAAACTGTAATTTCACCCTCTCCTGCTCATTTTAAGTTAGAAATGAGTAACTAATGCTAGCCACAAAGTATGTCAAGGAACAGAAAAATATCATGTAAAAAGAAATATTTTATTCTGCTCTAAGATTTTTACTGGTTTGAATTCTCAGTGTTAATTAATCAAACATCAAACTCCACAGAAAAAAAAAGAAAAAGATGTACTCATAAGATGGGCTATATGCACAAACACAGAGGTGGGCACATCCCCCTTTCTGTGGAAGTTTTCCTTAGCATTTCACAGCCATCTCCAGCAAAGCTGGGCTGCACTGGCCAGAGCACAGGAATTGTGACAAGGGAAGGGATGACTCCCCTCAACTCGGTACAGCTGGACAATCAGTGCCAGTGTTGGGTCCTTCAGAATTAAAGAAATGTCAGCATTTTGGAGTGGCAAGTCAGTGCAATACAAGTGGAGTATCTCACATATTAAGGGAAAGAAGAAGGAGCAACAGCAACAAATCGCAGCAAGAGAAGCCTTGGGACAGGACCCAGAGAGGTGACAGATCTCCATCCTTGGGCTGGAGAAGGCCCTGCACAACTTTGGACAGGGGTTAGACTAGAGATACAAAGGGTCCCTCCCAAGCTAATTTTTTCCTTTTTTTTTTTTTTTTTTCCTTTTTTATCACTTTGTAGGATCAAAAGCAATCAGGAAGAGGAGAAGCTTAAAAAAAGTTTTTTAAAAAAAAAAAAAGAGGTGAAACCCTTTTTAATCCTTTTTAATCCCTTACATAGGACATCTCCTCTATATTTGCCTTAAGTCGATCTCCCAGTACTCAGAAGAGGCTGTGAATACAGCATGGAAACATCTTTACTTTGGTTGAGTTTTGTCACTAAAATAGTTAAGTGGGAAAGCGTTTACAACCCAGCCCCACCGGCTGGCCAAGCACTGCAGTGCTCCTGGCCCTAAGTTTACTTTTCTCCTTTGCTTTTCGCTCTCTCATGCCAAGCGTAAGGATCTGGCCTGCTTTGCAGCCCTCTTTGCCAACATGATCACAGTGACTCACTCAACAGCTCTTCATCACAGCACATTCTTTCAATGGGACTTCATTTTGGATGGCACTGTCTTCAAAATCTGATGCTGGAGAAAGGCAAGAAATGCATAAATACGGGCGCAAAGTGAAGGGGGTGGGGGGCAGTGGGGTTGGGTCAGAACTGGTGGGGTGACACTAACTTTTTTACCTCCACTGGCAGATAGCCAATTGCATGAATAAGAGAAGAAATCCAGCTCAAAGGAAAAAGAAAGGTCCTCACATCACTTCTTCCATCGGGCTGACACCTCTTCATCTTGGGGAATTTAACATCTGTTACATAACTCAGAGAACATGTGGTTATTTTCCAGGCTTATTAATAGCTCAAAACCTAAGACTGAAAATGAAAATCAGCAGCTGCTCCAGACTTCACCTCTTGGAGAAATAGGTGAGAGCAGGTACAATGGCTGGCTGGGGGTCAGGGCTTTCGTTCACTCCAAGGCTCCTCATTACAAGCCATGAAGGACACAGTTTGGGCTGCACCTCTGCTGCAGAAACATCTGGATCTCCAGATTTTCCTACTTTTTCTTCACATCTCATTTTCTCTCCAGTGAAGGCACATTTCATAGGAGGAGGCAGAGGAGAGGATCTCTCACTCTCCACGAGAGTGAACTGGAAGAGTGCATATGGGAGGGGAGGGAGATGTTTCGCTGTCCCTCGCGTACATAAAGCATGTTATTCATCAGGTGTTCAGTAGCATCCAAGATGACTACCAGGGCTTATAGGGCTTTGATGTAAGGATTTTTTCTTAATGCATATGTTGCCTTCTCTCTAACTCAGAAAAGAGATTGAAGAAATGCACTTGGCACCTGGAGCAGTAAGAAGGCTGGTCATAACCTGGAGTTCTCTGTTTCTGGTGGGGATGGAAGTACACCACCATGGGCATACCTCTCTGCTCAGGAATAAATACTTTAAATCCTCCCTAACAATATTTCCAAGCAGGATTCAGGCTGGGCAATAGGCTTGGTAAAGGCAAGTCTGTGGCTGGGACAAACATGTGTACATGTCTGTTCTTGAAATGCACAACCTGCAGCTCATATGCCTTTATCACACAACGGTAAAGGAAAAACCCAGCAGCCCTTGCCATCTCCAGCCCATCTAAGCTGGAGTGACAATACAGGGTCATGCAAGTGATCTTCTCATTAAGTGGCAGAACCTAAAGTTAAAGATCAGCTTGCTCCAGTCCCAAATTCATGCACGGCTCTAAGCCAATGAAGAAAAAGCAAACCTGACAAAAGATTGTGACTAATGCAAAAACATTTTCTGGCACTTGATAAAGGCCAAGAACATTTCACAAGCGCAGCTAAGTTCACCAGACACCACTGTTTGCTACAGGGAAGATGTGGTTGCAATGTCCTCTGCTCAGCTCTCAGCCCTGCCGATTTCGGACGTTCCCACGAGAGGCAGGTGACCCACGCCTAAGAGCTCAGTTGGCCGGATTCAGAACACCCAAGTACATGGCCAAACATCAGGCTATCAGAAACCAAGAGCTAGTCTTTTCCTAGCTCAAGTTAGGAGAAATGCTTGAATAGCAGGACAGAGAGTAGAGCTTATACATCTTGTCCTACCAGGAAAAAGCAGACGGACTGTTATTCATGTCCAATCAATATGCAAATATTTACACAGCACAAAGCAGCAGCAGGAGAAGCTAAGGCAGATCTACCCAAAGACATGACATTTGAGGCAACTCCAACAGAAAGCAAAAGACCTTGGCTCAAGAGCTTTCAAATCGAGTAGAGAGATGCCTTCAGGCAGCACAGCCCACCTTCTGACTCGCTATTGGATCAGCAGAACTGGCATGAATCCCTGACCCCACACATCACAGCCTGTACGTGGTCAAGAACCACAAGACATCTAGTATGCCCCAGCAGAGCTGGGGGAACAGGGTCATGGACCCTTTCTGCAGCCTGGAGCTGGGCCCTGCTTGGCTTTGCAGCTGATTCTGCCGCCCCCAGCACGCCTTGCTGGCTCCTTCGCTCCCACCCCAGAGCTGTGGGTTACTCAGCTCCTCACTCCACCCCCTGAAGAAATTCCCATGAAAACTGAATGATCCACTGGAAAAAAAGTTTAAGTGAACCATTTCCTTCAGTTTGAATACACCAAATTCAGGAACTGTGTCAGTTGATCCAAAACTACATTTTCAGACCAAAACCAGAAGGTAGTACTTTGGCAGAGGAAAACAACTGTCAGCTTTGTCTTAATGTACCTGAGATTTTTTTCCCCCTCCCTATACCTGTTTCATCCCCATCCTACTGAAAGTTCACTCACTTTTACTTCCATGGGTAGCACATCATGTTTTTCGGGTCCACCAGGCCTTGCTTATGTCACCACATGGAACTGAAACAGACACTTCTTACTTCTTCCTCTGTACCTGGGCTGATCCTGAAAGCTTTCCTGGGAGAATGTTGCACAAGGAAAATTCCCTGTGGAGTTTCAGAGCTGGAAGAAATCACTCACTGCATGGAAACGGCAATAGCCACAAGAGAATTACACTGCAGCAGAAGCGTCTGCGGAAAGGGGAGAGGCTGTTCTTGCCATGGTCGGCCTGACATCACCGTCTGGCAGTGATTTCCACAGCACTGCATCTTGAAATACACTGGGTGCAAAATCCTGCACAGGTTGATCAGCCTAGAAAGACTTTTCAGAAATTTTCTCTGTAAATCCAGACATTGTGGGATTCTCACACTGGATCTTCCATTCCAACTATTCCTTTTTGCCTTTGTATACTAAGCGCCAAACCTGCTGCAGGGCAGCAGTTCTAGGGTCAGTTGGATGCAACTCTGTTTATTAGCATAATAAATATGGAGCCACAGAATATTAGGAAAGGAGTGCACTGAAAACTTCAAAGCTCTTCGAAATTTAGAAAGCATCTAATTATAACTGTTACCCAACAAGGAGTTTGCACATTACTCAGAGTCTTTAGAAAAAGCAACTGGCAACATCAGAAAAATTATAAATCGAGGATTTGGAGTAAGTGACCTCCTGTTCTTATTGTGCATTTGCCATGTAATGAAAGAAAAACAGGAAGGAGTCTTGCCAAGGTATGGGGAGGGGGAAAAAGGAAAATGACAACAACAAAAATGAAAGGGATGTTGTTGGCAGAACTGAGACTTGCAAATTATTACCGCTCCCTTCCACCCAACTTCTGTAACATAATTGCTGTGTGCTGAGACTAATTCACCAGAGATGCTTCTACTGTGAATGTGGAACCACCAGGTCGCTGCCCTGCACAGAGCAGGTGGCTCCATCCTCAAAGACCCAACCAGGAACACAGGCAACAGCAAGGAAGACAAAAAGAAACATGGCTTAGGTCAAAATCTGGCAGGGCTGGATCTAAGCAGAGCTTCAGTAGATATTTATTAGGATGGCTAGGCTGGAAGACCAGTCAGCAAATAGTTATTTTGAACTCAGAGCTTCAGTCACTATCAACCAATTGCACAAATAAAGACCTTGGCATATAGGAGATGTCCAGGCTTAATTGGGTGGTACCCAGTGGTTATTTTAGCACACAAATATGCTCATCCATCTAGCTAATGATGCTTCTCCAACCACATTTTCACATATTACTCCTGATATCCATAGCTTCCAGTTATAGTCACAAAGCCACACTCAACCCCGATCCACACCACTACTATTTATACAGGAACCAAGTTAGCAGGAGATAGATATTTGGTGATGAAAATCCTGGTCAAGAACAGGTTTGTCAGGGAGTGGCAGAGGTGGGTCTGCTCCGTGATGGGAAAAAAGAACCAGAAGCCACAGGTGTCCTTAGTGCAGGCAGTGCCCTCACCAGCTACAAGATCTGAATGCGAAGAGCAGAGATGAGTGCTAGTAACAGGACCAAGGAACAGTACCTGATAAGGTGAGAAATTAGGTCCAATGCCCACCCGAGGAGCTCAAGTCAGGAGCAGATAGGCCTGGAAACAGAGCTACAGGGTAGGTCTAGGAGCCATCCAGGTAACAGGATTGAAGAAAAGTTACTTACAACTTAGTTCTGAGCGCCTTCCAGTAGGCAGAAACCAGCTGGACACAGGCACACCTACAGCACACCTCCTGCAGGGAGGGAGACCTGGGGCTGAGCTTAAATGGGCTCCTGGACCATGGGCAGGGCTATGGGTGGGATCCCCGTGAGGCTGCTTAGGGCAATTAGTGGCCTGAGGGCTCTGGTAATGATAAAGCTTGAGCCCAGCATTCAAAAACACAGTGGAACTGTGGTTCACATGTTGAATACCAAAAGCCTTTTCCTGGCATCTTGACCGATGCTCCCCTGGAGGTTGTTCTGTGCTATAGTAAGAGTAAACTGGGGAATGTTACAGTATGGAACAGCTGGTGTTCCTGTTGAAATCAGCTGCAAAGCAGAGAGGACTGTCCTGGTATTCTACATCCATGCACAAAGCTTTGCCCTGGCTCAAGAAAGCAAATGTGAGGATTTATAGAAACACCAAGACATTTGCTTAACCTCAACATGTGTTCACGTGCCATTGATTTAAGCTACTTTATTGAGGTTATATGTTTTTCTGAATCAGGACTTTGCTAGCAACTCCAGCTAAGTTCTGTAAAACAACTTTTTCAATGTTTATGTTGTTTTTCAGCAGCATTTAAGATGTTACTTATCAAAAGGGGCTTCCACGACTTACGTATGTTAAAAAAACACTCCAAAATACATGCGATGTATATTGTATTCAAATGTTCTGTGTAACATTCTTGTTTTTTTTCGTAAACTTGATACGTTCTGTTTTTATATTCTGAAGTTATACCTCATACCATATCACTGAGCAAAGTTTTTCATTTGGTTATACATATTATTCACTGTGCCCTTGTGTGTTCTCCCTCTCTATTCCCTGTTCTACTTATTTACTTCAAAATAGAACCCAGTCATCTCTCACACAGCACTGTAATTTTTATCAAAAATTTTCTGCAAGATGTTAGCAAAACATATTTAAGTCTGACCCCAACAACCATACTCATTTTCTTTCAAACATTTCAATTACTACTTAATTTAGGCCCGCTTGGATAGTCCTGCTGCCTCTAATATGACCACTGCCACAGCAATGTAGCAGTGTTTTCAAAATGAAAGTTTTTTTTAATTGTTCATGGAAACGTTAATAATGTAACTTCATTCAATATGGTGCATTCTACCACTAAACAGTTTTACTGCTTTCTGGAGATGTGGCTTAGAAACAAAAGAAAATAATAGGGCTTGCCTTGTGTCAAAATGGTGTACACAAATGGTGCAAAGGCTGAACTCCAAGTTCTACCTCATGGCCCCGTCTTCTGCTGACAGGTGGCTTAAGAGGCACTATGAGCAATCTCCAGCTGGCAGCTGGAATAGCTGCTGGCTGATTTTGAGAAGGGGAAACCAGCTACTTTTGTTGCTGATTTATCAATACCATCCAAAGTAGGCAGGAGTGTGGAGACCAGTTCAGAGCTGCTGCCTGCAATAGTTTTGCAACTGTCAGGAGTCAAAGAATGGGGATACCCATTTGGATGGGGCTAGTGATACAGCTGTCACTCATTTTGCTGGAAAGATGCTGACTGGTGGGGCTATGCAATGCCAGGACACGCTGGGTAGGCTACCTCTAGCATATCTCACTTGAGGTATGATGTCTAAAATAACATTTGAGCATCATAAATAACTGACTAGCAGAGCTAAAATCATTGAGTCCAGAAGCAGTAAAGCAGCTCTCAGTTTGGTTCTGAGATGCCCAGGACCTCCTTCAAGATGTAAGCATTGCTCATATGACCTTAAAAATTAAAAGTACATCAAAAATGAAGAAGCTGCTTGAGAAGAAATTGAAAGGAGCAGTTAGAAGAGTAAAACAACTGTTGTAAAACTCCATATTGCAAGCCTGGAATAAACATACACTGCCAAATAAAACAGAGTTAAAAGAAAAAAGTTTGTGCAGCTACACAGTGGAGCAGAAGAGTTAAAATGCATTTTTTGAAAAGCCCGAGTCATGTTCAAGAGAGGAAATAGATTCCTGAACATGACAAATTGCATGGAAAAGAATGATACGGCAGGCCAAAAAGGGTTTTGAGCAACAACTTGCTAGAGACATAAAAGGTAACGATAAAACCTGTTCAGAAACATTAGGGGAAGGAGGTTTGCCAGAGAGGTGGCGTGGCTGACAGATGATCACTGCATAAAAAGCTTACTCAGGAGAGGCAGATCATAGCAGAAATTTTAAATGAATTGTTTATATCGTTCTTCATTACGAAGGAGGTGGGGAAAGGCAAGAAACAGAGATAAATAATCTTTTTTCATAATGAAAGAAGCATCGTATGGCAATCCCAGAGAATCCCATCCAATAGATCTACTCATTTATTAAGAAATGATCTGGGGACTGGGAGTGTGTGGGGAGTGAGATGATGAAATTTATTAGTGATACAAAATTAATCAGGATAATCAAAACCAGAACTGTTTGTAGCAGTTACAAAACAAAACAAAACAAACAACAAAAACTTACAAAGCCCAATGTTTGATGAATAAAATAACAGCTGAGTTTCAGCACCAAACAGTGCAAAATAACGTACATGGAGAAAAATAACCTGTAGTCTCCCTACAAAATGGTAAGCTCTGAACTAGTCATTACCATTCAGGAATGATTTATTGGGAGGAATACGGATAGTTCCTTGAAAACATCAACTCAGAGTTCAGCATAACCATGGTTAAATATAATGCAAGTGATTGCTGACAAAGAAAATAGATACCAAAACTGAAACTATGCTGTTGTCTGAACCATTGTGCACCTTCATGATGAATACATTTCTGCTCAGTGCATCCCAGAAAGGAAATAACAGAGATAGAAAGGGTGAGAGGAAGGAAGTGAGGTTGAACAAAGCCAGAGAACAGCTTCTGTACAAAAATAGGCTAACACATTAGGACCCTTCAATCTGGCAAAGAGGTGGTTGGAAGGGATACAGGAGACGCTTATCAAATTAGTTTTATCATATACTCAACATCATGGGGAAGGTCAATAGAGAGCAAATACACACTGTTTCTCACAGCACCAAACCTTGGAGGTATCCAATGAAATTACCAAGAGCAGGTTTTAAAGAAGCTAATGGAAGTATTTTTGCAAAGAGTATACAATTACAGTGTAGAATTTTTTTCTGGAAGACTTCATGGTGCACAAAAGCAGAAATCGGTTCAAGAAGGAATTAAATAATTCACTGAAAATGAGACAGACATGGCCTCCAGGTCAGGAAGAGTCCATGAGTGACCAACGGAAGCTGGAAAGCTGTAGGAGAATACATATGCTGCACTTGCCCTCTTCCAGGAGATTAGGTGAAAAGGGAATTTGTTCTACGCATAGTGGCTGTGTCAAGGCATGGAGCTGCCATACCATTGCCCCGAGACTATGCAGCTTTTTTTTCTGCTGACACAGAGGGAAATGTTTCCTCCTGTAGCTGCTGGACACTGAGAGCTAGAAGACAGCAGACTGCACCAATTTTATGTGGATCACATTTTTGACAGAAAGTGTTCAACTAATAGTCAAGAAAAAGCCTAGTGAGTTATCGAATGTGACCCTATGCTTTGCACAGAGCAGGTTCTTTTCATAATTCACACTATGAAACTCAGCTAATCTGTTCTTTAATATCCTCTATGGTGAATCTGACTTAAGCACATTATCATAAAAAATAAATATCTTTTTTTTCAGATACTTCCATAGGCTTGTCTTCAAAAAACTGCACAGCAGAGATGGGTATTCTGCCTTGTCACATACTTTAGTAATGTTCTCATTGGTCCATAATCCCAGCACAACCAGGTGCCCCTGGCAGGCCCCAGAAATAGTAGAGGGCCTTGGGGACCTGGAGAATGTCCTTGTCCCACCAGCTGTCCTCAACAAGACCTGGCTGCTCCTGAGTCCCTCCTGTCTGCTCCGAGCCGCTGCAACCACAGCTATTCCACATCATGACTTCCCATGCTGGTAGTGGCTGCAGGTGGTGGTAGGGAAGGGAAGAGGGAAGTCTCCACGCGGACTCTGGTTTCTCCAGGTCCATCGACCAAGAGCCTGCTGTATTGTCCAAACACGGATGCAAAGGGTGCTTGCTGTGGTTTACGTCACAGCACTTTGTTTTCTACCCCTGGCTTTAGCTTTATACTTCCTGCACAGCTTCTACTCACATGACCCCACAATCATTTTTATAAACAAACCTGATTTTCTTCAAGCTTTTTTTTTCACTAGCAACACGTTAGAAAACACGAATGGGATACCTACTGGGGATAGTTCATATGACAAAGGTAGCGATATAGATAATGTTGTTATTCCTTACAAAAAGCCCACTGCAAACTGTTCTCTGAAATGTGGTTTGATTTTGTTTAAAAACCAAGTATTTCTGGAAGAGCCCGGAGCAAGCCTTCTCCTCACCATCCACTCTGTAGCTGTACCTTCTGACAACAGTGCTCATGAGTTGCAACAGAGGGCTGCTTCCCTCCCCTAAAGAGCCAAACCACCAGCCAGAAGAAATCAAAAGCGACTTTGAAAATCCAAGCGTTCATTGTGTCAGCCAGGAAAAGCCAGAGGTGTGGAGATAACTATAGGCCTATGTCAATGTGACGGCAGACTGAAGCACATGCAGAACAAGGTCTGCAGCCCCATGTCTGCTCCCAGGGTCCCAGGCGCTTCTGTGCCACCTTGGTCATGGATACGCATGGACACATATCGGCTGCTCTCATTCTATTCTACCTGGGACTTTCTCATCAGGACGGGCATCTTATGATTGCCAAAGCTTGTCCACACCAGCGGTTTTTGAACAGATGCATCTGACCCTGCACCAACTTTGAGCAGTTCGGGAGGTCCATCTTAGGCCCAGAACAGCATCTGATGGATTTTTAATAGCTGACATGGGGCAATAATAGGGTCAGTGTTACCAGGGGATTAGCAGGGCCTTTCAAGGTTTCTTGATGCCTCTGGTTTCTCTCAGCTTGTCTAGAGCTGTGTTTTCTCAAGCATTAAATGAGACCTGAGGTGGATCCCCTCTCATCTTTTGTGCCAAAAATGATTTAAGCCCACACCACTTCATGAAACCCCTTGTTGAAGTTACATGGTTGAGCTAGGTCATAAAGAGCAGTGACAGTATTTTCCACAGATCCGTCTTCTTCTTGTGCCCGAGAGAAAGCCTGTAACTCTCACAAATGACATTTCAGGAGGGAATAAAATATTTATCAATCTTCTTGATGACAGCACCGTACGACTGTGTTTCTTCAATCAGCAGGTCACAGGACAAAATAACACTTTCAGTCCGTGGTGCAATCTGATGGAGAAAAGAATCAATCTACCCTTTCGACTTGCTTGTCAAAGGTGAGGCTTATCTATAACATCTCAATCTTCTTCCCACTCTGTACGGTCATCAGAAACTCAAAAAGCAGAAGGCCTTCGGGCTGGGCTCCACAGGATGGGAGCAGTGGGACTCCTGGCTGCTTCTGACACCCAGGCTACCCCATCAAGGACCAGGGTGCCATGCCACGGGAGGAGCGTGTGTCCCGCAGCTGTGCGACGTCCTGCCCATCAGGAGCACAATTTTGCACAGAAAGTGTGCGCTACGCCAAGGGGCAACGTCATGCTGACAGAGGCTTCTGGGCAACATCACAACTCACATGTTATAATCCATTAATGTGTTTTAACTCGCTTGTTGTAACACATAACTTCATCTCCATCACCAGCCCATTGGCCACTGCGGAACTTCTGCCCTTCCCAGGAGCCACCATCCCGCAGTCGATCCCTCCCCAGCCAACATTCTCGTGCTTTCTCCTCCTGGGCATGGCTGCAATTCTGGAGTCATTCCCTGGTGCCAGTGGTGTCGTACATCACATGAACAGCGAGCATCCCAGGGGCAGTCAGGCTTGGTGTCTCCTCCACGAGAACGCCTGTCTTGTAGCACAGCAGCTTTCTCCTTCTTAAACCCTGGAAGACCTTTACTCTTCTCAAGTCAGTCCTCTCCTGGCTTCATAGACTGTTTCACCAAAGCGTATTTATGAGGAAGCAAAAAGAAAAACACATTTTAAATAGATTCCTGTTTCATTTACAGTTCTGCGTACGCCAGACCATTCCTGTCCTTACTCTTGCAATAGAGCCTCCAAGAGAAACTTCTGCAAAACCACCCAGGGGTATCCTGCTGGCTTCCAGTAAAGCATGTAAAACTCCTAAGAATCATTAATCCGCTTTGAAACAGTCAGTCAGGCTCCCAAAGCACTTGGGCAGTTCTCAATCTGGAGTCAATGCTTTGGTAAGAGCCAGAAATAATTCAGAGTAATTCAGTTCCTGAGCAAACCAGGTCCCAGCACAAAAGGATTTGAAGGGTGAAACCTATATCAAACCGGGCAACATCTATACATGACTCTCTTGAAAACCTGCTTTCAAGGACCCCCAGGGCTTCTGACACAATTTGGCTTAACTTTATTTAAAGATCAGCCTCTAGTAGACAATTGATTTTTGGCAGTCTCTGGGTGGTCATGGAAAACATGTTTTACATTGTCTGTGCAGTCTCCTACCTCCTTCCATTAAAATGTAGATTTTAGCTAATACACTGAAAGTAGCTTATGTTCAAAGATGTTCAAAGGGCAAAAACATATCAGAATCCTGAAGGAAAAAAAAAAAAGGATAAAAAAATCAAAGAAGAAAATACAGCAGCAGATGGTGGATTAGCCTACCCTGAAAGGCCACCTGAATCCAGCTAAACCATGCAGATGATCAGCAAAGATAACCCCACATCTGGATTACCCTGAGTTCCCGGCCGTGACTGCTCTCTTCCTCCCAGACTGCGGTGCCACACTAATGTTTATATCTCAAACATGTCGCTTAATAACGGTGCAATTTCATTCATGTGATACATTTTTACGATTTAAGACCTCTGTAGAATCTTATGACTATTTTTAATTTATCATACTAATTCAAACTGTAATATCCTGCCAGAGATGTAGAATGGGGTTGACATATGTCCCTTGTTCTGAATAGAAGAATGTATTAGAGTCTAGCAGCTAGAAAGAGCAAATTCAGGTTTTATCTCAGTCGGATCCATTTTGGTCCCTTCCTGCTCTAGGTACCCTGCTATTTTTCTTTTGTTTAAAGGTGGCTGGCAAAGAAAAAGCAAAAATGAGAGCTATGCCTTTTGTGTTTCTGCTTTTTCCAGTGTGTGGACTAGAAAGGTTATTACCTACAATAAAAAAAAGAATTATTTTTCTTCTCTTTCTTCAGAAATTCAAGTCTTGTTTGTAGAAGGAAAATCTTGGATGGTTGGAGATTGACAAGCAGGGTGAGACAGAGCCAATTGCCTCTCAGGACTTTTATGAAGCTCTGATCTTTGCGCCCACTCGCAGACCGGTCTCTTGTGTTATCAAGCTTCTGGGGGAAGCGTGGAGGGAGGAACGAGCTCTGGGATTCCAGAACACTTATTGCCTGGTTAATTTTTGCAGGATGTTGGCAACTGAATGCTGAATGTGCCAGGGGCTGGCTGCCTGATGGGGTTCAAGTTTCCACCCGCAACAGCCCTCCAGCACACCTACCCAAACAGAGGGAGACAAGGTTGATGCTATTCATCATCCGTAACCGAAGAAAAGAAAGAAAAGGGAAAAAGAGGCCTTTTCATCACCACAAAGCCACGAAGAAGAGCCCAAACTCAATTTTCGCAGTTTGGAAAAGAAAATCTTACGCAGGTCACCTTTAATTTGAGTGATGCCAGGTGAGCAATTCTCTGCCTGCGTCTGTCTGCCAATCCCTCTAATTCCTTTTGTCATCGTGGTTCAAGAGCATTATTAAATCGCAAAACGCAGAGTTTAATTACAGAGGACAACGCACTGGATTACACTAACTGCTGATCTCAAAAATGGCTTTTTTCCCCCATGTTTTAATTGCAGTGTTCATGGAATTAGAATGGTAACCCAAGCCCAGCTGCCCAGCCCTCCCCTGCTGCAGGGCACCGGTCACCATGCTCTTGTCCAAATATCCACAAGGAGAAAAATCCCAGCAGAGGTGTCAGAGGTGACTGCAGGTGGGAGCCATATCTCACTTGTAAATCCCACCCTCCGCACAGGGTCAGCTCGGCTCCTCCATGCTCCCCGTCCGTTTTTGGTGGGGTCCCACGCTGGCGAGGATTTGCTGGCACCGGCCACCACCAGCACCGGGCTCCAGGCTGCAAACTCGGTAGCGCTGGAGATGCAAAGGTCTGGGCCTGGGAAACGTCAACCCATGCCAGGATGCGTTCCCTGATAGTCAGCAAAACTTTTCAGCCCTTCATTTCATTCTATTATTTCTGCTGATGGCACTATAAATAATTACTCCCCACCCTCCGCGTGCTTGCGAGTCACTTTGCTGAACCAAGAGGTACGTTTACTCTGTTCGTCTCTGCCTGCTTGTATTTGTGAGTGGCTTTCTCATCCCACCCCGCTGCTTGCCCTCCTGGTGCTGCAGGGCTCAGCGGGGTGTTTTGCCTTGGGGGTGCGTGCGCCATGTGGCAGGGGGCTTGTCCCCACTGCTGGCTACTGCCCTCTGCAAGGCGGCTCTGACCCAAGGAGTCCCCTCCGTTGTCGCATCTCTCTTGCCTACCCACAGCAATCAACGAGAGCTAGTGGATTTTGAAGCTGGTTTCTCATGCAAGTTCACCTGCAGCCCCGCCAGGATCCCCAAACCAGGTTTTGTAGCCACGGAACTAAAGGCACTTTCAGGTTTCCTTGCCAGGTCACTCGCTCTCCTGCTGCGAGCTGGAAACAAGGCAGCTATTATCCTGCATCTGGGTCGCAAGGGCCGAGCTCCCTCACCGTGTCACCCAAAGTCACAAACAGTTAAACCACCACCAGCACACATTGCAACAACAATATGAGCCACCAACAAAATGAACCCAGACCAGGAAAACCAATAAACGCATAACTCCAGGGCACACAGCATTTATTTTCTCTGACCGCCCTGCACCCCTGCGAGTTAACCAGGAAGCCTGCACTGCAGATTTCGCTCTGCCCAAGCATCTTTGTTCCTGCTTGCCAGCAGCATCTCCTCTCTGAGTTTGTTTCTTTGGCTGCTCAAGTTGAAACACATTGCTGCCCACAAAACACCTGATTCCTCCAGGTGCACTTGCTCAGCTGCTCAGATACTGACACACAGCTCCGCTTCCCTTGCTCACTTGGAAGTTTCCCTGTCCCATCCCTCCCTCGCTTATAGCAATTACTGTTGGTGACAAAAAGCCCAGTTCTCTGTCCCTGTTGGGCATCCCCAAAATTCCCAGGTGCTTTAAGATATTCTGAGTTCACAGCATTTCCTCAACAAGCCTGCTGCCCTCCGAAAGGACAGCTAGCTGGAGTTTTTGCCAGTGGATTAATGGAAGGATTTTTTTTGCTGTGCTAACATCTCAACATGCCATACATAAACAGCTTGTCCCCTGATTTACGGGGAGCGGTGGCCACAATCTAGCACTTCTCAAAGAGATTAGTGGCTGCTTTTTCAACCCTATTTCAAGCCTCAAGGAGGTCTGCTATTTGTCAAAAGTGTTATTAGCCTCAGCTAGTCACCAGGACAAATGTTTTCCTGGCACAGCCTCTGCTCCCCTTGGCAAGAAGAGGGCTCCTTCAGACCCCTGCTCACCTGGGACCCATCCGCAAGGAGAAAAAACAGCTCTCATTAAGCTCAGGGGATCCCAAACATGCACAGACCCACTTGCAGAGACAGTGAGGAAGGAGCGGCAATACATAATTTGAAGAAATAGCTCTGGTGTGTAGAAATACAAATGAAGAGATCACTCAGGAGCAGAGAGGGAGAGAAAAATCAATTGGTGAATGTGCTAGTTAGCAGTTAAATGTTCTCCGTGCACAATGTTCCCACCACAGGGCAATTTATAAGCCCAGCGAAAGCTGCCGTGGGTTATGCTGCTGAACAGAAACTCCAGAATGAATACAACACTGTCTCACCTAATAACCCCAGGATCCGGCTTCCTAAGAAATGTTCTGCATTGATAGTGCAGTGCGCATGGAAGGATATGGCAAAACTCTCTTCACCTGGTGCACTTGGGAGGGAAGGCGGCGCGGAGAGGAGCCGGCGGACGTGGGGGCAACTGGAGGAGAGTGGCAGGGAGCAACTTCTCCACGATTTGTGCAATAGGTAACGCAACTTATCTTCCACCGAGTGGCAGCTCTTTGATTTAAGGAGGAAGGAAAAAACCCATCTAGAGCATGCAGGCAGTTATTTCAAAGGGAGCGAAGGGAGAGGAGGGGAGGAGGCAGAGCCCCGTGTCCCCAGGTGCGCTGCAGGAGGGCACCATGAGACCCTGCCTGGGCCGGGCGGCCAGCCAGAGAGGCGTTAGACTTTCTCTCCAGAAAAACGGAAAGAGAGGGAAAATGGGGAGAGCGAGGAGAGGGGGAGAAGCTGTGCCAGCAGCCCCGGCCCCCAGCGCGTACCTGCTGTCGCCGGTCCCAGGTGAGCGGCTGCCCCCGGCCATGCCGCGGTGCTGACGAGCCCTGAGGTCGTCCGGAAGAAGCGAGAGTGCCTGCCGCTACTTGGAAAGACAGAATATAGTACAAGCGTTAATTAAAAGAGTCTGAAGGCTCTCTCCTGCTTGCTCACTCGCTCTTTTTTTTTTTTTTCAGTACTAGATCGGATTTAAAGGGCTAGAACCCCAATTTGGCATTGTTGCTCCCCAGGAGCGCTGCTCTCCCACCCTGGCCTGCCAGCTCCGGCAGCAATTCGGCTCCCGTTGGGACCATTCTGGTGGTCCAGCAAGCCTGTAGTAAGCAGCGGCAGGAGTTCCTCGGTGGCAGCAGCAACAAATTGTAAATCAATGCTTTGGAGAGCAGGCACGGCCGCTCGTGAGCAGAGATGCTATTGGCAGCGCAGGGAGATGGAAGGAGGAAAGTTTGCCTTCTACAAGCTCCTGGCAGCTCCGGTGAGGCGGGAGGAGGGTCTTGTCCCCTCTGTCCTAGTGCAGCCACCTCTCTTGGATGCCAGTGTTGGTGTCCAAGGGCTCTGCCCTCCCACTTTGGGTGGCCACGGGGAAGAGCTGTGTCACCTGGCATGGCATGGCCATCAGGAGCGTTCCCATTTGGACATGGTGACCACTCGCTCATGCCAAGGCGGCCAGGAAAGGACCTGCCACCAGCAGGATCATGAGTGGTGCTGATCCCTCCTTCAACTTCCTAGCCATTGGGTTCCTTAAGGGGTCTTCCAGATCTCCATCAAAGCATCCATCTCCAACAGTCTACTCTCTTGGAGCATCCTGATCTTCTCGGCGTGGCATTTACAGTGAAAACATGCTGCCAGGCCTTGCCAAATTGCTTCCCATTCCTTCCCCAGCAAAGAGGTGCAGAAGATTGAATGCAAAGCACCAGGGTTTGCACTGAGCACACCTTGGTCCAGATTTTAAGCTCAAATGAGAAAAACCAAAGGGGAACAACCAGGAAAGAAAGAACCTCATCTCATCTTTCTTCGTGGTTTGGCCCCAAAATGCAACATACTCTCACCGAGGCCAGCTTCAGAGCATCATGGCTGGTGCTGGCTGTGTCCGATCAATCTCCTCCTCACATTCACGGCTGACCTGCATGCTCTGGCTTTCTCTTTTCTTATTAATTATACAAGGCAGTGGATGCCAAAATGAAAAGCTGGTTTTAATTCCGTGCTGCAACCCAGTTCCAAGCTGCTGATAATTAGCAGGTTTTTAATGAACAAGGAGACTACCAACATGGAGGAAGGAGAGATGGAGAGGGAGGGGTGTCACGGTTGGGGCCTGGTCAGGGAAACTGCATTCAAGTTGGAGATGGACCCGAGCTTCAAAGCAAGCCAACGCTTTGAAGGCTGAGCCTTCAGCACCCAGTGAGATGCTCCTGACCGTGGTGAGGACGCATGCTGGATGGCGCCGCAGGACAGCTCTGCAGAGCAGCGCGCTCAGGCGTCTGCTTGGCCCGGGGCCACGCTGAGGAACGGAGAGGCTTCATCTCGTCGCAGTAGCCTGTTGACATCCATCTGGCTCTGGGGAGGCGAGAGAAAGCAGTTTTGGAGCCTTTTCCACAAGTCTTGGGTAGCCGCAGCTCCGCATCACACCGGCCTCGGGCTATCTGGTTAGCTGGAGCACCACCACCACGCTGCAAGGCTTCCTGCTGGTGGCTGGAGGGTTTCAACCCAAAACACATCTATCCAGATCACTTACAATCTATGTGAACACCTCCAAAATCAAGCTGATAGCAAGCATAGATACAGTTTCCCAGATTAATGCCAAGGTTAACCATCAGCTGCAAATTACTGAGCAATATGTTCCTTGGTAGAGGATGCGGGAAAGCACTTTTCTATATAAAGAGGAGCACCAGGAGGAGGTGAAATGCCAGCAAAAACAGCGTGTCCCCAGAGACTCCAGCCTCCAGCCTGAATTGTTGCTTTCTTGTGAGCATCTCAGAGACATGTGGTTGTTGTTCCTTTAATTATTAATCCTTGCATTGACGTATGCTATGTGCATGGGCTTCTAAAGGGTGCTCTGATATAAAAATGAAAAATACATTTCCTTCTCCCACTTAAAACTTGTCTCTATTCCATGACCAATTTTATTGCCGTTCTGCTCTAATTTTAAATATAACGAGAAACATTAAGGCTTTCAATTAAAAGATCTTTTCCTTCAGATACTGGAAAGTAGCCTGAAGTATGGGCCACGTGTGCTATGTTTAAGCAGGATGCTGCCTGCTATCTGATTTCCAATTCGGTTGCCTCTGCTGCAGGGCACGAGGCTTGTCACGGCTGGGTTTGACGAGCTGTGCGGTGAGCGCTGCTTTTAGGAGCACCTCACAAGATGCAGACTGGTGAGGGGCAGATAAACCTCAGCATGACACGACCCTGGATTCTGAGATTTTTTTGGCATTTGATTCTGAATTTTGTATCTCCTCTGTTTTCTTTGTAATGGGCTGAGCCCATGACACAGGAGGTCTCCCTCTGCAATGGAGAAGGAGAATCCAGGAACTGCCTTAGAGCCACTCTTAGTGACAGTGACTTTGCGGAGAGCCCCCATGTACCATGATTTTAATGTTGGGTTCTTCAGACACCGTTAGGTGTGAAGTTTGGTCCATTGAAGGTTTTGTCATTTCTTCTTTTCTCCAACAACCTAAATCTTGCACTTGACCTCATTTGGTCCCGTCTCTTCAGGGCACCAAGCTTCCTGGCAGGCTTGCAGCTAGAAAGGTATTTAGTCCCAGGCAGAAATCAGGGTTCCCAAATATTTGCATTACCAAGGTACCAGCAGCGTTAGTCCCAGCAGACCAAACCCAAAGTTACCATTTCTCACAGCTGTGCTCAGCCCCGGAATTTCCACCCTCCCACAGATGGTGTCACAGCTCCCACTAGGCATCAGGCCATCGTGTCAACAGAGGGTGAAGGTGGCCTGTCAGCACATCCTCGACAGATGACACATGGACACTGCTGCGCTCTGGTAGCTGGGGCTCAGAAGTGACATTACTGACATGTCTCTGCCTTAGCAGGACAGACAGGCGTCATATTTCCATTAAAATAAAAAGGAGACACATTGGGTAAAAATCTTGCTCCATCAAGTTTTCCCGTTGCCTTGGCAGGCCTTGGTGTCTGCTGGGGTGCTTGGGGCTTCACAGACAGGAGCAGGGAGGAGGACACTGCCGAGCAGGGCTGCAGTCGGCAGCTCATTTTCCTTCTGCTGGGTTGCTGCTTTCTTAAAGGAAGTGGCATCACTTTGATTTTATTAACTACAAGGATGTTAGAGGAGAGCTTCTCCTGACGCTGGGGAAAACAGTGGGTTTCTGAGGATAAGATGAAAAGACAGAGCTGGGTATTATAGCAACATGTAAAAAGCACCACAGCAAAGGCATTTCAGGTGAGAAGAGCTGCCAGGCTGGATCAGACCCACCCTGGCTCCATGTAATTAGCCTAGAGCTCCCAGATTCTGCACCAAGCAAGAACACTGCTTGCCCTGCATGGGGCACCTCTCTGACTTACACCAGCCAGGAGAAGCTCACCCATCCTTCCCCAAATGCTTGGGTGTGACTGCAGTTTTGCAGGGTGTGCTGGGCACAGAGGCAGGGGGATGAAATGCAATCCATGCGACTGGGTTGCAGGAATCCCATCAGCCAGATGCAGAGCTGTGCAAGATCTTGTCCAAAAACCATGTCCAGATTCCTTCTCTGACCCAAGTGGTGGGGCTGTCTGGAAAGCCAGGGATGGCCAAGCGCACAGGTGAGCTGTCTCTTCCACTCTCAAGCCAAGCGCTGTCAATTTTTGTCATTACTGCATGATTTTCATGCACCAGGTTGCATCCTGTCTCCCTGTGTCACATTTCCTGACGGGCAAACCATCTTCACACCTGCATAGGTTTCAAAGCTGGAAGACCCCATTGCTCCTTCTCCCGTTCAAAGTTTCCCACAGCACAGGCTAGAGAATTCTGTTGATTTAACATATTGCTACAGGGCAGCAATGCTGTCTGGAGACCCCAGACCTGATTTAATTAATTTATAATCTAAGGAGGAAACTATTATAATACTTTTTTCTGCTGATGTGGAAGCAGAATTCAGTGTATCTGCTCTGGGCAGACAAGAGACTCTCAAAATGCAGTATTGTTTTAGGCCAAGAAAATAGCCATATACATTTCCAATTAATCAGACAAATTAGAGCCCTTTAGTAAAGAGAAAAAGCAAAGAGAATAAAACATCCTGGTAATATATAGGAAGAGTTTTGCTCTCCTGAATTCAAAGGCAAAGCTTTGAAAACCTTGTTTGCTTTCTCCGAGTATCACAGGGGATTACTTAGGACTTCAAAAGGAATTTGGAAGCAAACAAACAAACAAAAACTAGTTAAACATGGAGGAGCTGATTCTTAATCTCCTTTTGTATATCTGCCCCAAATCTCTCCATTTAGTGTCTTCCCAAATCCCTCTGTTACGTGGCAAAGTCACAAATGTCCAAGCTCAGACCACAGAGAAAGTTCTCATCTGTCTCTCAGCATAACCTTCATTCAATGAATTTCATTACAAATTATGCTTTTCACCCAGACTTGCAAATGAAACTAGCTTCATGCCACGTGGATGTGCATGCGTCTGTCTGTCCCAATGGCTTCTGCATCCCTGGAAGCAATTTAGCTGAATTAGGCATGGCTGTGCTCAGCCAAGGAAAGGCGTCAGCCTGGTAGATGGCAGGCAGGAGAGAGCCCTTCAAAATGTGCCAGTCCTGCAAAAGACTTCTCTTGGGCTTGCAAAACAGAAATCAGTGGGACACCAGGCTTTACTAGCTCTAGCGCAAGGAGATGTGATGAAGACTCAAAATAACACTACCTGTGCTCCGGCTAATGACTGTTCAGAATTGGAAACTAGAAGAGGGATGTTTTGTTTCCACAGTTAGAGGGTGATATTTTGTGCAAGGGCTTAGCAGAATCGAGGGATGAGCTGCATGCAGACAAATGATGGGAATCCCTACATCCACTGGCAAAGATTTTAAAAGAAAAATGTGAAGGGGGCCTAAATCATCCTGCTTCAGGATATAAATCAGCCTCTAACTAACCGTGCACTCAGAAGAAACCTTATTGATGGACTGGTTTAAATTTTCAAAACTTAAAAGCAAAACTAGGAAAGCATTTGCTGACAGTTTTAAGAACTGCTTTTCATTTATAGCTTTAGTCGAAGGAAGAGCTAAGGTCCCGGAGTCAGTCCACTCATTCGTTTAACAGTCCAGCCATCCACCTGTTCTTCACTAAAATGTTTTTGCATGTATTGGCTAACTCAAACCTAATTTCATACTGGAGTGGAGATTTTGAAGATCTGCTCTTCCAGCAGGCTTCATGACAACTGGCTGGATGAAAGAGAAAGGCTAAAATCATGTCTGCAAGAGGAAGAGTCCAATTTAACTCAAAAGAGTTTAAGTACACAAATCCATAAGAAAGTAGGTCCTGTTAATTCTTCTGTTCACAGAATTATTTGTCTATTTTTTTTCCTCCCCTCTCTGACTGACTTAGAGACACAGTTGGAAAATTTCAAGCTGCTTTGAATGAGGAAAACATTCAAATAAAACCTTGACCCATGCAGTCTGTTCTGCTCCTGAGCAGGACCTTTCAGCGAAACACCTGCAGGACTGGATGGAGTCGCAGGGCTCATCCATCACTGCAATTCCCATCTGCCAGCCTGTGCTGTGGCTATAATGTGGTCACCATCCCTTTATCGCTCAAAGCCAGGCATTGCCTACAGGAGTAGAAAACTGAAGAGAGCCACTACAAAGAGCCCACAATTTCGTTCTTATCCCCAGTGCACGTTTCTTACCGTTGCGGTCACTTTGTTGTCCTTTGCTCTTTCACAATGTCAAGGAGCAACCTGATCCAGCACACGCGATGGAGCAAGCCAGGATGCTGGCTTTGTTACAGCAAGATGCCAGCGGCCACCTCTCCATTCGTGTGGTTTTACCATGCGCTGTTTCACCATCCAGTGTGGCCCAACCCATCTCTGGAGAGTTTTGTGCCCAGCTCCTGGGACACTATCCTGGGGCCACCGGTCCTGCTGGGTCACCCTGGGGCTGCCAGATAGCCCCAGCACTGGCATGGGCAACATGAACCTTCAGCACTATGCACGTCAAACTCAACCTTGGTCCTCAGCTGCTGCCGTCCCTATCCAATATGAACACATCCTATATGAAGAGCATCTGGGAAATAGCGGTTTCTGTATTTTCATGGCAGTTCTCTGCTTTCCAGCCCAGGAAAGGGGCTGGGAACTCACTGGGAGAGGAGGTGGAAAGAGGTCCCTGTTACTGGAGGTGCAGCAGCCCCGGCTCAGGAATGGGGTCCCCCCCCCCAGTGTCCCATCCCAGTGTCCCATGCTGGCCACAGGGTCCCACCCTGGCTATGTGAAAGTTTTCCCTGAGAAGATGAAATAGTTTGGCTCCCCTCTTCCCAAGAGAATAAAAACATTTCCTGACAATCAGGGGGATCTTTCAGCCACTTTCCAGCCCCCATGCTTGCTCTCGGTTGCAATTTGGGATGGATTTTGGCAGATTGGGTGCTGCAGGCACGGTGACCATGCTGCCTGCCCCACAAAACCCCGCTCAGTGTTTCAAGAGCCCTAGCGCGCTCACAGCTGCTAATTGGGTCTTTATGAGCTCCTACACCGCTCTTGTGTGAGCAACTCGGAGGGCTCAGCAAAAGAGTCATTAAGCAATTCTTTGAAGTGTAGCTATTATTACCTAAAATGCTAAGCACGATTTAATGCTACCAAATTGTGTAACTTGCATCTAGCTGCACGCGATGCAAACCGTGCTCGCTCTTATACGTGCAGCTGGCATGTGATAGCGTGCAGGGGAGGGAGGGGGGAAGCTTTCAACCTGTGCTTGAACGCCCTGTATGGATCCGAGGCATTTGCTTAAAATCAAAGTACCAGCAAATGGCCCTGACAGCAATGCCAAGCTGCGTGTTGGCATCTGCGTGGGGCATCTTTCCCTGCTTTCCTTCAGAGGATGCTGCAGGACGCGTGGCGAGGTCCCTGATCCCAGGATGCTGCCAGGAGCAGCGTGGCTCCTACCTTGGCTTTCTGTCTCCATGGCAATGGCTCTGCGTCATCCTTCTAGCTCAGCAACCTCAACCGATGCAAAATCTGGCCTCATTTTGGGATCCCAGGGCGGAAACAAGTGCAGACAGCTCTCCTTACTGATGTGCGGGGAGGAGGGTGCTGGCCACCGAGACGGCTGTCGCACTGGGTGTGTGGTGCGTGAGCCAAAGCTGGGAAGAGGTTTCGCCAGCCAGTGCTTCACCCCATGTTTTTCCACTACTGTGTGCAGAGAAAGTCTCAAATCACAAGGCAAAGCACCTGACCTGCACGCCAAGGAAAGCCCAGAGGCTGCTGGATGGGCTGTGCCAGGGGAAGGACAAGGGACAGGGCAGGGCTGGGTCCCTCCTGCTCTGGCAGTGACAGGAATGGGATAATGCTCCCGCATTGTCTACCTGGCGTACAGACCGAAGTGGCATCCACATTCGTCTGTCCCAATTCATTTGTTGACGTGGCCCCGAGGGAGGGAAACGGGAGAGATGTCCCAGGTGCCTGCTTGGAAGAAGAATGTCAAAACCAAAAATAAATTAAAACTGCAAATCTGGGAGGAAGAGCTTATTTAGGGGTCTTGGAGGGGAGAGAAACTTTATTCAAAGCAGCCGCCGATGACCCTCATGGCTGTCCCGGGCTTATCCACTGCTGGGGCTGCTGCCACCCCTTGCCTGTTTCCTTTCCTAAATCATCAACCCACAATCACCAGAGTAATTTTTTTGAACGTGTTTTAGATTAAAATTAAAGAGAAAGAGATTCTCCCTTCTAAGCCCTCATTTTGGGTTAATCCTGTATTTATACTAGATGGGAATGAACCAAATAATTGAAGGAGTTGGACACCACAACGACTAATATCTTCATGCAGCATTTTCCGTTAGCTTATGTGGGATTACATCAATTCAGTTGGGTCCTGGAGAGCAAAGAGTAACCATTCGTGTGGTCCTCACCTCCTCATCAGGCTCATGGGAAACCTCCCCTGGCCACCCCTTGCCCACCCATGCCCGGGATGAAGGAGAGGCACAAGGAGAGCCAGGACATGCTCCCCACTGACCTCCCCCAGACATCCTTTTTGGGTTGTAGAAGGGACCAAAAGGCACTGGTTGGTCCCGAATGTGAGCAGATGGGGTCATAGGATGGGAAGAAATTAAATGACCTGGGGGGAATGTGCAGGTGACATGATGTCCCAGTGCCACCCCTGCTCAGACACTGACTTTCTTACACCATGGTGCAGCCACACAGGAGCTCCTTGGGGCTGGAAGTGTAAGAGGGCTTGTTCTGCAAGAGAAAAGCCTTCAGGCATGCCTTGGCTCATGCTTTGAGTAGAGGAACTGGTCAGAAGAGGCCAACCACACAGGGACAGCCCTGGCTCGGAAGCCAGGCAGGTCAGTTGGGCAGAGGACCTCAGAGAAGGGACCTGGACCAGGCCAGTGGCCAGACCATGTCTTGGCCAGGAGAAGGACCTGAAGAGATCAAAGGGAGAAAAGCCTCAGGTCCTTGAGCATGGAGGCAATGAGGACACAGGGGATGGCAAGGTGGCGATAAGGCAGGAGGTGAGGGACCACATGAAGGGCTTGGTCCTGGGCACGTGGCCATATCTGCTGCTTCCCAGCCCGCTCCCGCTCTGCAGGCTGGGGCAAAATGCCGGGGTTGGGTTTGCATGAGCATCCATGAGGCCACTTCCCAGGACCTGGGGGAAGGCCTGGGGGCTCCGTCCGTTTGGATTTACAGGCACATGCATGAGCATCCGCACTGCGTGAGCACTTTATTTCCATGCAGGAAATCCCAAAGCCAGGAGTCCTCTTAAGAATAATCCCCTGGTCTTTTCCATGCACAGAGAACGGGGGTCCAGCTACACTCCCCCTCCCCAAAGGATTATCCAAGGAGACGTCTGCAAGACATCCTCGCAAACACCTCCTCCCCCAGAAGCATTTTTTCTCCCTTGGTTGTTCAGAGAGTGACTAAAGGCCTCGGGATTTTGCCCACGGATAATATAAAACAGGTGCAGAAGGAGCAGGCTGCCAGCTCCACTACTCCCTTATAGCTCCTGGCAGTTTCAGAAGCAGCCTGGCTTCACACAGTGCAGGACCGTGATGTGCTAAAAACACAAACCCAGTCCTATAGGGGTTATTCAGATTGCGGGAACCCTGGAATTCAAAGGAAAAGAGGCAGCTCTCGCCTCTGCCGGGTTACCTGTGGCCACCGCTACATCAGCACAGCGCTGCCCTGCAGAAATGCTGACTTGCACACCAGCCGCTCGGTCTACATGAAATGCATTTCCCAGACTGAATCGACAGTGGAAATTTCTGGGCAGTAGTCCTGCTCCAGTTTCCCATATGTACTCACTCCTAGTCGTGATCGCCTTATTATTTTTTATAGTCGCGCTCTGCATTAACCTGTTACTGATACCACCATAACGTAATGCAGCATTGTGTATTCGTGGTGCAAGCCCATCTCGCTACGGACCACAAAAACACCTTTGCCAGAAAGGCAGCTCTGCCCCACCGCCACCTGGCTTTCACACAACACTATTAACGTCGGAGGGCTCCAGTTTGGTTTCCCCAGTTTCCCAGGGAAAAGGATTACAGTAGTGATGTATCACATGGGAGCTCAATCGTTAAAAAAATAAAAATAAAACTGCAAAGGAAAGAGCAGGGAAGCAAATCTCAAAGCCAGGGGTGATGGGCTCCCCGAGCACGGTGCAGGGGACACAGAGGGATGGATCCCAGGGCAGCAGCAAGCCTGAACAGGATGGTGCTGGGGAAGGCTGCTGGGACAAACCTGCTCAGCCTCTGCCTGCTTCTTTGGATAATCTTGGGATACCTCCTTGCACCGCAGGGACAAAACCCTGTACCAGTTGTCCCCAGAAGCTGCCCAGGGGACAGCTGCAGCTGTGAGCATGGATGCTTCCTACGTGCAAAACCTCCAAGCCCTGGCAGAGCTGCGAGCGAGTCCGGCCGTGCCCCCAGCGCAGGGCACAGGGCACAGGTCCCTCTGCCGCACGCTGCTGGGTGGGCACGGCGGCTCCTGCTCTGCTCAGAGCCAGCCCAACGCTCGCTGCGTTCACTTCACAACCAGCTAATCCAAAGGGGTTTTGTTGTTGGTTGTCAGGTTCTTTTTTTTTTTTTTTGGTGGGAGCTCATTCCATTTAAGATGGGATCTTTTCCAAAAGGGTAGAAGGTAATCAGCATTTAAAAAAAAAATTTATGTCATAATATTTCTCATGTGACTGATGGCATTACAGGCACCAATAGAGCATTAGGTCTGACATCACATGTTTCTATTATTTCAAGGGACAAAATCAAGTCAAAATTAACAGTCCCGCTCACTCATTCAGTCATAAGAGACAGGATAACAACTCTGGCTTCAGTCAAATTGCTCTTGACTTTTGTCAAAGTGAGTTGATTTTTCAAATACATATAATTTCCTTTCCCATTATGTTAGGACTGGGGAGAGACGCAGTGTCAAAATCCAGATCAAAATGATGGAGTGGTAATGGAGATGGCAGGGGTTTATCAGCTGGGGCTGTTGTTCAGCCCATAGCACCACTGTGGGCATGGAGGCTGGTGGGAGCCATGCCTCATTGCTCCCCAGCCTCTGCCCAGCAGCCTCAAAATGCCTCAGCACCCATATCTGGCTGAAACATCTCCCCCAGGAAAGGCTTGGGGAAACAGGGAAAAAACTATGCAGGGGCTTGAGACAAGAAAGAAATTCTTGCTTATGAACCACAGCATTTATTGCCCAACTAGAAATTGTCTCTGATTTCTGGAGTCAGCTGCAAAAGGCTCCAGGGAGGCTCGGGCTTGGTGATGCACTGCCAATTAGAGTCCAGGATATAAAGTGTAATGAGCCAAAATGAGTGCGACTATTTGATGGGATGGAAGGATAAAAGAAGAGTGAGTGACCAGGCTGCTCGGCTCGCTGAAGCACTTTGTGCCATGAGGAAAATAATTAGCACCTAAAATGAAAAGGAAACAGAATTTGAAGATGCCAGGAGAGTTAAAAAAGAAAACTTGCATTGGAGGGCTCAGGTAAACAGAAATAAAGATGTAATAGAGACACTCAATGACATTTTCAAAAGTGGTTTAGCAAGTCTAAATCTCATTTTATGGAGGATTTCAATTTCCATGGACTGTCAACAAAGTCCGAGCTTCAGACTTTGGTTTACGTGATGTTTAGACACCTAAAATACAGTCCTGAGCTCGGGGGCTACAAGCTATCCACCACGCAGAAGCCCCACACTGTGCTCAGCATCTTTAACAGCCTCTGGCCAGATGCATGCAGATGGAGCCCACCTCCATCCCAAGCTCCGCAGCCATTTCAGAAATGGGATTTGGGACAGCCTGAAAACTTTTCTCAGAATCCTATTTCTACAAGCAAATGTTACTGAGCATTTGGCTCTGAAGTGTCATTTTGACAGCTACTCCAAGTGGCACGGAGCCACTAATGAAAGCCCAGAGCTGCACTTGGAGTTTGTAAATAGAGCCCAGGAACAAGCAGCAGAGATCCAAAAAGGACTTAAAGGTAGGAGGCTGCAGACATGGGCTCATATGACATCAAAAAGGAGAGTAAAGAGATGGCAGGGAGGAGCCGGGTCCAGCCCAAAGGATGCGTGGGTACCACGTTTATCACAGACATGGATGTATGCTACAGGGCGATCCAGGACCAGAGCCGACTGGAGCAGTAATAACAGCGAATGGAGACGAGGTTTAGTGAGCACTAAAGGGAGGGGTGGCTGGAGACAGCCGCTGTGTTACTGTGGTTCACACAATGGGCACCTGGGGTGTGATCCAAACACAGCTCCCTGCTTTGGGACCCATCTGCAATTTCTCCATCAGTAAACCACTCTTGTAGGAGTAGCTGCGTCTGATAATGCTGCCTAATTCCCAGAAAGGAGGTACAGATAAAACCCTCCAGTGCCTTTTTTTTTTTCCCCCATTGTTATTCCTGCTGTCAAGGAAGAAATTCAAGGATGCTTTATTCCATTCTTATTCAGAACCATTCATCTCAAAATAACTTTCCTTGCAGCCATGAGACCACATTACCTTCTCCTTTTTTTCTGTGGTAGCCAGCTCTTCCAGGGCAAAATGAGAAATTCCTCTTCTCCTGACATTTCCTCAACCAGACACCAACCAAAACATCTCCACACTTGCAGGCTCATCTTAACGCTTGTGCAAGTGTTATTCTGTTGGGTCTCAATGGGCCAGGCTCTCCACACACCCATGAAAGATGATGGCCTTCATCTGAGCAACTCCCAACCCGTGGTTACAGAGCCAACCCTTTGCTCTCCTCTGCTAAACAATGTTATCTTGCCTTCAGGTGAGAATATAATATCTTGAGTACATAACTCTCATTACAGCCAGAGATGATGTGGCTGCAGTCCTAAACTGTTGCTCTGGGAGTGGTATTCGTGACTCAGCCATAATTGCTGGGGTAAAGCTGGACAAGTCTTAAAATCCTCATGTCTCAGTTTGCCACTTGCAAAAGCAGGACAGTTAATGACCATTTTTCTCCAGTTCTTTGCTGTTCTTCTGTTATTATTAAAATTGTAAATTGCCATGGCCAGAGACAGTTCAGACGATGCTACAGCCTCTGGGCTTTTCCTTAATGCAAATAAATACTTCCATTATGGCTATGATAATCAAAAGCTCAATAATGCCGACACAACATCAATAACAGTGCCTTAAATGAATGAATGCTACCATTTGGGATCCTTGAACAGCCATCCTTTATACCAAAACTTTAGGATTTAATGTGCTACTATAAAAACATCAGCGAAGACCCTCTGTGACGTGTAAACAGGCTGATAACACCTAATAACCACTGGAGACATGCTGAATTACCTGGGCTGGCACATATTTGGGAATGGCAGATATACCTGGCAATTCTCCTTTGAGAGGTAAAAGAAAAAGACGTCAAAACACCCCATTTGATTCACATACCTCTGTCATTAAAAATGCAAACTGCATCTTTACCTTCTATGCAGGTAGCACCAAGATGATTTGTATTATTATTGATACAATTATTATTAGAGTTGAAAAGATCCTTAGGCACAGCAAGACCATTATAGAATAAAATATGAAAGTAAATTGCAGACGAAGGCAAAATAATTGAAGTAATAAGTGAAAACACATAATGCACAAGAAAATACTGTAATCCAACAATGACTTTCAGTGTTGCAAAACTGGAAGGCTTCCATAGAGAGAAAAAAAATGGTTTGTACCATTTAGGAGACCCTCTGTAACACTGAAGCGTTTCTGTGAGCTTTAAAGCCCACAGCAGAAAGCTGGGACATTGCTGGGGGAAAGCATGAGCAAAGGTCTGCAGCTTCATCCCTGGCACAGGTTGGGTTTTATCTGGTTGCATCAGTGATGAAGGTACTAAATACCTCTTACCCCAGGGATTCCCAGGTTCAGGTCCCGATCCCACAAACAGTAGACATTATTTTACTTTATACTCACCACTAGATACGGTCACTGGGGCTTATTCTGTGGTTTCATCAGATGCTAACAGCAGGAATGGTGTCAGGCAGACCCAAAGCTGAGCCACTTTCCTCTTTTCAGTCCCCTTGGAAAGGTCTTTCACTCAAAAACTGCCCTCTCCACCCCCTTCCTCACCAGCTCTGAGAAAGCAGACGTCAGGATTGAGGTGTTCACGTGCACATGGGTCATGGCGCAGGTATTTGATGTGGGAGAGCATTCAGTGTGAAAGGGCCCCAAGCTTCAGTGGGGTTAAATGAGGAACAAGTCAGTGGGCAGTGGAATAGGCAGTGAAATCTGGCGATTCTGCTCATCACTGCCACCAATCCCAGCTTCAGACAGAAGATGCTGCTAAAAGTTGACTTCAGTTCAAGGGAGGCTGGACAAATTCGTAAAGAGAAATGCATCCGATTGCGTTGTGTGTACACATGGAAAAGTTTTCTGGTACAAATGGCTGGCGATGCCTGGAACCTGGGGGAGCACCAGGGAGGATTTCCATGGATCTGTGTCCTGTCACATGCTTTCACAGCAGACATCCTCTGGGCCTCTGCTGGAGGCAGGAGCCCGGGTGAGGTGGAACCAGCTCCGTGATGACTCGCTCAGACTTGGGACAGCACCAGGAACGGAGTGAACCTGCCCCTCCAACCTCTCCCAAATTCAAGGTGTCCACCAGGGCCCCAGGTACAGTAAGGGGAGCTGCCTGGGGATTCCTTACCTCAAAAGGTGCTGTGAGAACATCTACACGTGTCTTACCTCCATTTTCTGTACTTCAGCGCTCTCCAAGCTTGCTGAGCTCCTGCTTGGGGACCACAGTGACCTTTCTCACCTTGCATCTAGATTTTGCTTATTAAGCAGTGTGGCTGGGGCTTGAAGGAAGCTCTCCCCTTGAGCTGCCTGAAGCAGCAGCTCATCCTGTCATTAAAACAACTCCCTCTGGCCTCAGCAGATGCCATAAGCCAGCTGCAGGCTTTGCAATGCCAACCCAAGCAGCAGTGATGTCCACACACCTGGAGGAAAGGTCACCATAGTGCCTTACCTTGCTCCAGCTTTTCCTTCCACTTGAAGCACACAACCTAGGCAGACCCCATCCTGCAGCACACTCAACACAAGATCCCGACAGCTTGGGTAAGGAGAAATGCAGTAGAGCCTTGAGACCGAAGGTCTGGGTCTTGACATGCCTATGTCAAAGAGAGTTTGCAGCTGTTATGGGTACAATGAGCCTATAGCAGAGATGCCAAAAAGGAACGTGAATGAAATATTGGCCAAGAGCCAGGTGGGGAAAGGCACAGCCTTCACAGTGAAGGTCTCTCCTAAGGATTGCTGCCATTCGCAATAACCTCCTCACTAGTAATAGCAAGGCACTTCAAATGCTGGGAGCAGAGCACCTCACAGTATTTTAAGGATCACTCAGAGCAATTTCTTCTCCTGTGGGATTTGTTTTCTCCCTCCTGTTTCCAAGCAGCAGCAATCGCTGTGGTCTGTGTGTGTCAGGGTTAGGCTAGTGGGTTTTACAACTGCCACGAGAAATCTGAGGTGTATGCAGATGCTGGACACCATTTCCCAAGGGCGTAATGACTTAGCTGTCATCTTCTCTACCTCCACCACCATCAGTGGCATTGGCGGGGGATAACAAGCTACTCTGCAAAGAGCACCTGTGAGCTGGTGGGAGGCTATTTCGGTCGGGTTTTGTTCTTCCTAGCTCCTTTACACCCCTCTAGCTGGGGCTGGAAGGGTTTGGGCCTGATTTAAGCCACATTTCTCACACCAGTATCCAACCCTCAGCTACCTGTGAGGGCTGGTGGGATGCTGTGGGGCTGGAGAAGGAGCTCACATCAAAACAGGTTTAATTCCAAGTTGAGTTCAACTTGCTCTCGTTAAACTTCATACGGTTGGTGATTGCCCAGCTCTCCAATTTGTCCAGATCTCTCTGCAAGGCCTTTCCACCCTAGACAGAGTCAGCAGCTCCTTCCAGTTTAGTATCATCAGCAAACTTACTCAAAACACCTTCTAGTCCTACATCCAAATCATTTATGAAAACACTGAAAAGAACTAGCCCTAAAATGGAGCCCTGGGGGACCCCACCAGTGACTGGCCGCCAGCCCGACGTAACCCCATTTACCATAACCCTTTGAGCCCTGCCTGTCAGCCAATTGTTCACCCATCATATTATGTTTTTATCCAGCTGTATGCTGGACAATTTGTCCAGCAGGATCCTATGAGAAACCGTATCGAAAGCTTTACTAAACTCCAAAAAGATTACATCGACTGGCTTCCCTTGATCGACTACATGATCTTATCATAAAAGGAAATCAAATTTGTTAAACAGGACCTGCCCCTCGTGAATCCGTGTTGGCTATGACCTATGACTGCATTGTCCCCCAGGTGCGTATCAATAACTCCCAGGAAAGTCTTCTCCATAGTTTTACCAGGCACTGATGTGAGACCGACAGGCCTGTAGTTACCAGGGTCTCCTTTCTTGCCCTTCTTGAAAACTGGCACAACATTTGCCAGCTTCCAGTCAACTGGGACTTCTCCAGATTCCCAAGACTGTTGAAAAATAATTGAGAGAGGTCCCGCGATGACGTCAGCCAGCTCTCTGAGCAGCCTGGGATGAATCCCATCTGGCCCCATGGACTTGTATGGATCCAGGTGGAGCAGCAAGTCCCGCACACACTCAGGGTTGACTGGGAGTTTATCATTCCCACCGTCACGGTCCTCCAGCTCAGGGCACCCAGGGTCCCGAAGCCCATCATCGGTGTTGAAGACAGAGGCAAAGAAGGCATTAAACGTCTCTGCTTTGCCGATGTCCTTGTTTGTGAGGTGACCATCCCCATCAAGTAGTGGACCTATGTTTTCTCTGGTCCTCCTTTTACTGTTCACATATTTAAAAAAGCCCTTTTTATTGTCTCCCACAGGCCTGGCCAGCTTCAGCTCTAATTGGGCTTTGGCTGCACAAATTTTCTCCCTACAAAGGCGAACAGCATCCCTGTAGTCCTTCCGTGTCGCCTGACCCTGCTTCCAGCAGCCATACACTTTCTTTTTGTGCCTAAGCTCCAGAAGAAGATCCCTGGTCAGCCAAGCCGGCCTTCTGCCCCACCTGCTTAACTTCCGATATTTTGGAATTGCCTGATCCTGTGCTTTTAGGAGGCAGTGCTTAAAGACTGACCAGCACTGACGGACGCCGATGCCTTCAAAAGCAGTTTCCCAGGGGACCTTACTAACTAGTTCCCTGAGCAGCCTGAGGTCTGCTCTCCCCATATCCAGAGTTGACGTTTTGGTGGCAGTTTTCCTGCTGTCACCAAAAATTTTAAACTCAACCGCTTCATGGTCACTGTGACCACGACGGCTGCCAATTGCCACGTCACCCACAAGACCCTCTCTGTTCTCAAGCAACAGATCTAGGAGGGCACCTTTCCTAGTTGGTTCCCTTAGTATTGGAGGACTGTGTTTGGTAGGAGATGAAGTTAATTTCGAGCAGTCCTCAAACCCTTGTCTGAGTTTGGAAATGCATCATCGCATGGTGCTGTGGAGTCCCAGCTGCTCAGAGTAAGGTGTTTATGCTTTGTCCAGGATAAATTTCCTCCCTTCACTACCATGTACCAGCAAACCATCTTTTTTAGAAATCTCAGACTACACCAGAGTTTTTCCTCTCTCACTCAGTTTTGTTGGTTGGATTTCAGAGAATATGCCAGTGTGAGGTTATCAGCAAAGCTAGTCTAAACTTATTGATGCGATGTTGAGGGACAGGTCAACATGAGGTTATCAGCTCAGCTCCTCCACATTGGCTGGTCTAATGGCAAGGCAGAGGACTCCACACAGTTGGTTTTTGGACCTCAGGTCACTGGCTCAGTCACTAATACCATGTGCACATGAAACCACAGATTTTGGAGAATTTTGGGCTCAGCTGCATGAGTTTCCCAGAAGGGTAGGTCATTCCTGGAAGAAAAAAAAAAAAAAAAGGATTTCTTAGTATCTGCAGGCAGCCTCTACACACAAGGATGCAGGGCTGTGCCGTGCAGGGCTATAGGCATTTTGCCTCTTGGGCCATATGGTGAAGATGGCAGCAGGCACCTATGGGCAGGATTCCGGGAAGTCTCGGCTCCCACCAAAATAAGCCTCAGTATTGCAAGCAGTGTCCCCCAGCCTGCATTGGGAAGCTCACAGCCAGATGCTCAATATGCAGTATGTGCACCATGTACTTTTGAAAATCTGACCTTTCTAGGTTTAATCTGTTTTTCACAAAGAAATGAAGCAGAGGACAAAGGGACACCAGTCAAATGGTTGTGTCCGTCCCCTCCGTCCCCCCATTTAAAGATACAGAAAAACGTGAAATTTGCAAAACTGCTGGTATTTACCAAATTGCAGTGGGAAGAATGAAATGCAGGGATTAACTCGACTCCTTCCTCCAGAACTACAAATGATAAACAACTCACTCCCTTTTTCTCACCATCCCCTTTCTGTAGCTGTTTTTTGTTGTTGAAATTTTCCTGTGACGTTAACTGAAGTGCTACTTCACCAGCCAATATACAGCTTCCAAAACTCTTGCAAAGTTCAGCTTTGAGACCGCTGCAAAGCCCATGCCAATGGAATGATGAGCATTATCAGTAGGAACTTCGTGTTTTTAATCAAGGAGCACAGCTCACATTGAATGGGAGGTTCTGGCCAAGCCACCAGTGCAGCCTATCTGCCTTTTGGACCTGGGTCTTGGAGGTGAGCTTAATTTTCTCATCATTAACTCCTGCAGAACACGCTGTGGTACCTCAAACACATGACCAACAAAAGCACCAGAGCTCACTCGTGCAAAGACTATGAGAGCGAACCGTGCTCTTGGAAAACTCAGTGCACACAGCCAGCTTTCACAAAACAAGGGTAAAGATGCTCTGTGCCACAGTAGTTTCCTAGAGAAAAAGGCTGCTGAGGAACTACTTCCTAATGCAGTCTCTTAACTCCACTTAACTTACAGCCAAGAGAAGACAGGTAATGGAGCAGAGCCATGCAAAGAGCAGGCAGGAGGGGCCGAGCACAGGCTGGGATGTGCAAGCTGGGACATGAGCGCTTGGCCAACACAACCTGGGCTCAGCCCGGCCCTGGGACCCAGTCCCCGCATGGGAGCACAGGAGTGAGGAAAGAAAACAGCCCTTGGCTGCCTGAAAACATGTGCAGGGTGATGGGGCAGATTCTTCCTCCCCACCTGCTGGCATGAGGCTGATGGCGATCAGGTCTGGGAAGGGTGCTCGTGTTTCCAAGCACATCCCCACCTTCTCACCTCCAAAATGCAGACCCAGGTACAAGGGCCCTGGAGGCAGCAGGACCCACGGATGCGAGATGCTGTGCTGCAAAGCAGATTTCCCGGCTCAGGGAGATGCTCTGATGGCAAATGCTGGGCACCATCCACCCTACACAAGGAATTAGGCAGCTGCCACCAATACCTCTGATATCCGTTCAGTATCAGAGGACTTTGGGAAAGCTTAAAGGAGTGGTCAGGAAAGAGGAAGAAAACAGAGAGTTTTGCAGTGGTTTTCTCTCTACCCAGCTTGCACGTTATCTCTGGAAGCAACGATCTTTCTCCCAGAGCTTGGTTTTAGTGTTAAAGGTTTAACATCAGCAGAATAAATCAATGACTACCAGAGAGCGCTAAGGTCAGCTACATAAATCCAGTCTAAGGGCCTTAAAATTTCATAGCAAGGCTTCTTTGGAGCCATTCCCTTGGCTGTGGCACACCGGGGCACGACTGCCCAAGCCAGCCCTGGTATCTCACGTGCAGCAGGAGCCATAGGAAAGCCCCAGCCCTCCAACCTTGGGGTGTTTGTCGACAACACTGCAGGAGCAGCATTAGCCCTTTGGAGATGGCAGATATCAGCATGGGAGGTGTGTGAAGTGCCTGGAGATGGCAGAACAGCTACTGCACCATGGTGAGGGATGTGGTGAACATGCTGCACTCGCTTCTACTTGCAGTGCACACCAGATTTACAGCCTCATCTCCAGACATCCCCCTAAACAGAGCATCTCTGTGCCCTGGGGAATGACAGCCACTGCCTCTCCCTCTCCTCCCCTTGGCTACCATCTCCTCTCCTGGCTCCAAGACACCGCTCTCATCTCTCCTCCCTCCAGCTTGGCTTTTCATTAAGCCAGATGCCCCCAGCCCATTGCTCCAGGGCAAAACCGGCCCTGTGACATTAACTGAAGTGCTACTTCACCAGTCAATATACAGCTTCTGAAACTCGCTGCAAAGCCGAGCTTTGAGACTGCTGCAAAGCCAATGTCAAAGGGAGCATTATCTGTAGGGACTTGGCACTTCTCATCAAGGAGCACAGCTCGTACTGAAGGTAAAGTAGGTCCCCCTACAGCAGGGGACCTGTGCAGTCACCCCAGCCCCTGCTCCCCTCTTTTGTCTCACTTTTGGGTGTGCACCTCTCTCTTCCCCAGGCACCTGCTCTGCTTTGAATCTGCTTTCCCTGGCATTCATCCGTCTGCATTCTGCATGGTCTTTAAGGAGAGGTGACTTGGGGAGCCTTTCCCCAATTCCCTTCTTCTGTTCTTCTGCACCAATTTCTGCACACAATTATGCACACACATATATACTTATATCATTAACTACCGATGAGATTATACATTGTCAGTTTAGCAATTCTCAAGAGCCTCAGAACTCATGGTTCCCTTTGCTTTCCCTCTCCCTTGCTGCCCTCACAGCCCAATAGCATTTAAATGAGGGTGAGTTTGGCACATGCCAGGCACAGGGGAGACCCTGGCAGGGCTCATCAGAGCTGTCACTCACTCTGGTATATGCAAAACCTCTGCAAATAGCAGGGAGGACCGTCACACCATTCCCCCTCCCCACCGATATGTTCCCTGAGGCTCACTTTAATTTTGCCATGAGATTTTTAGCTCAGTTCTGTGGATTTGTTTTTCTTGCAAACACGAACCACGCACAGTTAAATGACATCCCTGCTTTTACACATCTTCCCCTTGTCTCTCTCATTTTCCCCATTTATGAGTCTCTTTCTTTCACCTCCCCTCCATCCCCAGGCTTGTTACCTTATGCATCATTCATCCCAGCTTATTGCCTTCTTTTAGCACGGACTTCAGGGACATGCCCATCTCGTTCAACTCCTTTTTCTCCTCCTGCCTTTATTTGCACTCATGCACACGCTTCCCCATCTCTGTAGCTGCCCGCAATCTTGCTGGGAACATTACAGCCATGGAAGAGCACAGGGAAAGAGAGCAGCCTCAGTGCACCTTTCACCAAACCTTGTGAAATATCTGTGTGGCTTTAACAACCGCAGCCTGGCCCCAGGGCATCATCCGGAGGGGTGAACCACTGCTTAGCAGTGTCTGCCAGCACTAACGCACGGGCAATGGAAGGGGGCAGGACAACCTAACGGCGGTAAGCACTGGTGTGCCCACCGCAGTGGTGTGTCACAGCAGGTGCTGATGTTTCCATCTTGGATATTTCTTGGATATTTCTATATTTCTTGCATTTCTCATTTGTTTGCCAGTTCTCAGCTGGGGATCAGCCAACACCTGGGCACAGCTCTGGGGTAGCTCAGTCCCTCTCCTCTCTCTCCCATTCCTGTGCTCCCGTTCAAAACTGCAGTAAAGATTTGCCAGAAAACCCAAGTCCTGCTTTGGTGGCATCTGCCACGCTTGCTGCATTACAGCTGACAGCTCAACACACCAAAACACTCCTTCAAATTCCCCGAAGGAGCTTTCTTCTAAGCAAAAATGACAGTCTTGGTTAACGTGAACTGAAAGACAAATGCAAGCACAGAAGGACAAGCTTGGGAAGAGCTTTCCAGTCTGTCTGGGAAACATCTCAGAATTCTTATCAGCTACAGAACCCTGTAAAAGTCCCATCTCCCATTTCTGGCAGTAGTTAAAAGGGTAAAAGTTTTGGAGAAATCATCACCTATATCCCCAGCTGCTGGGAGAGCTCACAGTGGGGGATTTGGTCTCTTGTTGGTGACGAGGTTGAGAGGATGAGACAGAGCTGCTTCCATCATCTTCTTGCATCAGGCATGGCCCCGGTGCCCACACCAGGTGCTGGTCTCCCAAGTGTTCTCGCCTGCCAAGTGCACAGGAACAGCACCTCTCCAGCACTTTTGTCATCCAGCCATGAATGCACATAACATTTTAGAGGCAAAGCACGCCAAGCTATTGCTGAAGAGATGTATAACAGCTGTTCAGACACTTTTTACCTGTATTGAATAAATTAATGCAGTAGATCCCTCCCTCCACCAGCTCTGCTGCTCACCAGTAGCTCAGAGAGCTTGTTGGAGCAAGTCAGTAGCTCTTGTGCCTTTTAGAGCGGATAGATACATATATAAAGCAGGTATGCATGTTTTTCCAAGCCCTTGTGCCTTTTCCCTGCATGTTCTGATGTGGCAGCATCACTTCAACTAAGTCAATCCAAAATTTTTTTATTTTTTATTTTTTTTAAGGAGAGCAGCACTGCCGAGTTACTGATGTGTCTTCTACTCACCTCAGCTGCTGCAAACCCTGTTTTAGTTTGCAGAACCATATGGAGCCATCGTTCCAGCTGTTTCCCCATGTCCAAAACATGGCAGGAGCATCTCTGCTCTGTGCTGCTAGTACCACCAGCAGTGGTGCTTGTGGGCTGCAGGAGCCTGCACCTCAGCAAGTGTGTATGGGGGGGGTCCTGCCTCCTCCAGCCCCAGCCTGTGTTACTTCTGCTCCCAGCCCCCATAACAGCACGCACTGCCCCTTCCCTTCCCCAAGCCATGAAAGCTGTGACTGCATGGGTCCCCTCTGTTAGCAGCTCTGCTCCTCTAAGATGGGTATCAGTGGAAAGTTTGCTTCTGGAGCTTTTCAGCCCTCTAAAATAAGGAAGCTTGCACCAAACACAAGGGTGATCTATCCCTCGATTTGGGTTTCATAAACCAAGACCACATCCACAGTCCCCAGAAGGGAATGTTGTTCTCCATCCCAATGCAATGACACTTCAGTTCCGGTGAGAGAGGCTGAGGAAAGGCCCAGAAGTGATGGAGAAGACCATGAAGATACCCCATCACGCCTTCCTTGCAAAGGCGAAGTGGGTTTCTGAGCGCTTAGCCATGGAGAGCATTGAAAGCTGGGCCTCATCAGAGGCACCACACTTTGCCACAGGCAACCCTCCTTCATGGAAGATCTTAGAAACTCACCGCCCAGAGGGGTCTTCCCTGCCTCTGCGATGACACAGAGCTGGGGAGAGGATAAGAACTGGATTTTAGGTGAGTTTATACTTCAGAGTCCCTGTGGCTCAGAGGCACCTCTAATGCCTGCTGTTGAACTTCCCCCCCCAAACCTAGCAAGTGACCGGGCACAGCGAGACCATCATGCACATCATCACATCACTGATGGAACTCCTGCTGCCCCTTGTCCTACAGACTGCTGAAATGTAGGCATAGGCTGGAAAAAAAGGGCAAATGGAGACCAGGGCTGTCAGATGTGACCTCCTATCCCACGACGGACTGGAGCACCAGGTCTCACAGAAGGTCTATCTATTTTTGTGTAGCTGCAAGGTTTTTTGCTCTCTGTAAACATCTCCCAGAGACTGAGCAACCTGTGGTCTAACGCTGCTTGTGCTACTCCTGGTCTCTGTCCTATCACACTAGGACATTCAAGGCAGCCTGCAGTGGCCGGAGCCAAGTCCTCTTCATCCCACCAACATACAGGCTGGGACATACCTCACACAGCGGATCATGGCAGGACTGGGAGAGTAGCATCAGACAAGAATGAAAACACCAAAAATAACACCAAAACCCACCAATGAAAACCATCAGTGAAATCAGAGCCAGACACAGGGCAGCCTAACACCAAACCACCAGTGGGGACCTTCTGGAAGTGATGGATGTTCCGCAGGGTGGGGAGAGACATGGAGGGGAGATGCCTCTGCAGGTGAATTGACCGTACCTAATTGCATTTCCCAGGGCCTTCATGCATCTGAAATTCTTGGGCATATCTTGGAGGCTACGCCACTGGGCTCCACATGAGGCTCAAAACCTCACTGAAGGAGAGAAGAGCCATCCAGCTGCTCTGAAGCACATCTCAGGAGAAAGTCGGGGCAACCAGCTGTAACAAAGCAAACCAGGGTTGCTCAGAGACCCTTGCTGAGGGCCAATCTGAGCTGAAGCTCGTGTCTGCACCCAGGCATGGGGTGTACAACCAAGCAGGACCCCAGGCAGGTGATCAGCCTGCAGCTCCCTTGCTCAGCACTTGTAAAGTGCAGTTCACTTCTGAGAGGATTTGAGATTAAGCTCTTTAAGTAACAAAGCAAGATTTCTCCTCTAAACCTCTATTAAATCACCTAATCCTGAAGGAAGACCTCTCCTCCCCCTGGGGAAAAAAAGAAGTAAGTTTGCTGAGGAAGACATAATTGCTTTATCCTTATATAATTGGATATTTTCTGATTAAATATAGAATTGGGAAAGTTTGATTTTTGATAATGATTTAAAGAAAAAAAAAGAAAAAACACTCCTCAAAAAAAGAATCCCAAAAAAGCCAACCAAGATGATGGGAAAAAATGGGTCTTTTTCTGGTGGCTTTATGGTGCAAGAAGCAGAGCCTGCTTTGCCTTTGCTGCAGGAGGGTGCAGAAAGGACTCGTGATGCCTCTCGTTACAGCCCAATGTAACAGGGAGCTAACCCACCGCCAAATCCTGGCTGGCTGTGGTGGGAACTGGAGGGGCTCGGTACCAGGGAGCTGGTTGTTCCGGATGACACATGGCAAAGCCCAGCCCTTGGATGAAAAGGTCATCAGATATTTGGGTTGGCAGGGACCTCCGGCGGTCTCCAGCCCAACCTTCTCCGCTAACATGGTCAGCCACAGGGTCAGACCAGGTTGCTCAGGGCTTTATCCAGGTGGATCTTAAAACCCTCTGAGGATGGATGCAGAATGAGGACAGCAAAGCCCACCCAGCACAGCAGTGTTGGGAAGTGTTTCACTGATGGCAACAAACGCTTTGAAGACTTCAGAGGGAAGATATGTGACACCAAAAAGAGAGCATTATGTTGTTGAAGCAACAGTGAAGCAAATCAGGAAGCATTTGGAAAATACTAAATACTCCTGCTATAAAATATTAATACCTAGACAATGTCTCTTTTTCTGTCTTAGACTGCTGATTTTCTATGAATCTTTGAGTTTACACAGCACTACTTATATCTAATGTGATTTCAGCACAAAGGAAACAGCTTATGACAATTTGAAGTCTGCTCCATGCGTTGAGCTGTCCATTGCTGCGGGTGCTCACGCAAAACCAATCCTTCATCCATCGGTCAAAATTAAGGATCTCAAGCTACAAAATTGTTAAGAGCAAGAAAAGTGTTTACACTGCTGGTAACTGCTTTTTACAGGGCTCCGAGACCACGAATGGTGGTACAAATGGCAATATTTGCCTGCATACTGTGGGGCTTTTAATAATGAGCATGTTGGCTCAGCAGGCCATTGCACATCGCACCTGAGAACAGAGCACGCAGATGCACTTCAGTCACAAGCCCGCACTGCAGCATCACAGCAGTGCTTCACCTGCTGTAGGGACAGCTGAGCATTTGTAAGTGCTCCATGGATCTGCAAGGAAGTCCCAGAAGATCTTCCCAAAGCTGCTGAGCCCCAGCCCCAAAGCCACCTCTGCCGTGATGCCAACAGCCCTCGTGCAGGCATCCCCTGCAGAGCCCCTTCCCTCCTCCGATGGCCAGCAAAGAGGCACTGGGGCCATGAAGATGCTCAGGGGACAGGAGTGTCTCAGCTATGAGGAGAGGCTCACAGAGATCTCATCTATGTCCACAAATACCTGAAGGGAGGGTGCAAAGAGGACAGAGCCGGGCTCTTGTCAGTGGTGCCCAGTGCCAGGACAAGAGGCACTGGGCGCAAACTGGAGCACAGGAGGTTCCCTCTGACCACCAGGCAGCACTTCTGTGCTGTGCGGGTGACGGAGCCCTGGCACAGGCTGCCCAGAGAGGCTGTGGAGTCTCCTCCTTGGAGATCTTCAAAAGCTGCCTGGACGTGGTCCTGGGCCCCCTGCTCTGGGTGTCTCTGCTTGAGCAGGGGTTGGACCAGATGGGCCCTGAGGTCCCTGCCCATCTCAGCCGTCCTGTAACTGGGATATAAGGACAAGATATGAGCAGTGACCACTGCCTGGCACCTTTTCCTTGTGGTCCTCCAAGGCTGTGGTCCCCACCTTAGTCCACCCTGTGAACATCCAGACCTCCCACAGAGACGCAATTTCCAAGACCAGAAAGACTTACGGAGCTCATCTGCTGGGGATGAACCGAGATTTGGTGCCAGGTTCAGGCTCCCATCATTTTTCCTGGGTTAACAGTTGTGGCACAGGCAATGGCTTGGCTCACACCCAGCCCGGCGTCCTCAGCTCCCCTTCCTGCAATGGAGACCATTGCAGCGCTGCACGAGCAGCATCCCACCCGTGACGAGCTGCATCGGGAAACCTGCACAGCATCTTTTAAAGCGGACATCAAACAGGGGCTTTGAAGAGATCAGAGCTTTGCAAGGATTCTTCAAAATGGTCTGGATGTTCCCTGCGTTCACCGTTTAATCCTGGGAGGAAGAAAGAGAAAACGAGGTAACAAAACCAAAAAATACCTGCGGCACTGGTGAACTCAGGTACGGCACTGGTCTCAGTCCATCAAGGGTCTGGCAAGCAAACGCTTCCCATCCCCTTTGCAACAAAACTGATGCCCAAATTAATCTGCAATTTCAGCCGCAACTGGGGGACCCCTGCCCCACTGCTCTCTGCTCTGTTCCATTGGTGGGGACCCATGAAGCCTCCTCCGAAAGCAGCCCAGTGCCCCGTGTTGTCAGAATGGGTGCCTGGGAGCAGCTGCCAACGCCAACATAAAATCTACCGACGCATTCTCGCTCTGAAGAGGTCGGCTATAAAAGTAACATGAAAAACGGCTTTAAATAAACCCATCCAAGACCACTACATAAAGACACAGCTGGCTGTACAGAGCTCATTTGTTTTTTAGTGAAGCTTCACAGGATTACAATTATGAACAATCATCGTTTTGATGCACTAGGTTATTACAGTAATAGCCAGGAAATAAATACCTGAGACAGGCTGGCCAGACAGAGGTTAGAAAAGAAACACTCACCTACAACTTATTGTCTAAAACTCAAGTTTTTAATATAAATATTGGCAATTTTGCCTTTTTTTTTTTTTCCCCACTGAATGTATTGCCAGCACTGATGTGTTGCCAGACCAGAATTCAGGCCAGGTTTTGCAGAAACAGGCAGTTTGGTGTGCCCGGGCTTTCCTGTGCCTGGTCTGAGGTCGGAGCAGCTCTCACGCTCACATCCAGCCTGAGTCAGGGTGACAGGGACCCAAGAGCCCCTGCCACCACGGGGATGGCCGAAGCATTGCCAGGAGCTCCCAGCATCTCCACCCTGCTGACCCACGGGAGCCCTCAGGGCGATCGCTCGCAGCCAGGACAAAACACCCACAGCCCATCCTCGCAGTCACTTTTGTACGGGTGAGAGGAGCACGAGCATCCGGGCCAGGAAAGGGAGGAGCAGCAGGACGAGACGGAGCAGCGCCGGGGTGGGAGGGCTGAATCAGAGCTTAAATACAGTAATCTCTCTGCACATTTTGCCTTTTCTGGGAAGGCAGAGCATGTGTCTGGCAGCTCCATCCAAGCCACCCCAGAGCACAGAGGCCACCCAGCCCCCAGCGTGCAAGGCTCTAAGGCAGGAAAATGAAGGGTTCGGGTAAGAGATGCTGGAGCACTAACATGCTCTTCCCCTCAGCCCGTGGGGCTCTCAGCAGCTCACCCAGGACCTCGCTCCATGCAGGGGCTCCCAACAGGCTGGGAGACACCCTGGCTGAATTGAAATTGAATTAAATGCTGGATTTTATACACCTGTGAGCCTCATGCAATCAAAGTCCCTCCTTGCATCTCCGCCAGTCTCATCACCCCAGAGCAGTGATGAACCAGCAGCAAACAGCCCCAGTTGGTGGCCTTAGTGGGGCCAGGGAGTCACCCAACCCCTGCCCAGAGCCTGACTACCACTGCTGGAGAGGGGGAGCCTCACCTGCAGCCACCAGCACCTCCTAAAGCTTTAAAAGAGGCTTTGCCCAGCCAGGAGGCAGAAGTCCCCAGGAAGGATTTTTAGGCCTCTGAGAGGCCAGAGCAGATCTAGAAGGACCTTTTTCTTTTTTTTTTTCCTCCTGGTTTTCATATTATAAGATAAATAAATTTTGCTAATGCTGTACAGCACCGGAGCAAGGAAAAAGCTGCTGGCAGCCCTGGGTTTGCACATCCCTCAGAAACACAGCCGAGGGGTCTCTCAGCTGCATTCACTGCTAAACCCACCAGCGCAGCCCATCCGTGACACTGCGGGCAGCATGTCCCCATCCCTGGTCCCACCGGGCCGCAAAACTCACCGCAGGCATCACCCACAAGCAGTGACACCCTTCAATATCACATCTCCCATGCCTGAGGGCACACCTAGGAAGTTAAAAACAGCCTCCTTCTCTTTGGGCAGCCCCACTGGCTTTTATAACCTTGCCAAGCTCTCCCTCCCCTCCTTACAGCAAACCACGTCCACCTGTAGAGAAATCACCTGCTGCTGGTTTTCTTCCTCCAGAGCCCTCTGCCTGCCACGTTGCAGCTTCCACTTAGCAGAGTGGCCTTCGTGGGTGTGGGCAATGCCTGGTCACAGCCTCCTGGGAGAGCACAGGTTGCAGAAAGCAGAGCCTATGTGACAATAACTGCAGGAACCAAGCGGTTTTTGCTGCTTGGAGTGTCCAACTTGAATGCAGTGCACAAGGGCAGATGGAGATGGGTGCTCGGTGCTGCCAGCTCTGCACCTGAAGGGCCCTCAAGGAGCTGCTGGGGAATCAGCAAACGCACCGAAACCACCTATATGCACATCTGCTCCCGTAGGTTTGATATTACCAACCAATTATGGGAGTTTGCATTCCTGAAGTTTTGGTTAAGCACGAGTCTCCTGTGCCTGGCACTGTGGGAGCCCCAGCCACGCGATGCTGCCCAGCCGTGCCCACCGCCCCGCAGGTATTCCTGGCACGAGTCTTCCTGAAATCTTTAGGAAAACAAAAAGAAGGAAAAACAGGGGAATAAGCTGTCCTTAAGCCCCAGCAGGGCGTGCAGCAGAGCGCCTGCCAGCCCGGCTCTCCCGAGGGAGCCCTGGCCTGCCGCGGTGCGATCGGAGCCAGTGAGGGTGGTGGGACCCAGCTTCTGTTTCTGGCTTCACGCTTTCCCTTTTAAAACAGTAGGCAGGTGGATCTTGCTGTCTTTGTACATGTCCAGGTCCAGCACAGCATTATGGCCTGGAAAACCAAAGTGGGAATTATTCATCATTTTGTTACCTTGCTGCTTTCTTACTGTTGAAAATCCAGGTCATGTCCACCCTGTGCTTTTAAACCCACATTAACGGGTGGGACGCGTCCAGCCCTCCTTTGGGCAGACTCAGAGGGTGGGAAGGGGAAAGACGCGGTGTCCCCATCCGCTCTCTGGCCATAGCCCACTTTGCAGTGAGCTCCAGGGCTGGGGGAAGCCTGGGGACAAGGTGGTCCCCATCTCGAGGAGGGCTTTGCCCCAAGCACAGAGCAACTTTGCAAGGTGAGCCCCAAACCCACTGCAGCCTTAATCCCTTGCCTTCACCCCAAACCAAACAGGACTAGAAATGAGCCAAAAATGTTTTGAAAGACATTTTTGGTGCCCTCTAAGCTGTGACCATGCTGTTAGCATGGCCATCCAGATGTGTCGGAGGGACATGCCTAAACTTGATACGTGACTTCAGCCCCTAGAGGCTCAGCCCCAGTGCAGGGGACAATGGTCCCTGACCACAGCTTCGTCCCCTCTCCAGCAGCAGGAGACTGCTTTGGCCACACTCAGCCCACCATGGCTTCTCCCTCTGTGCCACCCCACCTGATGGGGCCACCTCCATGCGATGAACAAGCTGGGCGTATTACAGGGATTTTGAGCATCCAGCTTTGCCCCTGACATTTGAAAAGCATCCAAAACATGCATGAGAGGGAAGGTGGCCACGGTCCTCTGAGTGATGCATGGTGCCTGCAGCAGAGGAGGTGACAATATTGATCCGCAGATGTTTTCTTCTTTCCCAAGTTGGCATTTGCAGACCTTTAAGAAGCTGCATGTTCCCACCAGCCTGGCTCAGTGCCCAACCAAGTCCCAGTGACGGATCCCACTGGACAGGGACTTTTGTGTCCCCACATCCCCAGGGACTCTAAGGCAATGGAGGTCACTGGAGCAAAGTCCAGCTCCATCCCCCATCCCTCTGAGTAAGGCTTGGAATTGCTGGATATTAACTTTGGTTTTCATGGCCTCGCTTTCTCACTGCTGTTTCTCTAAGGTGTTTAGCAGCTTTCGTAGCTTATTTGTTTAAAGAAACCAAAATGCTTTGTTCTGAGCAGACTTTAGGAGTTGAAATGAGCTATTTTGGCGCTACCTGCGTAAGCCAAGCAGAGCTCAGAGCAGCTTTTCTTCTAATGCCGTAAGCCTGTCACCAATGAACAATATTTTATTAGTAACATGCTAATGCCCCCATCCAGCACAGCCCTTCTCATTTTGCAGCCTCAGCTCCTGCCTGCAAAGCTCACCACTGCTTTTCCTTCCAAATTACTCTGGAAGAGTGGATTTCTGTAATACAGGGATGATGCATCGTATCGTTCATGGGGTGGTCTGCTGGGAAGGAAAAGAAGCATGTGAGAAAACCCACCATGCACCCCACATTGTGCCAAAATACACCAAACACTATCAATGCCACAAGTATCAAGTCCAAGTTCAACCTCCCAGGCTCAAAAACCTGGGTCTCCACTTCTCTGGCTTGCAGTCATGGGGAGATGGGAGCCGGTGCTGGATGCTGGGAAGAGCCATCCCCGTGCAAGAACCCCCCGATGACTCTCGTCCAGGTGCTGCTGCCAGGACAAACACCTACGGGGGGACTTCCAGGAGGGAGAAACTCCTGAGACGAAACAAAGATTCATGGTCAGCATTCCAGAAGGGGGCCCTGGTGTGCCATCGGAGAGCAGAATCTGCGGCCAAAATGTTGACCCGAAAGGGCAAATAGAATCTGTAAACCACATCTAATTCTCTTTGTATAAATTTGGCTTTTTGGAGAAAAGAAGTAGGAATAGCAGCATGAAGCAGGCTTGGGGATGACAGATCAGCAGCTCAGGGGGCTGCGGATAATTTGACAAGCAGCTTCACATTTCCTGGGGCGATACACTGCAAGTAAAGGCAGCATTTAACAGCTAATTATTCACGGCTTTGATGCTTTCTCTCTGTTTTCCAAATAACACGTATTTAGCCTAAGATGATTTAAACAGCTGATCTCATCTGAGCTCCTGGCAAAGAGGAGGAAATCCAGCAAGGCAGCGGTGGGTTAGGCTCCCAGATGGCTGCCCCGGCGTTGAGGATTATGTCGTTAGCAGCATCCCCAAAAACTCCTGGCCACAGGAAAGACGTGGGTGACGGTGGCAGGAGAGAGGCAGTGGGTGCAGGTGTTTGTGGGGGGTGAGGGGATTTGTCCCTCGTCCCCCACGGCCGCCCCTCTGGGACAAACGAGGGCTCTGAACCCCCCTGCAAACAAGGGACTTGTCCTCGGCTGGATTTGGGAGCTGAACCGGCTGATGCTTTGGCAAGACACAGGGAAAGGCCAGGGTGAGAGCGTGTTTTGGAGTAACCTACAGCACATCTGGCTCTATTATAGCAAAAAAATAATAAAAAATAAAAATCACATTTTGGGGAATTTCAGTGGTTAGCCACATTTTTTCCAAGCAAGTGACATCATTTTTGACTGGAATGATTCCTTGCAAGCTTTCTCTTTGATTTTGACCTATCCTGACAAGTATGTTTTTGGTTTAGAAAGTTGCATTCGAAGATGCCACCAGTTATGTTGCAATGGAAAGCCAGGGAGCAGCCAGCCCCACCCATCCAACCCAATGGGCTGGAGCCCTGAAATGGGATGGGGAAGTGTGAAAACACCAGATAATCAAAGCAGAAACCATCCATGAGGAAAGACCCATTCCAGGCCATCTTCCAGTTCAAATGCTCATTTTTAGGTCGTGAACGCTTTGAGAAGTTTCCTTCTTCATTCAAAAGAAGAGTGTGCTTAAAAAAAACTTTAGTTACTTCATTCCTTTAAACAAAAAAAGGTAGAGAAAAGTGCAGGAGAAAACAAAACCACAAAACAAATCTAATAAAGTATGTCGGGAGCTGTAAGTTTCAATGAAAACCAGGTCTGAGCCTTACACCATTTATTTGGAAGCCTGGACCCACCACAGGCCAGTGCGATTGCTGCCGGCTCTGCAGCTGGGGCAAGGGATCAGCTGCCGGAGTTTGTTCCTGCCGTAATGAAGCCTCTTGTGCCAACGATCCAGCAGGTTTTGGCATTTTTTCCATTGCATCCCCTCAGATTTCCTGTTGGAAGTGGGGTTGCCTGTGTAGGAAAGCTGTCCCTGATGCAGGGCTGTGTCTTTGCTTCCCCCATAGCATCCTTAGGAGCAGCCCCCAGAAGTCACGGGAGATCTATCACTGGCAATAACCATTCTGGACACCTTTAGTACCTGTGTTTTGCCATGGCCTTGGCTGTGACAAGCTACAGCCTGAAGACAAAGGAGTTGGGAGACAGAAAGAGAGAGAACGCTCCAGCCCTGATGGGGTGTCCCTGGGCTGGGTGCTGCGGCCGGGCGAGCATCCTCCAGGCAGGCATTATTGAGTGGCATTTCTGTGCCACCACATCAAGTTTTTAGAGGTGGGAAAGGGAAAAGCTGGGTCAGGGACAGTGATACCCCGTGGGGACACACGTGCCGGGTCCCCCCCAGCTGTGAAAGGCAGCACAGGGAGAGGCACAGCCTGGGCACGGGACCCATGGGACAGCATCGAGAACACATAGCGAGCTTTTGTTAAAAAAGAATTAGTAAAAATAATAAAAAGCCTGCTGCAACAGTAAATTATTTCCAGTCCGATGTGAACAGCAGCTTCTGAGGGGGATACTTTAAATCATTGGACTAAATATAACTGCTCCCTGCATCTGTCTCTGTGCATCTCCAGGGCCCTGCTGCATCCCCAGCTTGGGGACCCCCGCAGCCCCCCCAGGCTCTGCCCCCGCCTGTCCCAGCCGTGCCCCATCTCTGCCTGGGGCTTCCCCCCGTGGAGAAGATGCTGATAACGAACGTCAGCCATTGATGTGCTCTTGGAGGTGGATATCGTTCATGCAAACGCCCAAGATGCTGCCCTGCGGGATGCCCAATGCATTTCAGAAAGGAGAACAGAACGTTTCTTAGTTAAAAATAATCACACAAGCATCTAATATGTGAGGAAAAACTCTTCCACACTCCGTGATTTGGGGTGTAGGGACCCTGCACCTCTCTCCCCCACCCCAGAGTACCTGCAGTTTTCCTGTCCCAGTACTGGAGCTGCTGAACACGTTTTGGCTACCTTTGCCATCTTTCTGCAAACCTTGTCCAGCATCTCCTAGGATGGGAGAGCATCCCAGAATCACCTTTTGGACGACCTGTGAGCAAAGCCCACGTGTTGCTCATGATGTGGGGACACCACGCAAACGGCACCAAGACCTTGTCTTCCTCCGTCTTTCCAAATAACGACGGAGAAAGGTTGTCCTGGGATGAAGCCGGAGGCCAGGAGACAACCCAGCGCAGCCCCCAGCGTGGTGGCCCTGCTCCGGGAAGCTGGAGGACGTGGCCACCTGAGCTCACAACACGGTGGGATGGGGACCTGGGGTTGAAGTTGGTGAGAGGCAGGCACCAGGGATGGGGAACATCACTGCTGGAAATGAGACTCCCGACACCTCCATCCCTGCTGCAGCACGCGGTCAGTGGTTGAGCTTGCCTGGCCAGGGTGGGAAGGAGACAGCGATGGAGCCGAGGAGGAGGCGGGGAAGGAACCATTGAGCTCCCACCTCCGGGAAAGGTCAGCTCCAGAAATGCCAAGGCTTCCTGTGAAATATTTCCCCAGGATTAATTTCCTCCCCTCCCCTTCATCGCAGCGAGCTGCTGGAGCAGCACGTGTCCTCACTGCTGGGTGAGGTCCTCTCTCACCAGGCCTGCAGCCTTTGCCAGCTCCCGACTCAATTTGCAATTGATGAAATGAAAAAGATGCCCGTCCTTCAATTAATTGAGATGTCTTTTTCCTCGCCCCTCAAGGCACGATAGTGGCTCTAATATCATAAATGATTTAGGATGGGAGCCAGATGAAGACAAAGCTGATGGATGAAAATTCTCTGTTTGGGAGATGTTTTCCAGCTGGAGATTTTTGGAAACAAATAGATTTATCCCCTTCAAAAAACGACACGCAACCATCGCATGACTCACGCCGTGAGTCAGGGTGCGACGGCAGCCAGGAGGGATGCCAGCCTGTGCTGGGGAGGGGCGAGCCGGACCAGGGGCTGGGGCACAGGGCTCAGTGCCCAGACCCCAAAACTCAGCCACAGCCTCTCTGCTCTGGGCTTTAAGCGGCTAAAATCCATTTCGCCCAATTCGCATTTAGGATCAGACCTCCTGAGCCTCCAGGCTGGCTGTTGAAGCAATAGGACCCTCTTCTCTGGAAGCACATCGTGCCCGAGATTTGGGCAAATCCTCCAAAACCGAAGCAAGGTCCATCCCTTGGGAGGCCTCTGGGCCACCCTGGGGGCAGTGAGGAGGACGAGGACCCCCCCGTGCCCCCAGCACCGTGGTGGCAGCGTGGGCAGGGGCTGCTGCCCAGATTGACACCTGTGGAAAACCGCGCTGGCACCTCCTGGCTGATTGAGTCTGAAGTATTTACAGCGACAGAGCAGCAAAACTGCAAAAGATGGAGTGATCCTGAAATTGTGACTTCAGAGACATCTTCCCATGTCAGGATCTTTTACAAATCTCCGGCAGAAAGGACCACTTTTAATTAGAGATCCCTTTTTTGCAGAGTGCATCCCATACCAATACATCTTGCCAGCGAAAAGGCACAAACCCCAGCCCACTCGAGCATCCCGGGGAGCGACGATCTACTTTACATCTAAAAGCAGCACTTTCAGGCCGGGAATGCAACTCTGCTAAAAAACTTTGCCCCAGTGAAGCCGGTGTGCCCCGGAGCACAATCTCCACCGCCGCCTGCAGACGGATGAAGCCCAGCAGCAATCCGCTCCAGCCGGCTGGGTCTTACACAGAGCACGTCCTCGAAACAGCGGCAATTTGTATTAAGTTATACAACTGAAAGCTACTCGTGTAAGAGGATTGCTTTCGGATATGTGCGTTGAAAGACTTGCTTTAAGCACAAGGCAATGCAAGTGTAATTGCGGGAGCGGATCCTGCCCAAATTGCTGTGTGGCTTCCAGACGTTAGCCCAAAAGGGACGAGTGGGTGACACGCGGCATCAGGTACCATCCTGCCTGGCTTCTGGGGGCCGTGTTTCCCCCCTAGCCTCTGAGCAGTGAAATCATGATTTTTCTGAGACATTTCAGCCACCGGTCCCCGTACAGATCCTGCTGTGGCGGCCCTGGCACAGGGTCTGGGGACCTGCAGCCCTGCGCTGCCCCCTGCATGGGTCACCCAGCCCCTTCCAGCCCTGTGGTGGTGCCTCCATCGGCCCCATCTCCACGGCACCTCAGGACAGACCGGCCCTGCAGCCCTGGAAACCCAGAGCCCCGGAGCATGGGGACACTGGGAGGATGAGGGAGAGGCCTCTCACGGCAGGAACAAGTTATTTCAGCTCAACCAAATGGCCCGTGGAGAAGCAGTTTATAAAGGGGACAGCAGCAATTTCTCTGTCCCAAGAGGGGCCAGGAGAAGAAAGTGCAAACGCTGCAGCACAAAGAAGCCATGAGACAGGGTTTTCTTTAGGGCTCCCCTAGGATTTCCAAGGAGAGGAACTGTGGGGGTTTTATAGAGCATTTTACACGAAGTGCTAATGACCACAGCAGCTGTCGAGGGCAGCACGCATCCCGCGGTGACATGCAGCCCCAGGGCTCCTCAGGCACAGAAGCCACTGCTCCTGGGGCAGTGCTGGCTGCTACCGGGGCTCACCACGGACAAGCAAGGGGCTGCAGTGAGTGCTCACGATTTATGGCTGTTTCAGCTCTCAGGGAGGCAGATGCAGGATGGAGGTGTCTGGCCTAGGAAGGAGGAATAGGTGCAGAAGAGCTGGTGTCCACCAAGGGGAATATGGTGGGTTGTGATGGACATCACATACCCCAGCCCCAAACTCCAGCGGCACCCACACGCAACTGATGGCCTGGGGTTAATGCAAGTCCCACTAAAAAAAAAACAAAACAGAACAAAAAACAAAACAAAAAACCATGGCTTGCTTAAGTTGTTAGCAACCTCAGTTAACCCAACCGACCCATAGGAGGCTGGCAGCTTGGGGACATGTCTCAGAAGCTGTCCTTTCTCCCAAGAGAGGTTGGAAGGAGCCACAGCGCACATCTGCAAAGTGGTGGGACCACATAGTCCCTCGGATGGCACAACCCTCTGCTGCTTCTAACAAGCTACACGTGCATCCTGAGGGTTCACAATTTTGTAACGCTGATGCAGTGAAATACTTGTGCACCTTTATTTCTCGTTGCATACACAACTTCCCTTCCCCTGGATGAGGCTATAGGAAGGTACCCCCATACTCTACCTTTACAAGAAGTCACACAGAGGAACGACGACGACTGTAATCCCACAGTTGAGCAGAAAATGGGGAAGACTGCTACCTCAGTGTGCACGTAGGGATTTGGGAGATGGCCTGCCACAACTGCCTGGGCTGTCAGACATGAGCCAGGTCTCCCCAAAGTTGCAGAGCAGAGCCGGTGGCTGGCTGGAGAGGTCTTGACACCTACTAAACATCTGTGTTCAGATAACTGCATCCCACCCCTGGTATTTTTACTCAAACTGCATTAGTTCTGCAAAATAAGCCTAGAACAACATTTTTTAACTTGAACATGGTCCAACACTGGGAATTTCTGAGAATTCATGTTCTTCACGCAGCATCCCTGCCATCAGAAGTGGGGTTCTCAGAAAAAAATTTCAGCATGGAGCTCCTGAGCTTTCCAGCGCTGCCAACCTTCCCCCCAAAGCCCAAATGTGAGTTAAATGGTGTCAAACGTGACCGCAAGAACAAAGGAGTGAGTGAGCAGAGGATGAGACAGCCCGTAGTAAAGCCGTGGTGGGAACACGCCAAATCCTTCCCCAGCACAGGGAAAGAAGAGCATCCCTTCACCAGCCAGTTTCCTAAGGAAACCAAGTCCCTAAGACAAACTTCCCATGAGAATTTTGGGGGTATTTTTTTTGAAAATAATATAAGGAACGGAACAAAAAAGTCATTTCAGAGACTTTGCTCAAAGAGAAATTTCCACTGCTGAACCAAACACACCAAGAACCTCACCCAGAGCTTTTGATACCTTAATGAACCCATGTCTTTCCTCCACCGTTCACTGAACAGCAAAAATATCAGGAAGAGATGCAGCCTTTCCCAGTAAACACTGCACTGGTTTAACTGGCAAACTGGAGCAGGGCAAACACCAGACTTGCCAGAAACCATCCCAGCCCCAGCCCTGCTCAAAGGGCTTGTCTGGGCCCCCAGCGTGGCACAGCAGAAGTCAGGCTGGGGGCGGGCCCCAAGTTGCCCCCACGTCCCTGCCTGGCCCCATTGCTCCTCCACTGCAGCCCAGTCCAGTGGCCAGGCTTGCCTGCAGGCACCAGTGCAGCTGAGCACACCAAAACCACCTTCTTTGGGCAGAAGGCAACAAGCAGGAGTGCTCCCAGCCGAGCACGGCGCTCAGCTGCTCCCAGGAACGGGGCTGTAAAGGAAGAAGCACATGGACAGGTCTCAGCTAGGAAGCGGCACCGGGAGCCAAGGACATCAGATCGCACTGGGACCGCGGCCTCGCACACCCCAGAGGGCAGCTTTCGAGATGGGCCACAACACAGAGAGGCTGGGACACAGCACACGGAGCTCAGCCTCTGTCTGCCTGCGCACAGCGTGGACACCTCATGGTCACCTGGGCCTGGCTGCGAGTCCTGTGTTTGGACTTGGGTGATGCAATGCACGCACACCAGCAAGGTTATCGTGCCAGGTTTCCATCGTATGAAGACAGACAGATGGCTTGAAATCGTCCTGTGCCTCTCCCCAGGGCTTGCTGGTGCCACTTGCGTCCCTGAGGAAGTGTGGTGACTCCTCACCACCTCCAACCTCCATTCAGCATTTTGGGGAAAGAAGCCAGGCGATCGGCTCATTAGAGCAGCCTCCCGTCCACCGAGACTTCTCCATCGTCCACAGACATGCGGGTGCTCTCCCTTCTGCCCCATGCGCTACCAAGGAAAAAGATGTTCTGCAACACTTGTGCTTTTGATCTCCTTAAATTCCTGTTAGCATCCCCTCTTACAGACTCTCGTACGGCAATGACACTCACAGATGCCCTAGGGAAAACTATTTTTTATTGTCTTTCTTTTTTAGAATCACTTTTAACAGTTTAAGAAACGAGGTTCTTTTGAAAATGGTCACAATCTCAGGGCTGCTCCCGATGACAACACCATGGGCTCCGTGAATCGCAGGCTGTAAGCGCTCATGGACCCAGTCGTTGGGGTGGGAGCGCTACCGGCACATTTGATCTGCGCTCCTGGAGTTCAACAGGGAAACAGACGCTCGAGCGTGACTGCATTCTGTTCCCATCCCCGGCTGACACCCCTGGGTCTCAATTTAAGCCACTTTTTTGCAGCTGGCTTGGCCAGGCTCATCAGCTGGAGCTGTTCCTGACTTCCATCATGCAGCCGACAGAGGAAGCAGGGCAGCCCCGCTATTTGCCCGTTCCCACCAAAACGCTGCCTGCGCACAGAGAGGGAGGAGGAGAGCGCAGGGCAGCCCTCCTGCCCTGTGCCTGCAGCTCCCAGAGGTGGGAAACTTTGGCAGAGCCGTGGGAGGAGGCCAGCAGGGAAACGGTGATGTTTTAGGCTATTTCAGTCCTTCAGCGATCAAATGCACAGCCTGACTTCGGTGGTGCTTCTCCAGCTGAGGGTCTGCCCCGGGTATTTTCATGCCAGTCCTTTGTAACCCATCAGCGAGAGCTCACACTGAGACTGCAGCCGACATGGGTATTGCACAAACAAAGGCACGCGAGAGTGGTGATTTTCCCAACAGCAAACAACCCACCCCCTCATTTAAATACAATTTTCCAGCCAGACCACAGTACCTCCAAACAGAACACAGGGTACAAGGGTCTCTGGCAGCATCCCCTGTGGATGTGCCAGTGGACCCTATGCCTGGACGTTACCTCTCCATAATAAGAATCAGTTTCTTGTCAAAAGAGCTCAACTGGGTTCAGTTTTCATTCACATCTGACGCCTCCATCCAAACCAGCGGTGATGCTGTGTCCTGGTTTTGGTTGGGATAGATTTAGTTTTCTTCATAGTGGCTGGTATGGCTGCATTTTGAATTTAGGAGAAAAATAATGTTGATAACACACAGATGTTTTAGTGCGTGCACTGAGCCAAGGACTTCTCAGCTTCTCGTGCTGCCCCGCCAGCGAGCTTCTTCCCCACAAGATGCTGGGAGGGGACACAGCCAGGACAGCTGACCCAAGGTGGCCAAAGGGATATCCCACAGCTTACGGTGTCATGCTGAGCAACAAAGCTGGGGGGGCTGCCACTGCTCGGGGACTGGCTGGGCATCGGTCAAGGGTGGTGAGCAATTGCATTGTGCATCACTTGTTTTGTATGCTTTATTATTACTAATATTTTTCCTTCCTTTTCTGGCCTGTTAAACTACCTTTATCTCAACCCACGCGTTTTACCTTCTCCTGATTCTCTCCCCCATCCCACTGGGGTGCTGTGTGGTGCTGAGCTGCCTGTTGGGTTAAACTGCACTGGGCTGTTGCCTTGCACAGGTGGAGCAATGGCACCCTTCCACTGAGCCCAGTGACCCTGAGGAATCGTGTGTGATGTTCAAGGCTGCTGAGGGAGTGGAATAAAGCAACCTGGAAAATTCACATTGCCAAAACCATGAACAGGCCGCCCAGAGAAGCTGTGGGTGCCCCATCCCTGGAGGTGCTCAAGGCCAGGCTGGATGGGGCTTTGGGAACCTGGTCTGGTGGGAGGTGTCCCTGCCATGGCAGGGGGTTGGAACCAGATGGGCTTCATGGTCCCTTCAACCCAAACCTTTCTGTGATTCTATGAAGTTGGAAAATATTTAAACAGATATCAGAAGTTGCACACGATATCAATAGGGGTACTGTTACTTATATGATTCCCAGGGTTCAGCTTATTGGGGATTGGCTGGGGTCTTTCAGCAACTGTTCAAAATACAGCAGTCTGCTGTTGTCGGTACAATGATACCTTCAGCAGGGTTTTTAGATCTAGATCTGTCTGCAGTCGCACCCGCACAGATTCAGACAGTAGTGGTTACATTCCCTTCACGCTTATCCTTTTGGATGCTGAGAGTTTCACTGCCGAGCTGGGCGCACAGCCCTTGGGCTCCCTTAAGACAAGGCACCGAAGTAAAACCAATGCTCACGGCTCACGCAGCTGCAGAGATCACAACCACCACCTCCCTTATCACTCTGCCAGTTACGATTGCTCACATGCACCATTTCTGCAACATAAAAAGCATCAAATATTTTCTTCCAAGAAGCCCTAAAAAGAGGAGGGAAGGGTTAAACAAAGGCTTTACCCTCCTTCTCAATATCAAACTTCAGAAAGTCTATGTGAACAGATTTGACATGGGCGTTAGTCTGGAAATGGAAAACAAAACAGCCAGCCTGGAGATCGGCAAGCCCCATCCTTACATCAGCACCCAGAGATGTCTTTCGCTTTGTTCTTCCGCTGATATCTTACGTCCAAGGGATCAAAGCCCCGTTCACTGGACCCAAACAATGCCCAGCGAGGAGTCCTGGCTGCATAGTCTGCTGCTGTGAAAGTCTTCGATCCCCTGCTCCTCTCGTGCTCTCGCACCAGCTCCTGGAAGCGCTCGTAGTTGATCCAGGTGCACCACTCGCCGTCTATCTTGAACTGGGAAATAAGAGAGACGTGTTACTGTGCCGCAGAGCAGTAAGTATCACCACACAGCTAATCTAAGGTGGGACAAGCTGCTGAAGCTGGGTGCCTATTAAATTGGTTACCCAGCCGTAGGGGTTTTTTTGTTTGTTTGTTTTAATTTTCTAGCCACATAGAGGTGCAGGGTGAAGCTACCCAGAAGCTATGTAAGGTAACTGCTTTAAGAGGGGAAAAAAATCCTGCAGCCAGACTAACGTCAGGAGCTTACTGCTTCTGAGCCACATTTCAACCACGAGGTCTGACAAAGCACACAGATACCAGATAGCCACCTCTCTTACAGCTTTCGTCACCTAGCAGAGCTATCCACCAGCAGATAATCTTCATGAAGATTTGACTGTTCAGAGCCTTGCATGATCCTTGAAGTACCAGATCCTACCACCATTTCAGCCTCACTTTGCATCCCAAAGTGCAGTTCTCAGGTGCATCTGCACTTGCCAGGCATCAGTTATACCTGAGACACCTTGATCTGGGGGAACTGAAGCAGTCCTGGAGGCAATGTGGAAATTTGAGCATGACACCCAGGTACCCCTTGATGAAGGGCACCTTTCCTAGGTCAACCAAAACTCCTGTTCAGAGCTCGTGACACCAACTCAAAGGCAGTCACAGCCAACAAAATGGTACAGGAACAACAGAGCCATGTGCTTTTAAGAAATGGGTTTGGGTGATTCTTGAAAGGGGCAAGAGGGCTGTGTTTGGGCATATGGAAAGATAAAAATGTTTAATGATACAAATCTTCTTTCCATAAAAGAATTTTAAGAATTGCTTATTTTGACAACTTGAAGCTGCATTTGTCTCACAGACCTGCTCTGCGAATTTAGAAACAGCCTTGACTGAATCCTCAATTAGGATTTATCCGAGCTAAGAGCTTATCCAAAAAAAAAAAAAAAGAAAGAGGGAAAACATACTGGCTCCCTGATTTTTTCAAAACCGAATGGCTACGCATTTAAATTGCACTTGACTTTCTGCCCAAGAGCTAAAAGCTTTTTTGGTTGGAAAAACTGCTGATACCTGCAAAATTTTGAATCAAACATTGCCAATGTTAATCTATTGCTGTTGTGTAATTGCAGCAAACTGTTGCAGGAGTCCTTCACACAGAGCGGAGATGTGAGACTGCAGTTACAACAGCCGGGAGGAAGTCTCGCTGTAAATACACTCGCCCAAGGCTCATTCTTCATATGCTAACAGTTAAACAAGGCAACACGTCCTTTCCGGTGTGAGCAGCTGCAAATAAAACAACAGCAGAGGAGCCAACATCGCCTGGAAAGCAGACAGGTCCCAGACAGATCCGGCCTCAGGAGACCTGAGCTCCCTTCCCGATGGGAAGGGCTGGATGACTTTGGCCACGTCACCCAGCTCTCATCCCTCTGGTGCAGCCGTAACTACCAAGACTCAAGTCTTACTGGCACAGCAAGCATCCCAGACCAAGGCTTTATGCAGCCCCTCGCACAACCAGCCCACAGCCTTCCTCAGCGCACCAGCAGCTGTGAACGCTGCAGGCAGGCAGTGGTGCTCTGCAGCCAGCAGAGATTTGGGGCTTGGACCCGTTCTGTCCGCGCTCTCCTCAGCTTCTCCTCTCTGCTCTCCCATCCTTTTCCTTCTATCCCCAGTGCTCATCTGGGAGCATGATGAGACAGAGGCCAGAGACTGCAGGTACCCGGAATACACTTCAAGTTCATACCATGCATCAGACCCCTTCCCAGATGTGATTCAGGATTGCTCATTAGCAAATTCCCACACAAATTAAGGGCAAAAAAACCCTGCAGGATCTGGCAACAAAGCCTTCAATATACATGCACAAGGCAGAGCTGCTTAGCACACAGTGAGCTGTTGAGCTTATTCCCATGACAGGTCCAGAGCGCTCCTAACTCATCAGATGGGTCCCCAGATAGACTCAAGGCCAACTAAGAGAAGCCTTGCACAAAAAGAATAAAAACACAGCTGAGACTTGAAGCCAGCTGAGGAGGTAATTCTGTAAAGCTTATTTCCTTGAAAACCAATGGGATGCTCTCATCTCAGGGGGGAAGGGGGAGCTTGCAATGAGTCCTTAACCCTGCAGTCAAGAGAGGCTGAGCAAGAGCACCAAAGCCACAAGAGATGCTCGTGCCACCCAGAACAGCTGAGACAAGGCTATGGGTTGGAGCCATCATCCCCAGTCCCAACATTGGCACAGATATCGGCCTCTCCAGAGTCTTAAAGCTAGAAACAACATGATAACAGCGTACTACGACCAGCAGAACATACAGAGAACTATTTCTAGAACCAGCTCTGCTCAGTCCACCACTCTACCAAGCCAGTCCACGGTGCCCCAGCTGCACTCACACCAGTTTAATGGGTCATGTGGACGAAAAAACACCATCCTGCAAAGGTGCTGGTATCAGTGGCGGTGTTTTCATCACCCACAGCAGCTTTGACACCATCACTGCCCACCTTGGGGGTGAAAGCTGTCTTGTACAGGGAAAGTCTGAAATGAGCTTCTGGGACACAATTAGATGTTTTCTCTTTTTCAAAGCAAACTGTTTTCTTTGTAACACAGTGAAATACAGCCACGGCATGATATGAGTTCTGTGGAGACGGTGACCTTCGACAAAGCTAATAGCAGAAGAGGATAAAACCAAAAGTCTCCCATACCAGTCTCTGCAGGGCAATTTTGGCCGTGCATGGTACAGCGCACTCCTGCAAGCAGACCGTGCTGTTAGAAGCTCTGCGAGGCAGGCACTCCGACTCCTCCAATAAATGCTAACCCACATGTTCCCTGAATCAGAAGCACCACGTTAAAGGCAAACATGTCAAGCGTCAGGGTTTCATAAGCCACAATTTGACAGCAGGCTGGAGAGGTGCCTGTGGCAAGCAGCACGGACAAACATGGCACCGGGCGCTACCCCTGCGCAAGCAAACCTTGAGCAGTGCCAAAGCTCTGCCCTTCCCAAAAAGCCCGTGCCAGGCAGCAGAAACTCCTGAGGCTCCCAGAAGGTGAGTACAGTGGAGCCAGCAATGACACAGCTCGCAGGTGGGCCAAATGCAGCGCGCTTGGACCCGCAGGCTTTCGGTTGTGCTTCTGAGTACGGTTGGACTCAGAGGTGGCTTGGGCAGTGGCAGCGAGGGACATCTGTCCTCTCCTCATCTCCTTAGAATAAAGCCCTACATGTACTCTCCTGAGGATAAAACCACTCCCTTGATGGAGCTGTGGTGTAATTGCATCAAGCCAAACCTCTCCTGGCTACGTGAGCCACAGCCATCTCGCCAGCGATGGACCTCTCCATTGCTCTCAGAGGCAGCAGCTCCCAGCAGCCAAGCCAACCCTTGAGGTTTGCACAAACCACTCACGTTGCTCTGCACATGTCCTGAACTTCAGCTGGGTCACCCAGGGGAGATTTTAAGCCATTTAATTCGGACTTGATACAAATGTGCAGCTCCTGACACAGCGGAGCTATTGATGCCACGAGCTGCCTGCTGCAGACCAACGCAATGAGACCGCTCCCACAAGAGCAGCTGAATGAAGGCTGCCAGGAATTTGTTACAAAAGCAGATTAAATAACATTAAATATTTTTAGTGCTGCAATACAACAGCAATAAAAAAAAACAAAGACATGGGAGCCATACTTTACTCGTGCCATGGAACCCAATTACTTCTGCTAAGGAATAAAAACTAGACAAACAGACGGTGGGGGAAACGAGCCTCAATTGCCCACAAGATTTACAGATTGGGTTTAAACAATTTTATGATTATTCCACAGACAATGAAAGATTTGAGACTCAAAATAGTTTCACAACATCCATATAACAGGCAAGCCAATGATAGGCATCAGTGTTATTTCAGACTAATGCAGTTGGGTGTTTTATTGAATTTTTCACTACCTGGTTAAGTCTTTTAAGGTGATAAATACATAGGAAAAAGATAAACTGCTGAAACCCTCCTTTTTTTTTTTCTTTAAGTTAGCATCATAAAAAAGAGCAATAAAGCTCCTTCAGTGGCTCTGAGGCCAGGCTGTGCTGTCTAGAAAGGCAAATTCAACACCTCCCAAGGGCTTTGCTCCAGAGTGAGATGATGCTGGGGCCAGCACTCACTTTTCCCCCTAGCAGCTCTCGTTCCTGGGTCCCCCGGCTCCAGTCCCCACAGTCCCACCACAGGTTGCTCCATACAGAAGCTGCACCAGTGCCCAGCAATGCAAAACCTGATTTCTGCAGGTCCTATGGCTGGTGCAAGGAGCACTGCCCTCAGCAGACGGTGATACCAGAAACATGAGAGAAGGCAACAATGAGGGGGAACTCCTAATGGCCTTCAAGTCAGGAGAAACCTGAAAGCATGCAAGCAAAAATCAAGGATCAGATGGCTGTGACCACCCCAAGCATCACCTCCCTGCCCCTAGGACACAACTGCTTACAACTATGCAGGTTTTCAGTTCAAAGTTATTTTATAGCACAACACAGCAAGGTCCCGGGCATGGGCTAGAGCTGCGGCAATGTGGATACATTCACAACAGTGGATACAAACAGGAAATTTTTTTAAATTGGCTTTTGCGGTACGGTTAGAACTGTTTAGTCTGTACAGAGAAGAGCTTCTTGCCACAGAACCCATCGACATTCACAAAGAAGAGCCACACTACATATTTTTCTTACCAACCTATTTGCATAAACAATTTTGGGGGGTAAAAATTTATGCATGTATTGAGGACGATATAGTAGTACAATTTACTACATTGGCCCAGACATGCATAATCACCAAGAAATAAACACGGGGTTTATACGAAGGGATAAAATACAGAGGAGAGGCAGAAATGGTGACACATGAAATGCCAACGCTGAAAAATGCAAGTCAGCCAGAAACCAATTAGTTTGTCCTAACAAGGATAATGCTATATTCTCCTCAGGAGGACACGCTGAAAGGAGAAGGCTCCTCTTTACCCATTCACTCTGACTGTTCTCTGCAGAAGAGTGCTCGGGGTCTTGCACCAGCTCCCCTTCAATTACTTGTGGATGCATGAGAAAATGCACAGATTTAGTAGTCCAGCAAATGGATTCTTCCCCAGGCACACACACAGTGTTTAATGGTTAAATGCAGCAGTTTTATACCCAGTCTTAAAGACCACACAAAAATCCATCGGTAGTAAACAGGGAGAGCAGGGCACGTTCAGTGGCATGGATGCAGCGATACAGGAACCAAGGCAGCATCGCACAGGGGGGAACGGTCTGGATGTGCAGGGAGATCACGCCGATCCCCTAATGGCTTTTCCAGTTCCGATTCCCAGCATTTAAAAAACCTGCTTTTGGCCAATGTTTCAATCAACATTTATTTTGGTTTGCGCATGGCATGAAACATTAAAGAGCATTTTGCAAGAGCAAGTCTCAGCAGCTGAGCTTTCATAAGGCCAGCAGCTCGGATGCTTCCCTGCCCTAGTCCGCACTTGTGTCCCATCCCAAAAACCACATCAAAACCAACCACTGGCTCTGCTCTTAGACATTCAGAAATGATTAGGTCTTCTCCCTGCCTTCTCTTAAAATCCTGGCCAGCAACACAAGCTGACAGCTTGCAGAGGGGCTCTGTGTCACCACAGCAAAGCTGCTGCTTGTGGCTTTGGCGACCTGGTGCTGCAGGGTGCTTCGGTGTTGCAGGCAGGGTTTTGGAAGGGCTGCGCTTTCCAACAAAACAAAATCATTTCATCCACAGACTTTTTTTTTTTTAAAGGGAAGTAATGCATTCAGAGCCTGCAGCATTACACTCCCTGCATTGTCTGAGCATTTAAAAGCACGGAAGGATTAAAAAACAATACTACTAACATCCATTTATGTTCTTTGAGAAGAAAGCTTACCTTTGGAAAAGCAGTCAGGTATCCTCAGTCTGTTTTACAGCACTTTTCCTTGAAATGCTTTCTTTGCTGAGCCTAGATATATTCCTTTACTAATAAAGAAAAGCATTCTCCTGGGAAGATGGAATGGGGCTTTGCACTTAAGGTTTTTTTTTTTTTTTTTTAAATTCCATGCTTCATATTTATACTCTTGAAACTCAAAACTATGCCTGTGTTTTCAAGTACCCGTGCAGCTTCCTGCCAGCAGTGCAGACTGCACCTCAGACCAGGTGAGCTCACTGCCCATGGGGGCACTGAAGACCACCTGCTTCACAGAGGTGTACTAGATGGTTTACATTAAGAGTATTTTGAGGAAAAAATGCGTAGCAGAAACACTCATCTCCTTACCTCCCCTGGCAGCAGCTGGAACAACTCAAGAGCATCAACACACTGCAAATTTCATCGATCTGCAGTGATATCTGACTCAGAATACAGAAATAAATCTGTCTACAGGTGGCTGTACAGCAGCGCAGAAGTTAACACCAATCACCCGTTCTCCTCTTACATTTTTATCGACACCAGAGACCAGGGGCCACTCGCAGACTCCAGGTCTGTTGCAGCACATCAGTCCTAAAGAAACAGCACAAACCTTGCAGAGAACCGGTCTGTGAACCAGACTGGTGGGGTACATGCACATCTGGATTTTCTATACTGGACAGAGGAGTCGTGAGCTGTCTAGACGGTGCAGCTGGGCTCTTGCAGTCAGAAGGAATTTAAATATCGCAGCCACAGAGGCAGCGCGCAAAGCTGGGATGGGTAAATTCATCCTGCCGCCACCATGGCTGGCTTTGCAAGTCTTCTTCATCTTTACGATTCCCTTTCTGAGAAATACAATCCTATCTTCCAACTCCAGTTTACTTCTCAAGGTCACACGGCTTCAAAATGTTTTAAGAACTCTGGGACCCGAAATAGATGTCTGAGGGCAGGGTAACACCACGTGCAGTGTGCTGCTCAGGAATCATTTACCGCTTCAGAGTTGCAATACAGTCGCTTTCAGCTCCTGGTTTTGTATCACTGCTCTCCACTTCTGGGCCCAGAAAAATGGCTGACATCGGAAAAGCAGCTGGAAAACAATCCTGAAGGTTTCAGTCCTGAGCCCCTTAATTTAAAACTGAAGATGGCCAATCATTTCAATAAACAAAACAGCTCCTGCACTTCCACACAAGGTATTATTAAATAGACCATGTATAATGGGAAGTGAAAACACTGGCACTATGCAACTGTGATGACTTTTCGCCACCTGCCAGTACAAAGCTCTCTGAAGTTAAACAAATAATTCATTATATTATTACAGGCAGTTTCCCATCTAATTAAGGCTCACAATTATTTAAGGTTTCTTTTATTTAATGGTGCAAGCAGCTGAACCGGAGTCATTCACAAAAAAGAAATATTGTAGGTAAATTAATTTTAAACACAGTCATACAGCTTGTTAAAAGCTAAAAAATCTTTTTTATTTATCAAGTGTATCCTCAGGCTTTGCATGGAAGAAATGCAGATTAAGCTAGTTAAGTTACAAATGTGTGGAACAGAAGGTCATAACCAATCCATCCTTAGCAAGCAGCCACACTGAAGTAGATGAAACACCTTTCAAAGCTGGCAACTACAACACCTGGAAATGGGATTTGCTAGTGTGTTTTCTGAGAGCAGTGAAACAAAAAGGCAACACCAAACCAAGGCAAAACAGCCTGGCCCTTGTGCTGCTGGGCCAGCACTGCAGGGCCTGACGCTCCTGGGACCATTCCTCTGCCACTCATCAGCTTCTATTTATTAAATCTAATCTTGTGCGAATTATTCTAAAGAAAAGATTCATTATTGCAGGTTTTTTTTTTTAATCTATACCTGCTGCAGAGCTGAACAACTCATCTGCCAATTAAAGCAGGGCTACATCCAGACGGTTTTAATTCCAATGGATGAAAAATGGATTACTTTAGCATAACTGATCTTCTTTTAATAACTAACAGATCAAGCACAGCAGAGCCACCTTCCTATTTGGAAGGAGACAGTGGGAAAAAAACAACTCAAAAACCATGAGTCTTCATACTCACGCCTGCAATCAGGCTGTTCTTTGGATATTGAGACCTTTGCCCTGAGACAAGGAGTAACCGCATCCCCTGCGTCTGCCGCAAACGCAGGGATGTGGCATCTCTTTCGTGACCTTCTGACAGGAAGCAGTGAGCCAAGTCCACTTTTCCCCTTGTACTGTAACACTGCCACAGCTGTGGGGTAACGCTGATGTAACACTTCAGGTAGCCAGTGGAGAACAGGATCCAAATTCCAGATCTGGGATGCAGGATCACAGGGGCAGCTTACTCTCCAAATGATTTGCAAGGCAGGAAGGAAATAAGATGTGATGGACTATTTTTCTCTAATGTAACCCTTGATAGTCGATCTGCAGCTGGTAGTTAAGTGCTTCCTTTTCCTCTCTAAATATAGATGAAATGCTCAGCATGGAGCAACTTCACTGTCTTTCACCCAACCTCTCGAGCCTCCTGTGAGCACAGCCAGGACACGTGTGAAGTCCTCGTGTTTGTCCCATAGGGCTCTGGTGGAACACAGGTGATGCTGGAAAGCCCAGTGGGAAGGAAAAGGCTGATTCTGTCTCTGGTGGGAAGACCTCTTGGATGATGGAGAGTGATGAGCACCACAGACCAGGTTGCCATCTCCTCCCATTCATTTCAATCCAAACTGCCCATGACATCTGCCTTAGTGGTACCCTGCGCACGCTCAGCGTCACATTTTGGCTATGGGAAGTATTCTCCCCATCTCCTCCAGGATAGGAAGGGGAGGAGAGTCCTTCCATTGAAAACATTTCTCATTTATCAGACCTCCCATACCCTCGACAGAAGGAAACCTCACCACCACCAGTGCTGGGTAGCTCAGATGATACCCTCCTGCAGGGCCTCCGAGAGGAAGGAAAGCAAAATCTTACCCATCGAGTGGTTACAGAGACCTTCCTAAAAGCAGCTGCCCTGGTTTGTGCTGTGGCTGCTCACTGTGCCTGCTGCAACCCTGCCGCACCGGAGAAGCCAGACAGCAGCACCAGGGAAAGAAGATAATCCACTGGTGAGACGAGGGAGGTCTGCGGCAAAGTAATCTGGACCAAGCAGCCCTAGAGGACATTTGGATCCAGGGTATGGACTTGGATCTGATTGTAGAAGTCAGGCAAGTCTGTTTATTAGGACAAAAACAGATGATGACAGCAACTTTTCTGAGCTTGCTGGCCATTCACCTCACCCTGTTAACAGAGACCTCCACATAGGGTAAAAAAAAAGTATTCCCTGTGCCAAAGCACGGCTCACCGACATGGAAACCATCCCACTATCACAGGGATGCTCACACAAGAGCTGACCCACTAAGGACCAGATTAAGCAGCAAAACTCCTGAGCAGCGGCACACGATGCAGACTGCACTAACGAGACACTCGGGGCTAGAAAGCAACAAGGAGAGCGTGGCTGGAGAACAGCGCCCTTGCAAGAGCGAGGCAGAGGCAGACATTTAAATGAACGTAACGGGAGGTAATCGGCACGCAAGCTTTTTGACACAGAGCGGGTGGTAAACACGTGTAAAGCAAATTCAAAGTGGGGCAGAGGGTTTATATTTGAGAAGTTACTGAGATGCTAACTTTCATTCAAAAAAATGTTTGCTGCAAGGCAGCTAGAACACATTCCATCTTCTTAGGCACTTGTTATAGCTGTCTTGAGGGATACATTTATTGGTACAACACAGGAAAGCCAGCCGCCTAAGGTCTCACTCTGGAAAAGGTTACTCGAATTAATGGTTGTATTATAAAGTTGCTGCTGTCTCAATATCTCAGCCAATTAATTCAGAAGCACTAATAAATAAGGTTTTGTACTTTGGTGTTTATGGAATTTGGTACAAAGCAAACAATTACGGAAGAATTTAGCACTACTGCTGAAGAACCAAAGCAGATGCAGCCAGAACCCAGCAGGCTGGAGGTCAGCATGTTGCAGGGACACAGAAAAGTTGGGTACGATGAATTTTCACAGCCGTGGGAGCCCAGACCAGCCCACAGCAGGGCTGCACCCAAGCCTGGCTGCCCTTGCTTGCAAACTGTGCCTTCAGGCTCCTGGGGGCTTATGTCGATACCCAGCTGGCCTCAAAATGTGGGAACAGCTGCAGCTAGTGGTTTTTCAGTTCACGGTGAGTGCAGTGCAGGCACTCCCTGCATTTTTTTTTTTTTTTAGGGCTCTGTGAAGGGAAACTGGAAAACACACACTTTGCACTGAGGCTTAAGTTCGAGACCTTTGAAGCTCCTGTTGAACAGCGCGGTGCTGCCAGGCCCAGCGCTCCCCGCGGGAAGCAGCAGTCACCTCGCTTCCCCAGCTTCACCGAGTCCCAAGGGCTTTCACAAGCACCTTATTTTTAATTGTAGGAAGAGACACAGACACCAGGAACATGCTTCTGGTCAACAGAATC
>VXAL01002318.1:30339-123876 GCA_013399475.1 Chauna torquata | reverse complement strand
GGCGCAGACATGGGGGAAGAGACTTCCAAGACTAATAGATTTCTAAGACACAGGAGCTGTTGCATTTTAGGAGTACCTTGAAGATCTCCTTGACTTCCTGGGACAAGAAAATACTACTAGACAAACTGCAGTTTCCTCTACCTAAAAACCCCTTTTCTACCTAAATCCCTGACCTTAGGAGACTTCAGAGCTGAAGTTCTAAGCTATTATTCATCAAGCAAGCAGGTGCCAATCAATGACTCTTCTTAAGTCAAGGAGCAGAGGCTATAATCAAGGTGCATTACTTCTACATGTCCGGACTTTCGTACGTGCTGGCACTTCAGTGCTAGGCTTTAAAATTATTACTATTAGTATTGTTTGAAAACCTCAAAACTCAGACCTAACAGAACCCAATGAAATAAATCACATTTTTAAATGATTTTTATTACCTTCTTCTTGCAACTCCTTAACTTTTTAAAGATACCTTTGATTTTGCAATTACTCACTACAGTTTGATTGTTCCCAGAGTAGAGATTTTCTGCAAATAATATACACTGACAAGTTTTATTCTCCACTGGAGCCTGAAATTCTGAATTAAAAGCAATAGAAATAATTTTTTTTTATTAGTTGCTTTAGTACTGAGTATAGATTGTTTCCAAAAGACGCCTTCTCCTAATAGCTTTGGAAAGCAAAGCAGCTGTTGAATTCCTCCTGGGCTGGTATCAATCTATTCTTGTTACTAACAGTGTTACTTAAATTATGCATCAATAACTTATGTGGCAATCTGTTTCCTTTCTTTCCCTGGGCCTTTCACCTTAGAAAGAATTTTTTGCATTCGAGGATTTGCTCAGGCACAGTTGCCAGTGGCAACAACCAAGACAGACTGTAAATAAAGCAACTTAAAGGTGAGTTGAAACAAAAAGTAGTGCCAGGTATCACGTTTTTCTCTGCTCCTTTACATCTATTCCCACAAAACAGCAAATCAAGAAAAACAGTTTTGCAACTGAGCAGAAGTTTTCAACAATGAGATTCCAATTGTTTCCAAACACCCGTTCAAAATATTTTGAACCTTCTGCAAGTGGTGATTTTAACCAGTTACTCCCTGTGCGTAGTGTGGTATAGCTGGAATTGTCTCACATGTACAGCCGTACACCACCACTCACTAAAACCAAGTCCCCATTCAAGCAGGAGGCAAGAGAGAGCATGTGACTTCAGCAAGCACAAGCAAAGGATATGCAAAGAGCAAAACCATCACAATTAGCATAATAAGTAGCTGCTCCATCAGTTGCCTAGCTAGCACATTATACATTTCCTATCATCTTTCTATTTCTTTCTGGAGCTCAGAAAGCCAAGTTATACTTGATATTTTTCATATCCTGCATTCTTTAAAAATTAATTAATTTTTGGCATTTCATTTGTATTTCAAATTGTGTTGATGGTATTTATGAAGGAACCCAAGCTTCAAACACAACGTTTTATATACACACAAAGGCTGCTGAGAAATGCCTGGCATGCAAAGCACATTACTAGCACAAGGGATGCTGGGCTGGCATCAGAAGGCAGCTCTGCATCCTCTTCTCCATTGTCAGGATGGAGAACAGAAGTGCTAGTTGTCCTGATGAACAGTTTTGCAGAAAGGCAGGTCCAATGCAAAAAGGCAAGCAGCCAGTGTTAACATCCATGTATCGATTTCTATTTTCCCAAAATTATTTCTCCAAAAGAAGCAAGATACATTATTCCAGCTCCAGTTGAAAGGAATATGGAAATCTAGAGCTCTGGATCTTTGCAACCCTTACCTCGTCTGAAGCATAACTACCCTACCAAGCTGTATATACCACTGAAAACCATCACAAAGAAAAACAAGGAAATGAGACAAAAACAGGTGACCCACCTCAACAAGATTTGCTGTTGCCTTTCTCAAAATACAAAGCAGCAAGTGTGATGAAGCACAAGCAATATTGCAGCGAACTCCTCCTGGAGCTGTTAAGTATTTCTTGCTTTCTATTGCTGTGAAAGTGCTGTGAGTTATCACAACCAACTGCAGTGGCTTCATTAACTCTCTCTGCAATACGTACTATGCATTTCCCCCCCCCAGGAAGTATTCAGCTAACATTATAGGAAGAAAATCTGTTGGAATAAGGCAATTGCACATCACTTCCGAGGACAAGGCACGGTGCCTGGTCTCACGCCCTGGCACAGACGAGTCTCACCTTCTTGTGGGCTATCAGGAGACAGTTCGAGTGTTCGTGCTCACAGGCGATTTCGTAGTCTGGGATGAGTTCGGCCAGCTCCTGGACGAAGTGCACCACCTCTTCGTGCCAGGGGACATTGGCCATGGTGAGGCTGCTGGCCGAGCTTTCGCCACAGTACGTCACCCCCTGAGAAGAAACACGGAAACCGTCACTGTCAGCTCAACCCTTCAAGGTCAGATCCGTTTTACCCCGTTTCACACTGCATCTTATGGAAAAGAATCCACATTTGGGGATAGCCTCAAATTCCATCTGTCCCTCAGCGTTTTGGTAACCACTGTGTGCCCAGGTTTCCCCAGCAGCGACACATATTAGGCTTCAAGCTGGAAAAGAGTTCTCGAAGCACCCAAATGGATAGCACTTCCCAAGCCACCAAGGGACGTTACAGAAGGTCTCTTCGTTTTGAAGCATGACATGCCTAGAATAAAGCCTCACAAACGACTAACACAGCAGGTTGCAACGTGAGGTTTCCAGAGGGTCCCCATGTGCCACAGAAGTCTCCTCCTTCTGAGCCAAGGCTGCGATTTCTGCCACCATCCCCTACTATCCGTACACATCTTTCCCACCCCTTGTAAAAAACAATCCTACTCAAGCTTCTCCATCTTCCAGCTGTTCAATTTAATTATGAGAGCTAAAAGTATTTTAGCTGAGGACAATTGCTGTAACTGCCCCAGATCAAGATCATTTTGGCAATCAAGATGAAAAGCCCATTTGCTGCCTTCCCGTGGTGCCCATGCAACGAGACCCAGGGAACCGTAACCTGGGCTATGTGGATACGTGCTTCTGCGGTTGCAATGTACCGCAGATTTTGAGCAAGACACTCAGTACTCTCTACTTAATTGTGTGGATCTGGAGATCTCAAGGTTCTTCCTAACTACAGGGCATTTTATAGAAATAACAGGATGCTCCCCGTGCTTGTGTAAGAAAGGCATTTGCAAATCTTACGTATCCGTGTGCCCACGGGCTGGGCAGAGTCCCACGGGGCAGCAGAGCCAGTGCTGGCGGAGATGCGGTTCATTAGGAGAAAGCAGTAGATGTAGATGCTGGCAGGGCAGGAGCAGCCTGAGCCCAGAGAAACAGCATTTCCTTCCAAAGAAAGGGGGGGAAAATATCCACAAGTGTGCAGATTATCTCTCTAGTCTGTGCATGCACAAAGTGTGCGATTGAGAGCCTAAAGAAATGGCTAAAAATTAAAAGGTACAAAAGTGGAACAAAGCAGAGGCTGCCTGTGAACCTTGAGATCTTCTGAAGAAAAGTGCTAATTAAGTTCAAACCAGGACAGAATTGGGCTTTAAAGATGCAGAATTTGCACGGTCCAGTGCCACTTAACACCTTCCCTTCTCTAAGCTGCTATCGCTAAACCAGAAGTGATTCCATTGGAATAAAAGCATTCTCCCCAGGGCAAAAAACAGATTTCCCCAGTAAAAACAGGGCTTTGCTTCTGCCCCTCTGCTCATCTGAGCTGTTTTTCTGCAGCAGCTGAGCACCTAATAATCCCTAATAAAGCCAGCAAGTGAATGCTCTGGGAAGGATGAGTTTATACGCTCCTTTTACTGCCTGGAAGTGAAAGATTTGCACAGGGACATGCAGGAAGCTGTGGGAGGGGAAGGATGGGAGCCCTGCACTTCACCTTGGCATTGGTGCCTTGCCAAAACCTCACCTTCCCAATCCTGGTCTGCTTCCCTCCACAGCAGGATTGCTGCTCTGATTTCCACAGACAACAGCAAAACACTGCAAGAGACATTTCAAGCCTAGACAAAGGTGCTGCTCTTCGTTTTGCACTCATTGCCCAGCAGGCAGAAGTACCCCAGCACTGAGCTTGCAGTTTAAAGGCAGCTCCGGCGCAGATCGCGAGGGCTGGCTGGCTCTGCCCTGGCTGAGCACCAGCCTCCACCATTCCAGGTGCCACCAAGACCATCAATTCACGAAAGGATGAGCATGAAGCTGAGAAAGTCATGGGATTTTAGAAGCCAGGCGGAAAATTTTGCTTGACCAACTCTGTGTAGCTGAAGAAACAAATCACCAGTTTCCAAGATTATTCTGTAATTCTCCAGCTTGGTATCAGCAGCAGTGCTTGCAAGAATGTCCGCAGACTGCTCAGCAAGTGTGTACAGAGTGCGGTGGCATTTTAATGAAGACAGTGAGCATGCTCCTCCCAGACCTCACCTACACGAGCAGACAGCTACAGCGACTGCTGGGCACTCGGCGCTCTGGACCTTTATTAAAAAGAAAAAAAAACAGACCTGGGCCACTGGCCCAAACTGCTCAATATCCAGTGGCTTCCAAGCAGACACACGACAGCAACCACTTAACTCAGCATGGAGGCCAGGCCATGAGCTAAATGGAAAACTAATGCTGGCACAGTAAATCAGCCCAAATCCAGCCCCTGGAGAAATGGGACAGGGCCAGGGAGGTGGTGGGCACAGCACAGGACCACAAGATGAAGGTGGACGCTCTCAGGGCAGTCAGGAGGTTCGCTAGGAGCAGCACAGAGCCATCAGTTACATGCCTTGGGGTTAGCCAGTATAAAGAGTCAGTAAACACAGATTATTTTTCAAGGCTGAGTACATGAGCAGACACCCAAAAAACATAACGGCATTTGTAAAAACTCCCTGCAACTCATGTTACTCCTGCAGTCTTTTGCTTCAATTAATTCAGTAAATACTGGGAACTGCTTGGAAAACAGTTCATCTCTGATCATCCCATGCACACACAGAGGGAGGATGAAAATCCAGGCTTAAGCTGGTGCTGTAGAGAAACTCTTATCGTTTACTTATGAGTAGAATTTATTTGATCACATTAAAAAGCAGTTTGTAGTTCTTTGGTCAAAGGCCATCCAAACTATTTATAATTGCTATAATCCTACCACTCCATGAAGAGTCCATGTTGTTTTGTGAAATGCTGAGAGCTGAAGCAATTGCCCCAGAACAAACATACGCAGAAAGGGTTGAGGGATCTCCGTAAGATTGATGGGTGCTGACTGTAGATCTCCCACCTGGTCCTGCCTGCAGAAACACCACCTGCGCCCACCACAGCCCCTGCTGCTCCTGATCACCACAGCTCTGCTGACTTGGCAGAAGTAAAGGTCATGCAGTGCTAGAACCCAAAAAACACTTGTCCACGGGGTGGGAAGTACCCAGCACATGTGAGCTGATGTGATGAGTGCTATGAGCATCCCCTGGGCAGAGCTTGGACAGCAGTTTGCCATTGCACATTGGCCTGCAAAGCTCTGCAGCTAACTAGTGCACACATGCAGGAGCAGAAGTCTTCTAGAAAAATCAGAAAAGCTGTTTCCCTGAAGCACACAAAACTAGTTCCTGAATTAAGAAGTGCCATTGTTCAAAAAAGATGCTTTCATCTCTGCTTTATTTGCAGTGACCTGGAAGGCCTGGGCTTCTGCTGCAACACTCATGCCCTGCAGCTCAGTGAGTGCAGCTCTGCAAGTTCTCCCAATCCTGAGGAGACAAAACCACTGCTAAATTCAGCCTCATAACTTTGAAATTTGCTGTTACTTTAATTTGGAGATTTGATCACTTGAACCTCCTCAATTACTGATTTAGTCTTAGCCATGACCTCAATTTCACTACTGCCTTGCTCCATCTTACATTGCATTAGTAAAATTCTCATAAATTAGCTCAGCAGTACGTAGCTTGCTGAAGTGTGTTTTTGCTTATTTCTGCCCTTCCAGATAAAACTAGTTACAGGCTTATTGAAGCTGTTTAACGTGTCATATCACAACACAGGTCACAAACTTGCTGGCACCCAGAAGGGCGAACTCACGTAGGAAGCTCTGCTTTTCTTCCAGACAAAAGCTCAAGTCTCCTGAACTCATCACCTCCACTCTTTGGCTATGCTATTTTATTGCAGGCACAAAATCCCACCAACCAGGGGTCTTTAAAACAGAGCACGCACAATTCTATGGGTAATTACGTTTTGGGTTCTCATGTTTTTCCTCTGATGAACACTTCTACACGGCATCTGCATCCACAACATGTTTATGACACCTGCGCCCAGCTGACATCACACTCCCAGAACCAAATTCAGCTACATGAAAGTCGAACGTGTCACGTCCCACAATAAACACAGATCCTTTGCAAACACTCAAAATCAGAACAAGGTGAACCACACTGTAAGGCAGATGCTTAAAGGGGGTTACAAAGAAACAGACTCATGCTAATTAGAAACCGTACAAGTTTTGGAAGCAATTACTTTCTCACCGTTAAATTTATGATGGCCCTCCTCTATTAATCTGCCCAAGCAAAGAATATTAAAGCCTCACGCCGTAACTCAGAGCCAGCGTGGAAACAGGTTGATTGTGCACAACAGCAGACGAGTTGGGGGAGCGCTAAACAGGGAAGTACATCAATTTTTTTTAAGCCCAGCTCTGCAAGCCGGAAAGAGATCTTAAGCATTCTTCTATTAGAGCTGCCAGCCACACAAGTAAGAGGATGCATCTCCAAAGTTCAGCTGTATAGACACAGCCCCGTATAGCAGTATTTTCCCTCATTCATTATACAGATTGTGATTTGAGCAGCATGAAAAATGGATGACTACAGAGGGGGAAAATTCTTAGCAAGATACAACATGACTCATTCTTTTAATAAACTTCAGAGATATCATTTACAAGCAAAGAAAGCAAGCACAGAGGCAAATGGAATAACTAAGTGCTTGGATGGCTGATTAATGCACATGCACAAATCAATGAAAATCAGCTTAGCAGCACACCGAATGAAAGCACATCAGCTTTCAACTTCCCCAACTTCTTAAAACTTGAGTTAATTAAGAGTACTGATACCACTTAAAAAATGTGAGCAGTTGATTAGGGCAGTCATGTTATATTTTTCAGTAATGCATGAAGACTGTTATTAAGACATCAAGTATTAAAAACGAAACCATTCTATTGTACACCCTAGTGCTTATACTAAATTCCCTGCAGTAGAAGCATCAATGATGCTGCCTCTTAATTAGTCTTTAATACAGATGCTTTAGCATCCTAATCATGTCACACAGCTTTGGGCGAATACCTTGAAACAGAGGCCTTTTGAAAAGCATCTGGGATGTTCTTGGTTATGCTGGTGGGAATCCAGAGCATCCTCACCAAGGGCGCTCTGGATTTACGTGCTGCTGTAACAGAGCAGAGCACGCACAACTGTATTTAAGCAACGCCTCGTGCCAAGATCATTATTGCTGTGGCGAGTGAGAAACACAAGAAGCTCACATTGCCTGCTGCTCGGCACATTTCTTCCGCTGTGATCTTGGCTCCTTGCCGGAGATCTCAACAGCCCCCAGTCATTTTAATCCACGGGGCTATGAAGAAAGATTACTAGGGAAGCAAATATGACAGCACTTTGTTTCTTAGCTCAGATAAACTCCAGGCTTCCCAACTTAATTACTGAACAAGAGAATTTTCTAAACGTCAAGCCCACAAATTATACATTCGTTCAATTGAGGCTTTGGTGAATTAACAGAAGAACAGAGTGTCGGCCAAGTGCTCCTGACCTGCTGAGCCACACAGCCACTGATCCAAAACTGAGGCAGTCCTGACCCAAGACAACTATGAAAAGCCTCAAATGACATGTTGATAGATAACACACCCTGCAATAAAAATGCTTATGATTTGAGCATCAGCATTGTCCAAATTATATACACAAGCTCTCATGCATGTCTGCTCCTCATTGGAATGGATTTGGCCTTGTCAGCTGCTTTTTCTTTTTAATAGCCACTTTCAAGTTGATTTAACAAAGGACATCGGTTTATTATGTCAGTTAAATCTGAAGAGCAGGAATGGACACTGTTAGTTATGCAGCACAACCCCAGTATTTATTGTGAGTTCTCCGGGTGCACCGCACATGCAGCTACACGCAGACCTGCACTACAGCAGCCCATAAATCTCCAGCAACTCCCTTGAAGTCAAAGGAACTCCTCGCATAAAAGCTAAACTCTGAAATGCTGGATGTGAATTTTCCTTTCAGCTTTTAGAAGTGACCGACACAGATCTTGCAAGAGAAGCGTCCACTGTTAAACGCCGCAACCACTGCTCCTTATGTCCTGTAAAGAGTCTGCACAGAGGTAGGCAGGAAGAGTGCAAAGACTCCGATCAGAAGGCAGGGGGTGAGATTTCAGCCTGACAGCGACTTGCTTTGCTACGTCCCACCCCTATCCTGCTCAGGTTTCCCCAGCCGCAATACGCAGTTAATGGTGCCAGCCCCCTTCCCCGCCACAAAGCACGCAGAGCCACGGACAGAACGCACTCCCCCAGGTTATCATTACAGACTGTTAAACATGCACAGCAGCACCGGGCCATCACGCACAACCAGTCCCACATGCCCGTTATATGCTATAACTTCATTTAGTTGTACCTAAAAGCCTCAAGTCATCACCATGCTTCCCACTTACTTCGGATTATAACCTTTATTTAGGCATGAAAACAGATGAGAGCCACCTCCTCAAGCTTGGCTTTTCGCTAGGCTTGCCTTTGCGCCCAAGCCCAGTGCTGGACTGCAAGAGTTCCTTCTCAGTTTCAGAAACGTATTTGCAACAAAACGCAGGCTTGGACTGAAGACTGACTTCTCAATGAAATGATGTGGCAGTTTCACTTGAAGATTCAAGATTTAATCATTCACCTATGTTTGCAATGAAACTTGTTATCAAGCCTTAATAGGTGCTCCGAGCATGAAAAAGCCACTGCTGTCAAGCTGAACTCCTTGGATACATCTATTAGTAACTTCTAGCTGAATCAACAGAAATAACAAGCTGGCTCCCTGCCTCTGTCACCCAGATGCTAATAATTAAAGGAGGAGATTTCAGCAGAGGCTGCTCAGGACATACCTGAAAGCAGCCCACGCCACGTGCAGCCTTGCACTCTCATCCAGGGCAACTGGGGTTTATAGGCAGCCCCTCGGGTGACCGACTGCCCCGCAGCTCGCCAGCGGGCCTGGGGTCACACAGTCCTGCGCAGCCCAGACACTGCCTACCCAGCCACCTTGGACCCTCCACACCTCCTACCTGGTCCACACAAAATCATGGGACACTCTCGGACCCACAGTTTGCAGTTTGGTGAGAATGGCAAGTGGTTAGTTTTGCTTTTTTTTTTTCTTCCTTCCTTCTCCAAGCAATTACACATTGCTTGGGTTTGTTTTATAGCAAGCATGAGGACAGGTGATTTTTAGCTTTGTCTTCTCTTCATCTAACTGCAGACTGGAATGGCACCAAGACTGAAAAGCTTTTTGACAGGTGGGGGCAATTGCCTATTGGTGCATGTAATTAAAAACTCATTAAAGCAGAGCTCATTTTCCTCATTACTGTAAGCACTTAGTCTTTACTGTTTAAGATGACAAGACTGAGCAGAGACTGGGACAGACACATCCCTCTGGTCCTTCCTCCCAGACGTTTACTTGGTCATTTTAATTTCACAACAAAGCCCCAAATGCCAACCAGGAGCTGCAGCCCCAGAAACTCATCCTTAGCTCTGCTGGACGTGGGTCCATCCCCAAACCACGAGCTGGGTACTCTGCTGGAGCCAGAGCCACAGCACAGTCATCAGGGACAAGCGCTTTCAAGCAGTTGAACGCTGGTTTGAGCAAGGCTCAAGGAAATTGTGTGGAGTGCCACAAATCCACCTCTGCTCTGCCCAAGCACCATAGTACAAATAGTTCTTGAACAGAGGACAAACCTGGCAGGTTTTTTTTTATTTTTTATTTTTATTTCTCCTTAAAATGAAAAGGCTGGAGAAAACCAGCGGGGCTCTGCTCAGGCTGATCTGGAGAGCTGCAAGATGCAGCTTCACTTCAGCAGATACAGACGGCTTCCCCAAGGGAAGGGTCATTTCACCTGCAGCTCCGAGCACAGCAACCACACCTCCCACACCATCATAGACGCAGCTCCAAGATCAAAAGCCAGGTTTGCAAGGCTGAGCCCCTGACATGCACAGAGTCTTAAATCTACTGACAGTGTAGAGAGGATGCACGGGCACAACCACAATTAAGCATGCAGATGTACCCAGCTGCTCCGTGATCTGTCTGCAGGGATCAAAGGTCCGTGCTGGGTTTCTGGGTGCTCGCCTGGCCTTGTGCTAACGTGACCCCATAGCACGCTCCACTTGCAAACTTCTGAATGAATTACTGAAGACCCACTTACATCTCCCTTCCTAATACTTTTGCCCCTTTGGTTTAAGAACAAATAAACAGCAACGTACTGCGTGTTAACAGAAGCCCCTGGCTTTTAAAACAAAAAGAGGGTTTTGCAATGCTTGCCGTTGCAAAAAGATGAGCTGCACATCTTAGATATTAAATATAACAATCAACCTTGTATAACTGTGACAGCGATGTCATGGCATTAAAGCAGACTAATGCAATAAATAAAAGTGATGCGTATTTAATAAACACATGACCGATTCTTCCTTTACTTGGGTTTTGCACACTAGTAACCAATGCTAATTTCTATTGGCTTAAATATGAGAATAGGGTCCCACAGAGTTACACTGTTGTAAGATACTCATGTAAATGAGAACAAGTATTAAACTCTGCAAGAATCTAAATCTCTACCCACTCCACCCTGTGAGCCTCTCTGAAGCAACAGGGATTAGCTACATTCATTTTAAATGAATGTCATTTATCTCAAGTATTTAACCAGGAAATCCCACAGAGATGAGCCTCATTTTCTGGCAGATGCTTTGCAGTATCTTGTGATATTTTTTTGTTTATTTGCTTTAAGCAGTACCTGGTCTTTGCCTTTTTAACCTATCTCACTGGGGTCTTGGAAAAAATGCCCTAATCACACACCAAATAGATTCGTTAGTGCGTTTCATCCTCAAAGGATGATAAACAATTACTTTTGATCAAAAAAGATGAATCTTTCAGAGGAAAATACCCATGTTACAAATGCAGCGTGAACATCAAACACTGCGGCTGGACACAAGAACAGTCATACACCAGCAAGAGTTTTTGTCCAAGTGTGGAGAACACAAAGGAGTGCATGAACAGGAACAGCAACAGCAGTAACAAGTGCTTGGTTAGAACACACCTCAACCCCACCTGGATTCTTTTGGGTCAGAACTTAACTCCTGGCTTTAGGTACTATCAGACCAAGCACCACTCTGAACACTGTGGGATTATATGCCATCAGTCTGTCTGCGTATGCTTTGCCTGCACAGCTGCCAATTCCCAGGCTTTGGGTCATGCCTGGATTACCAGTGCCATCCCTCTTCTGCTGCTGCCCTTCGCCTAGATCTTCTCACCTGTTATTCCAGAGCAGTCAAACAACTGCGGGGCTGAGACCCCAGCTTTTGCTTCACCCAGCAGCGCACGGCTAGAAGCAATGAAGCAGCCTCAGTTCCAGCTCATCCATCACTAGGGCAGCTCAGAGGTTTGCAAAATGCCCCTGAAATCCCTGCAGTGGCTTATGTGCCCCAGTGATCCTGCCACGCGAGAGCACTGATCTTGTGGGTAGGGCATTGGACAAGAGCTTTGCAAACCAGGATTAAGAAAGCTGATGTGAAAAGAAGCTGTCTCCAGAATACACAGCTGAGAGCAAAGTAGGGTAGCCCAGTAATTTAGTGACATGGCATAGGGGCACCACAGTAGGTGGCAGGCACTGCAGCAACACAACCATCACCAGCAGCGATGGGGACACCACCAGCGACCAATCGACACTTCAGAGAAGGACAGCAAAACGAGGAAGCCACCCTGAACACCCAGGTTCCTCTGTCAGCCTCTCCAACTGGGGCTTGGCTGGAGCCTCTTCCAACCCTGCAGCAAGCCAACTCGATGTTCACGAGCCCCCAGGAGCTGGTTGCTTGATCCTTCTGGCTCAGAAAAAGGGAAAAATCGGTTCCACTCTCAAAGTGAGAAACCATGTAATCCACTTGCATTGCAAAGCCACAGACACACAGTAGCCAGAGCAGAAAGCTGTTGTGCCTCCCTACCGAGCCAAATCTTCCACACTTTAGGAACGCTGCTGTTTAGCAGGAACTGGCAGATGAAACTATGTGAAACAAATAAGGCCACTGGCTGGGCTAATCCTATATTTAGTGTGAGCTACTTTCCCTCCACAGATCACTAAGTGCCCACCTTTTAGAACACTGCATTTATTCCAATGAGGCAAGAAAAAGGCAAATTGGTTAAAAACACCTGGCTCTCACATAAAAACCATCCCATATGAAAGTCTGGGAGCAGGGCCTTTTGCCCAATATCAGGTCTGTTTAAACACAACCTAGCGACAAGCAAGTCCCCCACTGCAGGAAAGCCACCACAAAATGTCCTGAGTTTTTAAAGGGTTTTTTTTTTTTTTTTTTTAAAACTGAAAGCTGTGAGCAGGGAAGGAAGGCTCGCCCCATCACTCCCAGCTTAAGTACAGCAACTAGCAGAGACAAAGGAAATGTGAGTTGCATCCTTTGAAAAGGCTTTAACCTGAGTCCTGTGTCCTGCTCTCGCGAGGGATTTCCAAAACAAGAGACTTTCTGTATGCCACCCACAGAGGGCTTTTGTGGCCATGGTACAGGTACACAACTAAACCACTCACTGAGGAAGAAACTGAGGCACAAAGTGTTCTGTCCCTTGGCATGAAAGGACAAACCATGACCTGGCCACGACCACCTTCCTGCGAGACCCAGGTCTGGGACATGTTTCTGTCCTGCAGCACTAACAGACCTTCCCTTACCTGCTGGAATATTTCTGAAAATACTCCATTTAGATCAAAGCATCCTGCTTGCTAATCTAATTAAGTAAAATTAAACAGTATACACTTTAAAAAAATAACCAGAAAACCTGCTAAGTTACACTTATATCAGTGCATGAAACCTCCCAAATCTACCCAACAACTCGCAGCCAGCAGGCACCACGAGCACCCATATGCCCTCCTCATCCTGCGAGCCCTCTGAGCCCCCTTGCAGCCTGGTACGGGCAGCTTTACGAGCGAGGCCGAACCCTCAGCTACCCCACCGTGCTGCGTGGTTGTCGGCAAGCATCACGCAGCCCCTCTACACCTCGGTTCATACTTCCGCAAACAGGGTGAAGCGCTCAATATATATCTTTTCCTTGGAGAAAGTCGTCACTGCTTGATGATGGAAGCAGCGTGGGTAGGAGCCTGGCCTAGCTGGGTGAGCGCCAGGAGTACATCTCTGACCACCTCCAGGGTCTTTTTCTCATTTATTTCCCCAACAGTCCAGGACATGATTTTGCTAGGGAAGAGCTGCTGGGAGAGCTAAGCTCCACACTGCTGGGAACCACAGCTGTGAGGCTGAATCCTTCCCCAGGCAAAGGGAACTGCAGCCCTCTGCCTTGGAGGACACAGATGTTCGCCCTGGAGAGCGCTCGGGGGAATCTGCGCTCAGAAATGTTGATTAACTTACACCTGTTTCATTTCACTAATTAAAGTCTCTACACATGACAGAGCAGTCCAAGTTGCACGTACAACCTCACCCTCCACACTGGCATGCACTCTTCTCTGCCCTCCTGACTGCTGTAAGGAAGGATCTTGTACCACCAGGCTGCAGTGAAACAGGTAGGAGATGCAAGGTGGAAGGTTCCCGCAGAAGCGGTTCTTCTGTTTTATATTCCTCAAGTAAAACCTGGCAGTCTGATACACACTGTAAAACTGAGTTTTTTTCCCAAAATCATACTCAACATCTTATTTTGTATGAAGCTATCAACTTCAGCAGCACATTCAAAGAGAAAAAGAACTCTCAACACTGATAATACCAAAGCCTTTGGGTTTTGTTTCATAAGGAAATTGCAGCAAACTTCACTTTTTTCTTCAAAGCAGCAGTAAATAAAGGTTAAAAAAGGGAAGAGAAAAAGGAAAAAAAATGCAGAAGTAATAGAGCTGCAAATATACAGACCTGAGGTAGATGTGCTGGTCTGCAGGGGAGCTGCTAGAAGAAAACGCTGATAATGATTCTTTGCAGAACACTTTGATTTCTTTTTTACGTTCTCTGTATACCAAATTGATTAATCCCAAGATAAAGCACCTCCTGTCCTACTGTATCTCACATGCTCCTGTTAGCAGCTCTTCCAGTCCCGAGGGCAGAACTTCCTCCCATTTTGCACAGCCTGATGAATACCACATCTGTAAGCCAGACATTATCACCTTTCCCCCCCGGCAGAATTGGAGACCAGGATGGGAAGAATAATACCACAAACTACCAGCTTGTCCCAGAATATTTTGCTTAAAATGTTGGTTGACATAAAAGCAGCAAGTCTAAAACTATTCATCTGTCTCTGCTTTTATGAGAAATACAAAAAAGACCAGAGGGTAATGATTCTGTTGGGCAGAAATTGATGCTGGCTGCTACAGAGTCTTGCGTAACACTGAAGACTACACCAAAACACACAAGGTATTAGAAGCCTGTAATGTTAAAAGCAAGAGATACATTCCTTATACATCAGTGAAACCTTTGCAAGAACTGTTTGCTCATATAAGTTTAACATTGTTTATGTGGGAAACGGAGGAAAAAGGTAAAATAGTGACGGCAAAAATAGCTGCATAGCTCACCTTGACCTCAATGAAGTCTGGTTTACCAAGGGATACCAGGTCAGCATAGGCTTTGAGTTCATCCACGTTCCACGCTTTCACCAGTGTCAGCCTATAGACCGTGCGCTGTTGCTGAAGAAAAAAAAGTTACATTAGTGACACACACTGACCACTGACACGGGTGACGTTCCAGCCTTCCACACAGCTTCAAATAGATAAAAATCACTAGTTTATTCCAAGCAGCCAGGGTGTAAAACAAAGCAGACCCAAACCAGGAGCCACCTCACTCGTTCTTTGAATCAAGCTCCACATCGGTGAGCTGAGCCACCTTTTGCTCTACAAAGCCTCATCTTCTCTCCATAAAACCCAGGCTCTTCATTTTCACAGGAGCTTTTACCTAATGGGAAAATAACCAGGAAGTTTCTCTCCGATTTGCTTCCCCAGGCATGAAATCTCACCATTCGTTGCTCTACAGCTACTTTATTTCCTCCACCTCGATCATCTGGCCTTGGTCACTTTTGGACAGGCTGAACAAGAACAGACAGAGCACTGCCTGCCCGTCTGATAACTCTTCCAGCACGTTAGGCACAATATCACAGAGAAAGGCTCTCCTGTGATTAGCTATGCAGAGCATCTTATTGGAAGCACAAAGTGACAGTTAAAAATCACAACAAGGAAATACCCTGCTTGCGACCGGCCGTTACAGAGAGCGTGGCGCAAACCACCAGGAATAAACACAGCATCTGCAGCGCTCCGACTACAAGAGCAGCATCCACCCGTCACTGCCCCCGGCAGCAGGGCAGCTGGATCTCTGCCTGGCAGCATCCCTCCACAAACCTGCTCTCTCCATCCCCGCGCAGAAGACGAGCCAGCTGAGCACAGCGGCCCCTCACCACACCAGCGCATCTCCAGGATGGCCAGAACAGATTATTTCCATGCCCAGCTCCAGGCAGCACCCTGAGAACTTCTCTCCTTGGAGAGATTCAGATCTGTCCTCCAAGGGCTGCTCTCTGCAGTAATTACTGGTGACAAAAAGGACTTCTGCCATCTACATGTCTTTAAGCACTTGGCCATAGGACAGATCCAGTCTCCCTGCTTACATCTGCTCATTTCCCCTCACCTTCCCTTCATTTTCCACTAAATTCTAGAGATAGGTGAAATACAACATTATAGACAGAGTAATCTTTCAGCTAAATTGTTTTCTGATGTAACTCGCCGTACTTGCTTGGCACGCTGTAGGCTGCACAACGTGACAAAAGCCCCACTTTAGCAGGAGCAAGGGAACACCGTAACAAACCTGTGGCAGCCCAGGGCTGTGCAGCTGCCGCCAGGCTGCGTGCCAGGGCCAGGACTTCACAGCACAGCAAGGCTGGAGTCAAGCTCTCCTGCTCCAGAAAGTCCAGGCTTTCATTACTTGAATTAAGAGATTCTCCCTTACCTACTAACTATAGCATGTCTGTGGCATGAGGTTACCCCAATTTCAATGCCACCTGTTGCAAGCACATGCACTATTCAGTTTATTCCATTTTCTCAACCCAGAATAATAAGGTAAGGACAACTGCTACTGAACTGAACTTTTCATCATGAAACCTCAGACCTTTACTCACTACGATACCCTTGTAGCATCCCACTGGCCAGGGGCAAAGCCAGGACAGATGCCAGGACACTGAGTTCAAGGCTCTGTTTAAAAGTTTACCCTATTGCCCTTCCCCAGATAAAACAGAAGTTTCCCACTATCTATCCCAGATCTAGCCATGTTTTACTTCTGTGGGTGCCTCTGACCTACATGCAATGTGAGTTTTGACCTCTGTAAAAATCAAATCATCACTGTCCTAAAACATGTTTTCCACAGAGGAAAAAAATGAAAGTTTCTACACCAGTCTACCAAGGATTATTTATTAGCAATTGACTAGAGCACGAATAAATAAGAAAATGAGCACCTCCTTCCTCCAGCTAACATCTGACAAGAGCAAAGGGCAAGTCTTCAGGGTGTAGGTGTGTGTACAGAGAACTAAAGCCAATGCACGCAGAGGATTTAATTCCTACAAGGGTTCAACAGTATTTTGAGAAAACAATTTTATAGTGTAGTGTCTAAAATAAAAGTTTGTGGAAGAGTAACTTTAAAGAACTATTGAGAGAATGTTTACTGAAGGTCAATTATTCTGTGAATTGAAATATACAGCCTCTGCTTTACACATAGCTTATAAATGCATATTTAGGAATGAGCAACTGCAAAAATAAATGCATCATTTAACAGGGAGAGAAGAAACCTGAGGGAAAATATCTAACAAGAGGAAAAACTCTGATATGCACATGCCTGTCAATTGTCTGAAGTGATTAGATACCCAATTAATCAAGAAATGCCTCCCCAAAGGTCAGCTCAGTGGTAAACAAATGCAGGCAGCTTCAAGGCAACAGTAAATAAAGTCACATTTTTAATACCAGCCCTCAAAGCCTGCTGATACAGACCCAGGCAACCGGGCCAGTGCTCAGAGATCAGCAGATCAGGTCCCCTGTGCAATCAGCACAGTGGGGGTCCACTGTAAAGTGAAGCCTTGAGGGGATTTTTTTTTTCCCAGTAGGATATTTCTGTGCTAAAATTAAAAGCAGATTTCTGGACATCTCTGTTGTGCACAGAAAGTGTAACTTGGCAATGAGCACACAGCAACTGGGATGAATCCATCCTGTTAAAATCAGCAAGGGTAGCATCACCACTGCTGGCTGAATAATCTGCATCACTGGAGGATATAAGACAGGAAAAAAGAAAACAGCAGGGAGAAACAGAATACAGGAAATCCATATGTGGGAGGTGGGATGAAAGTCTTACAAAATCTACCTGGTCTTCATACAGCAGAAACTCGCTATTTGGAGAATCTGAAGACAACATACAGATAATATATAATAATGGAGCAGGTAGTCTCAAGTGCTGGAATTAAAGGCAACAAAAGTATCAATATACATATTGAAAGCTACAGTAGACTAATGAAAAAAATATAACTAGCTGAAGTGTGAAGCAGAACTAGAGCTTTGCATATCACCTCTGCCAAGCAACGAGGGTACGACCTGCAGGTAAATGAAGTGCGGGCAGTTCAGGAGGACATTTGCTAGCCCAGAGGACACGTGTGACAAGCCTAAGTCATTTACTGCACTGCCACATTGCTTGGAACAAGCTTAGAAAATGCCAAAGTATTCTCCCAAAGTTCAATTTCTCTATAAGATCTCCAAAAGGAGACAAAACATTTCCTAAAGGCTGCAGAGGATCACTCACAGCAATAGAAAGTGAAGAGCGATCCTAGCTGGCAGCAAAAGTTGAAGTGACTGGAGGGAGATGACTCTGGGAATGCCACGCTGCAATTTCAGGGGACCACCGAGATTTTTGGCACAGGAGCTCACTGGTTCACCCGCCATCCCTGTGGACAGAGGAATGTGCCGAACGCACCCGCGTCCCGTAGAAGACCACACTGGTGGGAGCTGCCCACAGCTCAAGAGTGAGCTGAGCACGTTTACTGCCAAAACAGAGCAGAAACAATACATTTAAAAACACAAAAGTCTTTTCTACTGAAACATGCACGAAATCAGATTGCAAAGATTAACAAACACAGTTATTAAAAAGGAAACCAATACACGCTTGGCTCTTTCCAGCCAATCCTCTGCCGTGCCCTTACAGCCATCACCAGGACCTTCCAGCACAGAAGGTTTCTTGCTTGCTCTTACACGCAGTCCTCAGCTGATGCAGAAGCTCCCATGGAGTTCATAACCAAGGGGCTGACCCTATGGAGCCCTGCATCCTCCTGGGATCACAGGCACAGCCTCCAGCACTTCTTAACTTCCTATATGCTCAGGAGAGCATTTCCCAGACCAGCGCTGCACCAGCCAGAGCAGTGGGGAAGCTGCTGGAAGGCCACTGAAGAGCTGCCCTGCATCGGTTGCCACCAATGGCAAGGGAGGCTGCGATGTGAAAGCTGGCAGAAGGCACGCAGCCAGTGACAGCTGCTCGTGGCTAGGAGCAGGGGGACGTGCAGACACGCAGACGTGACCAAAACCCAGCTGTACTAGCAAAAGTTTTGCTACAACGCAAGCATTTGCAAATAAAATCCTGTGCTGGCAGAGGGCACGCATTGTGCAGTGCTGACCATCGAGCAAGCTGCCAGCCTCCCTCCGCTGTCCCCTGGTGTCTGAAGCCTGGTCACTTGTCTTCTTGCAAGCCAGGATGAGCGGGGACGCCCTTCCGCCCAGCACCTCGGCGCTGCAAATGCTGGCATTAAAGACAGAGCATCTCATTTTTTCTAATCTCAAAAACGGTTTTAGGGGCTAATCCCTAATCACTCCCCATGCTTTGCTCTCGACTCTGGTAGAGTGTTGTCCCTCCCACTTCAAAACTGGGCTGATGCATGCAAATACTTTTGCTACAAAGTTCCCCCTCCCCGCAACTCATTCCACAGAGGGAGGAAACTTAAGTGCCACAAAAAACAGTTCGAAGCTCACGCTGAACAGGGCGTCAGAGGCAAATCACAATACCGCGAGAGCGGTTTTGCGGAGAGGATGAAATGCTATTGATTTATTTTCATCACAAGATTTTCTAATGTACATCAAGTAAAACACTTCCACATGCATTTCTTATGGCAACAAAGGGCGGCATGAAGAGCTGTTTTTTCTCCCATTTAAATCTCAGTTTTAATACTCTCAAATATACACCCTCCATCATTCGGTAAGTCTAACTGTAAAGTTCAAGTACTTCATAAAACTAAAACTGCTACAAGTGCAGTAAGAGGCCTTCTTCCCCAAAGGGCAGCACTGACAGTTAGTAACTGCAGTCCCTGTTATCCCTCTCTTCCACAAACCGATCCATCATGGAAATGATTAATCATTGCTGGTAGTGAGAGAAGCAGGTAAAAAAACCTAAACCACTGCCAAAGTTCGGAAAAAAGTTAAATAAATCAGAAACTGGTATTGTTGCTGAAGAAGCCTCTTTCCAGAGAACAACATCTCGCGTGTCATCTGAGCGGAGAGAAGAGCCACTTTAAAGAAGTGGTACAAATGATGGATCAGAACGACTAAGGGGCTAATACTGCAAAGTGTTAGGTACAAATAATCCTTACAGCCTGCTGGCAGTACAAATACACAATCCCGTTTTACTAATGTATTATTTGTATTTGGTTGTACGATAGGGCCCCAGGAGGTTCTCTTAAGCACTGAAAAACAAGAAATAAGAGCTTAAGCCCTGAGAATTTAATGATCTAAAACATCAGGATATAAAAACAGACTGAAATGCTTTACACCCCACATTTCCAGGAAAAGCAACCATTATTTCACTTCAGACAGCCATCAGAATAACATTAGCATAAAAGAAAAAGTTAATATGGTAACGATCCTGTCGAATGGGTGAAAGTTGAGGGCGTGGAGCCGCATACATTTTGATGTCCAGGGGCCCTCGATGCAAAGCAGCAGGCTGCCAGGAGGCAGGGGGCTGCAGCCGCCCCTGCCCAAGGACGGCCGCATGGACAGAGCTGCTGGGGCAACGAAAAGGAGAGATGGAAGAGACAACACGAGAATATATCCTTGTAAATAAACAGCTGGCAGGGGGAGTAAAGCAGGTGGAGCTGGACCCTTCCCAGCAGTGCCCAGTGGAAGGAAAAGGGGCAATAGGCACAAGCTGAAGCACAGCAAATTGCATTAAAAAACGAATTTCTATGGGGAGGGTGGTTAAACACTGGAACTGGTTGCCCAGAGAGGTTGAGGAGTCTCCATGCTCACCCAAATGGGACTAGTACTGAGCAGCCTGACTGAGCCAACGCTGCTTTGAGCAGGAGAGACAGACCAGACCATCTCTAGAAAAGTCTTCCCACCTCAGCAGCTCCTATTCTGCCCATTTAGGAATTGTTCGTTGCCACAGCACCATAACAGATTTTCCTGAAGTCCCGTTCGGGAAGAGGACCAAGGACAGCACGCACAGCACCTCCACAACGAACGATTTCAGTGCAGCAGTTTCAGAGAACATTCCCTTCGGCCGGACATGGACAGCACAAAGCAACAAGTCAGGATGGCAACAAAGTGCACGCTGTGGCCGAGTCAGGGGAGATCCAATAAGCAGCAATTCAGACCTTAACGAAGAACCAGGAGCACAGAGAACAGAGCAGTCGGGTACGCTGAAGCAAATCTCTTCAGGGCTGGGGAAGCCAGAATAGCCTGTATAAAGTAATATAACAAAAAGCACAGAGTGCATCGGGGTGGTTATGTGCTACAGCGTCTGCAGCCCCATGGCAGGAGCCCCGCTGGGGCAGGGTGCATCCTCTCTCCGATACAACCTGCTGCTCCGAGCACCGAGTGATTACGCTAATCCAGCCCGGGCAAATTGAGAGCATTCATCAGCAATTTTCAGCCTTTTCCCTGACAGAGATCACGGCTGAACAACATGCTCTACACAAAGACCTGATCTCAGAAACGGAGTAACTGAATAACTGACTATTAAAGGATTACTATTTTTTCAGCTATGAAGACTCCAAAGCCTAATGAAGTCACCTGGCCAGCACTGCTTGGCTGCGCTCCAGGAGCGGAACCGGAGCAGAACCGGACACTGGACTTCCTGACACTTCTGCTGTGCGTGATCTCACTTTGTCTCTACGAGGATCACAACGAGACCACTGTAAGGGGGGTCACAGGGCATTTACTGTGCGCCCAGCAGCTAAGGATGGAGGAGCCTGGCCTGCAGCCTCCCAGGAGGGCAAGTAACATCATCGCTGGGTTCCTCCGGGCACCCACGTGTGCTCTGTGCCCCAGCTTCCCTGCAGGTCCACCCTTTTCTGCCAGGAAGTCTCCTCTCTGCCCTGACGCTCAGGGGTCAGCAATGCTTTTACTCATGCCCTTGATGAATCAGTTGACTGAGGAGATGCTACCCAGAGAGAGGTGACGAGCTTCTATTGAGAAAGCACATCACTGTCACAACAGCAACCAGCGCTGGTCACAGCACACTCTGGAAGCACAAAGCACATCGCCAGGAGGTGCCAAAAGAGCACCGGGAGGGACCTGTGCTGCTGCTTAATGACAATTAGCATCAGGTACTGCAAATCCATCATGCTGGGAGATGTTCCTGCAGGCTACTGCACAGCCCTTGGAAACAAAGGCAGAGGGACAGTAACATGGTCCTGTGCTCCTGCCCAGCTCTGCTGAACCTCTCCCTAACTCATCCAGAGTCTCACGTATCAAAGGCAGCTAATGGGAGTCTTTTGTCTGCCCAGGACACTGAGCATACGGGTCGAAACCTGGCAATTTTATACAAACACCTCTTACCTTACTAAACCTTTGCTCTGGTTATCACAGCAGATTTCTCTAAAATATAGCCATGTAGTTTCTTTGGGACTGTATGTAGCAGCCAGCCTGTCAAAGGTACCTTAGTATAGACTGACCAAGAAATATCTCAAAAAAGGAAAACACTGAGAACCCCCTTTGGCACACACCACGCTAGGACTGGTACCCTCCAAGTCCTTCAAATTTTATTCTCTGGAGGACACACACCGTGTCAGTGCTGGCAGCATGCTCAAGGAGCGAGGATATTGATCCTTTTCTCTCATTGCATTCTAAAACTGTGTAGCAACTGTCACGCTTTTATAACAGTGCCCAAAATGCAAACAAGGGCCAGCTTAGCAATCGGTGCCATAACGAGTACCTCAAAAGGTGAATTCAACGAAGAACCAACCTGGTGAAAAGCAGCATTTTCCCTTTAGGCAGCTCTTGCTAAACTCTTTCCAAGCTATCCCAAAGAGCACTGCATCCCTTGTATGCCAAAACAGGGCACAAGGAACAAAAACCAAACAGAGTTGGGAAAAGAGTACTTACTGTAACAAAATACTTCATTAACTGGATCTAAGATCCTGGTCTCTCACTCAGCAGACAGAGAAACCAGAGGGTTTTTTTTTTTTTTTTTTGGTCTCAAAGGAGTGTCTCATGCCCTGGTCCCTGCAACAGCAGTGCCCCACAGGCAGAGCTCAAAGCCGTGATGGGGGCCAGCAGATGGGGATGCAGCTCTTTCTCCATCCTACACAGGGTGGCCAAGACTCAGCTGAAGCCACCAACAAGTCTGAGGTGGTTACGTTTTCCTTTGAAACCATCCTAGAATTTTTCTAGTCTTAAAACTTAGCCTCTGGCCAAATTTCAAAGCCAAACCATCCAACATGCCTCAGGCTCCCAGACGGAGCACACGTGGTGACACCACTCTCCTGGTCTCCACTGCCCCAGAATATGTTAATAAAGGTCTCACGTCAGCTTGACAAAGTGCTCCCTTCTTGCTTCAATAATCAAGAGAGATTTGGGCTTTCTTTTTTTAAAAATAATTTCTTTTTAATTCCTTCCACCTCAACATTCATCTTTTCATAGATCAAATAAAATTATTCTTCATAAAACATCCCAGGTCTAATCTCAGGAGGAAGAGGGAGGGGTGAGCACATCAAGCGTGCTGCAGAGAGCAGCTTGCTGGATTGATGGATTTGTATGAGTGCAGCATCTCCCTGCTCCAGCTGGGGCAGGGAGGCAGCAGGAGCAGGATTCGACCTCACGGGACAGCAGGAGGCTGGGGGCAAACATAATGAGGGCAAAGATCAGACAAACCCTGCACTGGGGTCCTACAAGACCCTTACCCTTGGATCGTGTCTCTTGAACTTGCTTTTAATGACACAGCATAACACTGTAACACAGTTTGGAAACCAACACAAAACCTGGATTTCAATTTGGACTCCCTAGCTTAAAGCCAAATATCCTCAACGCTCAGGCCTCCCTCTGATATAGATGAAATAAGCCTATAGCTAGAAAATGACATTTCATTCAGACTCCTCAAAACCAATCCATGTTTTACAGCTAATGACGCTCAAGTAACAAAACCAATACTGTCAATAGAAACACTGCTTTGCTTAAATGCAAAAAGGAGTCTTGAGGGAGAAGTTATTGTGCAGGCTCAGAGCAAACCGCTCTTTCCTCACCCAGCTTCACAGATCCTTTGCAGGTATATTAGATGATGAATAGGAAGCCACTTCAAAAGCCAGTTTCTCAGTTTCATTAATATTTCTTATTCCCTTCAATGGAAGACTCAACTTGCAAACTGACTTCATAACACATTTTCAGAGCTTCCCAGCTGGCAAGGAGCAGCTCCAATCAAGACAGAAAACAGCGTAAAAGCTGAAGGCATGTGCAACCTCAGCCCGGCGCAGCGCTGGTGCTCCTGCCAGCAGGCGAGCTGCCCCCTCTGCACAGCAGCCCCCCGAAGGGAGCGCCCATCCTCTTCGAGCACTTGATTTGACTCCCTTGTCCGAGTCACATTACTAGGCGAGCAAGTCCTGAATAAAGATATCAAAGCAATTTTCACACTTGGAAATTACTTGTCACAGGGATGTGATCAGAAAAAAAATCCCTGCAGCCAAGCATCTCCTCACCATATTCAGTAACACATCTTTATGCATAAAACCCTATGAAGGATAAAAGATCCAAAACACAGCAAAAAGAAGTCTCAAATGCCAACACGCCCCACATTTCACAGCTTTCCAAACCCTTCCAGTTCAGCCTGGAGACAGTTCTTCTGAAAGCACTGCAGGGTCAGAGAGCCTAACAGGATCGCTTCTGCCTCTCCCGAACCCTGCGCTGCAGAGCCTCCAGGCTCCCACGGCTCCACAGATGAGCCGTGGCCCCCACCACGCTCCAGGAGAGCATCAGCAGGAAAAGACTTGGTGCCCTTGAAAGGACAGTGGATTAATCTATTATTTTGGCAACCAGGACCCCCCCTTAAATAAAGGGCTCATCCCTTCATTCGGGCTCATCTATCACTGCACACCCAGCCCTGAGCACTGGCATGACAGACGTCCTCCTAAAAGTCACATTGCAAACACCTGAGAGCATTCTGCCAGGCAGATCTGCACACAGGAGGTTTTTTTTTTCCTTCAAAGATTAACTCAAAGCACAAAAGTTCTCAGCTTCCTTTCTTCAGGCTAATACTGTCATTAAAGTGAAAAAACTGAATAGGTTATGCTGCGTAGGTATCTACTAAAAACATACATTGTTCGAGCATTTGCTATTAATATACCTGTTTAAAGCAAGTTGAGGCTTTGTCTTCACTGCTAAAAAAAGTGAATCTTACCATGGGATAATTAATGCATTAGCTACTCTGCTGTAAAACCAGAGCAAAGCTCAGAACTTCACTTTTACTGCTCGAAAAGGGAGAGCGCTCAATGCCAGCATCTACCTGGCGATCAGCACCAAAGCGCTTGGTCTGCTTGTCTGAGATTTTACAACACAGCAGTTGCAGAACAGTTGTGTTCTTATTCTGAAGTGCTACATATAAAAGCTGCGTGAGATTTCTTACTTTTCCAGAGCTTTGAAAATAAAAACTGAAAAAAGCTATCATGAACAATAATTACAGGAATATGAAAGCTTGGTCTTCCGTTTTACACCTTTTTTTTATTTTAAGACAAATCAGTTAACGTAACTGTTCTCATTTCATAAAAATCAGCTTTTATTGAATAGCTTTGAAATTCTGCCCTGAATTCAAAACAAAATCCTCAAGTGAGACAAGCACATCAGCACTAATTCCTAAGCCAGACTTTTAAACCAGAAACACCTCTCAGCCTGCACGCAGTCCTGCTGATGCACTGAGCACAAGTAAAAGCAATCTAGACTGGAAATCGGGGAGAAAAGTCGTATTTCATTCTCTTACCTTCCTAAACCATCATCTTAAGCCATGTTCTTCGCCATAATCATTCTTCGTGTACTTGCCACATATTGCTTATAATCTACTTTATTGCTTCATACTTCTGTATGAATTTATCCATTTTAGTTTAAAATCTCCAGAAACAACCCACAGTACAGTAACACCTTTGTTCTGAGACCTGAAAATGTTTTAAGTAAATCAGAACCAAAACTGCTCCTTTATCCATTTCCCACACTCACTTTTAATATACCTATTCTCGTAAATTACCACCACCAATATTCTTGTGATTAATTATTGCTTTTTGTTATATCTAGAGTAAATTCAAGGAATTATCATGTAAAATTTATGCCCAGGGAAAGAAAAAAATCCAGTGCAATGCAACCTAAAATAAAATAGCATTAGAACAGACCATACCAAATCATCAGCAAAACAATATTTCAAACTTGCTGTTAAACAGACCACAGAGCCTGCAATATGCCATTTCCTTAGGGAAACAGTATGTTTAACACTGAACAGACAGAAAAAGCATTAGCATAAATCTGGGTAGGGCTCCCACCAAGCCCTCACAGAAGAGCTGTTACAACCAAAGCCAGGCTCAAGCCTGAGCTGAAAACAAACTTGTAGGCAATACCTAAAAAGCCCATCTTAGCCCTTCCCCAGGATAAAACACTCTGCGATGCTCCAAGTTTGCTCCAAGGTCCCGCTGACTTTGAAAGGACTTAAACCAGAAGCTTGACAAGGGATGCTGCTGGGAAGGTTCCCAGACATAGGCGGGATCAGGACCCTTCTGCATGGGCATCTCCCAATTAACACGGCTGCAGCCCCACAGGTCATGGAAGCAGCTGCTGCCGCAGCAGGGAGCTGCCATGTGGGCAGGAAGGGCAAAGGCTTGGTCCAGCTCCAGCTGCTGCTCTTCATCACGAAGCGACGACGAGTGAGAGAGCTTGGCCAGCAGCCGACCTGCTTGGACCCTCAGCTCCTTCCCATCTGCAAAACTGCCTTTACACCAAAAAGGTGCATAATCCAGGAGAACCACTGACTTGCTTTGGTCTGACCCATAAAAATGCCTTCTATTTAACTTGAGAGGGCACCTCCACTTTCATCTAGGCCAGCACTCAGTGTGCAAGGATGGGGTAGAGACTTGTGTCTGGTCACACATGGGGAAGAGGCATTCAGACCCAATCTGTGATGGAGAAAAGCTGAAACCATCCCTGGGACATCCCACAGCCTTCTTTCATTTTATGTCTCCCAGAAGAGGGGGCACGTCCTAGCTACAGCTCCACGCTGCTGCTTCCCTCTGGCTCCATGACCCGATGTCGCGTGCTTGGCTGCTTGGCCAAAGACACGGGCAGGCTGCTGCTCCTCGTGTGGTGGTCCTGGCGAGGCACCACTTCAATTATCTCCCTTAAAAACGCACGGTTGTAACCCTGGCAGCGCAAGGGAGTCAAGAGAAGGGCAGTATTAAAAGCAGACTACAGGCAAGGAGGAAGGAAGAAGTGACAAGAAGGAAATGTGCCTTGAACAGCAATATGCAAAATACCTTAACACACAAGACAGGGGAATTTAAAGAAAAAACTCGAATGGCATTGATCTGCACAAGGACAGCGAGGGATAAGAGCAGTTTAAAAGGAGTCCAACTTTAACCAAATGCTTCTGGCTAGAGAATAAAACCGAACATTCACCAGAACCTCTTTGTATCCAACAAAGAACCCAATCTCCCCCACATCAGCTTCCAGGTGCTCAGTATTTTTAAGCCATCCCAGCAGTTATTTATATGTACAGCCAAAGACTTGGATGCTTCATTATCGACCTCTGTAGCTGGAAATCTCAGCCAGGAAAACAACATCCCACTGAAATTTTGCAGGGCTCTAACAGAACATTCCTCAAAATCAGTGCTTTTTGCTCAGTAACAGGGGATACAGGAAAGAAGAACAATAAGCATTTTAAACTATTGTTATTACAGGATTAGTTAAGTCAGCCATTGGAGGATAACGGAAAAATGAAGAGACATCGTGTCTGTACAGCAAAAAGAATTCATGATCTGACAAAACATCAGCACTGCCACAGGTATAACTCACAGACAGGAGCAGCCAGCGATGCAGATGTGATGTCCGCTTGACTGACGGCACAGCGGACTGGCACAGCAAACACAAGCTTGGCCAAAGCCTGGGGAGGGCTATTGTGTTTAAGAGAATAAACTGACACTTGCTATCTCGGAAAACAACAAACCAGCCATGCAACTTCAAGAGTAAAGTGATGAAAGCAGAGATTAATCTGCCATAAAAATATAATTACCTCATTAAAAATCACTCTCACAGTTTGTGAAGCAAAGAATAATATTTTTCTTCTGGGTTTTGTCCAAATCATCTAAAAATAGAACTGAAAGCCCCACCATAATTTGCTGAAAATCCTGCCCATTTCATTTAACAAAGAACAATACAAGTGAGGAGTCTGAAAAAAAAATTCTTATTGGTGAAGCAATCCTTGCAATACTACTGCTCTGTAACCTCCTGCGTTAGGGCTTTACAGATCTAAAGTAACAAACACTACGCTAAAGTAAACAGGCTTTAAACATTTTAGCTGCCCATCCTATCAGGCAGCAAAGCTCCAGCAGGAGCTGGGGACTGAGAGCACTCCTGCACTGTGCTAAGACACAGCGAGGTGTGCCAGGAGGTGCCACGTGGACAAGGGACATCCCCCATCCGAGCACCCACGGAACGACGCTCCACACAGGCAGGTTTGTAAAAAGCAGCCCCTCAGCTGCACCCGGGCAATGCTCTGCAATGCACACGGGGAGACCAATCCTGCTGCAGAACAGCAGCTGCCAGTGACCTCCCTGCCAGCACATCTCACTAGCACTTACTCAAGCACTCAGGTGCAGCTCTGGGAGCCTTTTATCAGCTCCTGCACACTTTGTAACTGGCTCTCAGCTTTGAGCAGTCAGCCTCCAACCTTTAGCCTTGAGGAGCTGGACTCCCTTCAGTTCCCACTCATTTACAGGATTACTCCCTACAGATGTACTGCTTGCAGAATATCGCCACTGCAGAGCAGGCAGCAGTACTTGAACTCTTCAGTCATGCTCTATTTCCATCCACTGAGGAAGCTGACCCTCCTGGCTGCCCCAGTCTCACGGCCCAAGGTAAGTCAGCATCACAGCACACACAGCAGAGGCTGCAGGCTGGCAGCTAGCAAGGCAAGCATCGCTTCGGCTTGCAAAGGAGCTTCCACTACTTCTGTGCAGCACTCCAGTCCCTTCACAGCTGCATGAAGATGCATTCAGCAATCCACTGCAGGAAGCCACCTCTCCTGTCTTGACACGATAAAAACCACTGCGAGCTCTCACGTGTCCCAGGATGTGGGTGACCACCAGGCTGCACCCCTGAATCAGGCTGCTTATAGCTATGGGTAAATGTCCCCACATACACCACCTCTAAGGAAGACAGCTGGGGGCATTCACAAGGTTCATCTCTTCTCAGCCCCACTTCTGTGCTTGATGTGCTCTCGAGTGTGGAGACACACATGAAGTAACTGGGTGCCTCCAAAAGCTACCAGGTGGGATGCTCTTGAAGCATCGTGCAGAACATGAGAGCTCTCATTTGCCACCATGCAGCATTCTGCTGGCCCCAGCTCACTTGAAGTGCAGTGCTGCCACATCAGATCTCCTGGTTATGACTCTCCATATACACCTGCAACAGAAGCAGTACACAAAAATGTACTTAGGGAAGAATCAGAGGGATCTGCTCAGTTAACAGAAGCTGGGTGGAGAAGGAAAGAACAGACACCTTAAACTGTAGAAGCAATCCAAAGCCACAGCAAATCAGGGTCCAACTGTATGTCTCACTCCTGCAGAGCAGAAGGGGAGCAGCTGGCTTCACAAACCTGCTGGAATGCAAGCCTCAGGTGTGAGGCACCGTGCATTGCCGCTGATCAGCACCATCTCCTCACCTAGTTTCACTGACTACACACACATTCAGCTGTTCATTTACCCGCCTTCGACAACTGTAACATATCTGCCTCTCTGGGAACTTAAGCAAAAACAGCAACTTTCTATCTGAGTAACTGCCCAGCACAGCCACAGCCTTTGGTCAGAACACTTCCCAGCAAAGTGTGGATGAGGATGCTATGCTATATAGTCTTTACGACACGTAACAGAAAAAAAACTTACTCAAATCCTGCACCTTTCAAAGTTATCCAGCCTGAAGTATATATTTAACAATTATGTTGCTTTCTAAAAAGCACAAAAAAGGGTTAAAGTCATCAGTGCCCCTGGATGCACAGCATAACTTCCACACCTACTCCAGACACCTGCCTTCAGGGGTACATGGTTTAACATTACCTGAAGCTCCAACATAGAATCACAGAATGGTTTGGGTTGGAAGGACCTTTAAAGCCCATCCAGTTCCTACCCCCTGCCATGGGAAGGAGCAGCTTGCCCAAAGCCCCATCCAACCTAGCCTTGAACACTTCCCGGGAGGAGGCATCCGCAACAACTCAAATTAAAGCTTTCTAAAACTGAGACCTAGTTTCTCTGAAAATACAAAGATCTGAAGGCATTTCGTAGAAAGCTGGACTCTTCAGAAGAGCCCTACAGGGAGATAAGGCTCCTCAAGACTGAGGAACAATTTCAACACACAAAACCAGAATGAGATAAATGCCATGAAGCAGACACATTTTTACAGGTCTGTGAACAGCTGCATTAGCGCTTGGGATCACCAGCTCTTCAGTTCCAGGGCTCGTCACCACACATTCTCTGTGCTACTCTGTTTTTAGAGCTAACAGATTATTTACAGTGCATCTAATACCAGATCCTCCACCAAACAGATTTACAAGCATCCAAGTGCTCTTCTGGGACAATAATAAAGGGATACCCCTCCCAAAATTGTTCAGTACAGCAATTGCACCTATTGCACTTTGGAACAGCTGAACATTTTTTGAGAGAAGCCAAGCTCACTCACCACAAAGGCCTTAGCTGCATGAGAAATGAGAAATAAATCACCTGTGATTTGCCAATTTACTTTGACCTTTTACTAATTACTAGCTTTCTGTATTTAAGTATGTACAAGACAATAAATCCCAAAAATTTATCTAAAAGATGCTCCAGCAATTCAGCAGCTTCAGAGGAGACTGAATCTCTGTGGTGTCATTTCTGCATTTCTTACATTGGCAAATCTAACAGCAGCTTTATCCAAGGAGAAAACGCAGAACTTGGCTCTCAAGCACACAACTTGCAAGTCAACAAGGCACCAGATGGGTTATTTCAGCACCCACCAAAACAAAGCATGTAGTTCGGGAGGTCACAGACCACCTCACAATCACAACCATCATTTTTAACAGCTCTGTTACCACCTACCTGCTACAGGATCCTGCCCTAAAAGAGAGGTGGAAGAAGAGACCGAGCACTCCTTTGTTTCAGCCCCAGCCCAACTACATTAGGTCAGATCAGGCAGCAGCAGGTTGAGCTGAGCGCTCCTGTTTACCCTGAAGCACATGAAGAGCTTCACAGATTCTGCTTCACCAACAGACACATGGCCCCAGGCAACCCTGGGAAACAAACTCAGTCCATCACTCCAGCTACTTCTGCAAGCCTGGACCCAGCAGCCCGGCCTTAGTCATTTGAACGCACCTGCAGCTCTCCATCCACCACAGCTTTATGAGGATTTCTCACACTCTCCAAAGCAATCCATCCTCCTGGTTTTATTCACCTTGCACTGCATCCATGGCTGTTTTCTCTGCTTCTGAGAAGCACCAGCATAACAGCTACCACATTCCCATAAAATCTATTTTCTTATTTGCATCAATTTTACACTCACCCTGAGATGAGAAAATAGATCAGTCTTGCTTTGTCAACTCATCTTTCCTGAAATGTCAAATGAACAGATTCAATGAACCAAATAAACATTTCTTATCTGAATCGTCGTGTTAGAGCCACTGATATTCGGCCAGTGAGAAGAGAAATGCAACAGCTAATGCATCTAGCAATGGAATATTACACGATACTCTGCACAATCCCAATCTATGGCATTTGGCTCAGTTACTTTATAGGCTTGCTTAAAAACACTCTTTAAAATAAACTGCAGATATAAATTTCTTTTGCATAGTTGCCACAAGCAGAATTTTAGACTCTCTCCTTCTTAAGATTTCACAGAAACACACACATGCTTTCTCTTCTCACAGTGCTTTTAGATGAAGACCATCGCCCTATTCCACAACCAGAGAATGAAAAAGCGAAATGTCTTCCACAAGACCACGGAGCCTGTTGGGGCAGCTGGGGAGCTCTGGCTCCCAAAGCCAAGCCCTACGGAACAGAGCAGCCCTTTCCTAGGGGTTGTGTGAACCGAGTTCTCTAAAAATCAAGTGTGGCCTCTCTCTTGCAGTCTCTAGGAAGAGTCTCAAGGCAAAAGAAAGATCACGTTTTTATAATTAAAGGTAGGAACAGTGATTGCTTCTACTGAAAGCGGTAGCAGCAGAAGATGTAGGCAAGCTAAACAGCGTGTGCTAGCCAAGGAGGAAACAGAAGGGTGAGCTTGGAGGAGGAGGACCCTCTGTTTTGTTTCTTCCATTCACACTTCACAGGTCAGAGCCCACCTCCCCCCTGCCACCTCTCCTGGGGAAGTCCCAGGCAGGAGAGCGGCTGCAGCCCCTCCACAACTCTGCCGTGCTGCTTGTTCCTTGCCAGGGCAGCAGCGAACAGCCCGCAGCCCTGGCTGCCCCAACGCACCGCGCAGCGAAACAGGGAGGCGACCGATGTGGGCGGATGGACAAAGCACTAGAGAAGGATGAGGACAACGCGGGTTTTACTCCCACCTCCTCTGGGTGGCCAGAGACACCTTGCCTTCTCAACCACGCTCACTAATCTATCTTCATAAGATACAGTAAGAGCCAGCAACTTGGAGTATCATATTTTGATTATGAAGTGTGTTTATGAACATTTTTCCCCTTTTCTTGCCTGCAAGTGAACCAAGAGACACTGGAGCAGAGCAGAAATAAGATTTCACTCCCTCCGATGCCAAAAATCTCACTGAAACCTCATTTGGATTGCTGCTTGCTCTAAGCTAAGCTGAAAGATGATGTATTTCAGAAGCTATACCTTAATATTAAACATTATACCTTTGTAACACTCATCATATTGCATTTCAAAAGGCTTATACCAGAAGTCTCATTAGCAAAACCATTAAAACCAGCACACAGCTGTTAGAAAGCATTTTCTGTGCAGAAGAGTCAAATACTTCTAAATTTATAGTGGCAAAATTGATTACTGATTCTAACATCTGTTGCAAATTTTACATTTAAATTCTCCTTAAAAAGTCACTTAGCTCAGAAACATCAGACTAGGCTGTACAAACCAGTTCTTCTCCCCAGTAACCACATAAATAATCTCCACGCAAATCACATGTGCTCTTCTCATAAAAAGCAATCGTTACTGTCATATATTATACAATAATCACTACAACGTGCTTAAGATGTAACAATGTATTTACACTATGTTTGTAATCACATAGAAGCCAAGGGTAACTTGGAAGAAATGATATCGGAAAAGACTAAAGTAAACAGCACCAGATGCAAGCCTGACAACATTTAAATATGCAAGTTGGTGTCATCATCCAGAACCGTAAAAGGAACTACCTGTAAGCAATGTGCAAATGGAGAACTGGAAGATGGTAATGAGACATTTTTATATTTCATGCCTTCCTCTAGACGAACCACCTCTATCACCTTCGGGCAAGTAAGACACAGCCACAGGCACCAAAATCCATGGAAGGCCAACATCCTGTCAAATGTGATATCACGGGATAAGCAGAGCTAAGAATTTTCCTTTTTTGGGTCCTTTTGTAATAGGAAGAGACCTTTGCTACACCTCACCCAGAGCCATGACCCTGTTTCTCTGTGAAATCTTAATTCCTCTGAAGTAGGAAAAAATGAAGGCAAGGTTTTACCCAAAAAGCAAGAGTTTTACCTAAAGCAAGAGTTGTGTATGATGTATAAAGACAAGTCTGTAAACTGAACTCCAGAAAGCACCAATAAGCCACTTCTTTTGCTTTTTGTGACCCTCCTGGAAGGACAGGAAGGATAAGGTTCTGCTTCATCATCAGTTCCTGCAGTGCCGTAACATCTATTAACCTAAAGGATTTTTTCCCCCCGTTTGCTTTGTGCATGGCTCCAATCTGTTTAAGAGAACATTGGCACCTGTCCCCTGAAAGTTAAAGTAGTTCAGCAGTGCCTACTTGGTGTCTGGCAGCACAGCAAGTCCTCTGAGGTACAGTGTACCAAGCAGATTGGACAGGATTTATCATGATTAAGGCACGAAGACACAGACAGAAGAGGTGACACCACGCCAAGGTTGGAAAAGCGCTCCTCAGCACGTGAGCACCAACCGGGAGCATTTCCCCAGCACTCAAACCCATGAATGTCCACAGAGCAGCAGGCACTCGCTTCAGAGGTTATCCTACTTTCTCAAACGGGTGGAAATTAAAAGCATGCTCAGGGATGGTGCAGTGTAATGCAGAACCAAAAAACAGGGTACGTTCTGCCGCTATGCCCATCACCATCTTTTTTCCAGTTATTTTCAGTGTGCTTGGGTAGAAATCCATAAGCGCTTTTGCAACATTGGGTCACTGCATCTCCACTTCGTTTATTCACCAGCAACGGGGTGTTTTGCATTTGTCTCAGTCAGCATCCCTACTGCTTGGGAAAACACCTGATCAACACAAACAGTGTTCAAGTCTTGCTCAACCTGAAGAATCTGGTCAAGTAGCACTGAGGGAAATAGAGGACAAAGTCAGAAAAACAAAATGGATCATTAGTCTGTTGGTACATCAGAGCTCACAATGTCAGCTCCTTAGTCTCAGCCTCAGGAAGCACACGTTTGGATAATGGTATTTTTGGAAGAAATTACATCAGCTTGATAAGCAAACTTTGTATGGAAAATCAGTTTCCTCCCTCTTGAGCTTCTGTACCCTTGATATTAACTTGCACCTCATTTCTCATTTGGATACAGCATTACAAAGAAGCAACGTCTGGAAGAAATGCCTTTCAACCACTGGCATACATATTTCTCATCCCTAGAGAATAAGGATTCTCATCCTTAGAGCTTCCTCCAGTTGCTTGTCCATCAAGTCAAGTCAACTCTCAATCATTCTGATAAACTAAAGGCTGTCAGAGGACAAGTCTATGAGACTTCTCAAACATGACGTTTAGAAAGGGCATATTCTAAGTTGCACATAGCATCTTTCTTTTTCCTCTCAATTTAATCTGGAGGGTAGAAGACACGACAAGAAACCAATGGAGTCTTCTGGAAGTCTAGCTGCTGTTTAACAAATTTCTCTCAAACATTTCTCAGCATAAAATAATCCAACAAAGGTCATCTCAATGATAAGCACTCTAGAAAGGATAAAACTTGCACCAAATAGCAGGGGACAAAGACCGGGCTTCTTGCTGTTTGCTGCAGAATGAAATATCACAAAAGGGTTTTTTGTTTGTTTGTTTTTTGTTTTTTTTTTTTATTCCTAAACTTCCCATGAAAAGGCTGTAGAAGGTAATCACCAACACGCTGCACGATGCTGTAAAAGCATACTGGGAACAATTCGTTATTGAAGTCACTCCCGTCTCTAGCTGCACATCCCTGCAGCACCGAGCACGCAGCCTCAGGATGCCCAGGCTCTCTACCTGCCAGTGGGCACACAAGCAAGCAGGGCAACAGCACAGGAGCAGCACTTACCAAACACAGCAGCAAGCACTGCAAGATAACTTTTTTTGTTGTTGATTTTTTCCCTTCCAAACTCCCTTTACCTATTCCCATTTATTTTTTAAAATGTGCCCAGATCAAGCCTATCTGTGATTCTTATTAGCAGTGACTCATATCAGCTGCAATGCCAGCTTGTCTCAAGTCTCAGGAGAATTAAATTGAATAAACCTGGATGGTTTGTTAGGCTGTGTGAAAATATTGGACTTGTATTTTATTTCCAGATATATTCACATCACTTTCCCAACACAATGCATCAGCACTTCCCCATCTACTCTGAAATAGGAGCTTTATTTCTCAGGAATATCAGCAGATGCATTAGCTTTCAGCACCCCTCATTCATCACAGTCCTACAGAATGGCGCTTAACATCACACGTGAACACCAAGCAGCATGCTTTGAAGGAAAACAGACAGTTGCTTCTGCCTAGAAGCAATTCAAGATACTTTGTGGGTGCCACAACCACAAGAAAAAAAGCTTACAAACAGCAACTTCGAGACTTCTTGCTGTCGCCTGTGTTTGATGATGCAATATGTAGCTGAGCAAGGGCTGGCAGAACAGTATTAGCCATTGGAGCAACTATTAATTGTGTTATCAGTGTTTCAAGGACCTTCAAAGTACAGTTGCTTTTAGGAGAAAAATACACCTGCTAGTTGAGTGTTTTTTTCCGCCTCTTCACCTTGACCAGAGTATTTTTAGCTATACAGACAGACTTGCCAATACTTTCACATTCAGTTCTTTGCACAGAAACTTCTGACAACACACAGCAATGAACGAACTGTACCTACCAGGGTCAAGAGACAGGAGAGAAGTGATGGGCAAAATCAACTTCCCAAAAGATTTCAATATTTTTGCTTTCAATATTTTATTATTCTTTATTTTTACTATTCAACATTTTAGCTTCTTTTTCCACTGCCTCCTCCACTCAGAGAACTTAATGATAAAGTTTGCACCCAATTTCAGTCAGCTCAGGATTTGGCCTGAGATTTTTGCTCGACAAGATCAGCTGGCACTTGATAACAGCTTGATAAAGCTACCCACATGAAGAAAGCGTCACTCAGTTACACCGAGTCTCCTGGATCTCCTACTGTAAGCGTATTTGGCAGGAAATGGTCCAACATTGTCATCTCAGAAGGCAGTAAATTTCATTCAAATGAAATAGTGTCTGTTCATCTCAGCAGGTAACATGTAAACTTCTGCCAAAACAGTAAATAGAAGTACTTGTTTCCATCAGAGCACAGTACCAGTAAACAAGCAAGGAAAGACGTTCATGAAGCACTTTCGCTATTAATTCATGTGATGCTGAGACCAAGAGTGATTAATCAATCGCTATTAAAAACAGTAACATGGTGGACTGAATTCTGAGACAACAGCAGCAGACATGAGCCCATGTCTTCAGGTCACCATTCGTCTGTCTCAGATAAACTACCGACAGTTAAAGGGGCACCCTTACAATTATGCTCAAATCCACTATTTTGACTAAATCTTCCAGAAGTAAGCAGATGTGTTTAGCTCCAAGTAGCAGGAGGGCAACTACAGCTAGTAAACTACCACACAAATTATGTCCTTCATGTACTTCAACTGGAAGAGAGCCTTTAACAAACAGTGCTGAGTACCCCATGCGTTTACAACTCCTCCTAGGCTTCCCTGAATTTCCAGTCTTTCTTCAGCAGCCTGATTTCAGCATCAATGTTTCATTACAAAATTTGCTATTATCTTATAATCTCATATCTTCACATCTTACATTCACATCTTATATTCCTGATTTTAAACTCTCAAAGTCTGCTGTTCCATTTGAGACATTCTGCTCTCCTACTCACGGAATTTCTTCTCACATGGAAAATTGATCAAACTTGCTAGACTTTTACATGTTCCTTACATAAGGTGTATAACATGCTCCCAACACACCCAGAATCCACACTGTGGTCTATCTTAAGCCCCTCCATCCTCCACTTTTGTCCTGAGTAGGTAATGTGCGGAAGGAAGGAAAATATTCTTAACTGGGTACCTTTTCAGACAAGGCCTTTAAACTGTCTAGAAACCTCTGCCAGAAATCCTTGAAGAGGGGTCGATCAATTCTCTTCAGGCTCTCTTTGGTGCTGGCATCCACACTGACATACAGCTGTGTTACTGGCTCAAGGTTCCTTCGTAATAAAAAGGAGAAGAGGATTGTTATTTTCAGACATTACTCTTAACTGAATTCGTGCTTTCTTACCAAAGCATGCATAAAAATACAGCATCTCCCGACAAGGTGCTCTGCTGGTCCAGTAGCAACAGGAGCTATACTGTATTTACAGGGAAAACTCAAAGTTCAGCAGTTCATTGCTGCCAAATAACCAGTCTTAACAGCAAGTTACAATCTTCTTGCAGCAAATACACCCCAAAGCTAAGAGTGCTACATACAGAGGACTCTGCTGACATTTCAGTTATCTTTTCCTCACTGACCTGGAACATGTTTCACTCCAGTGTAGCTGTAAAACACTCAAAGGCTTCCCAGGACAGGCTGTCATGGGTTCACGTGAGGCACAGACTGCTTCATGCCACAGCCCCTGTGTTTAAAAAACCATGAAGCTCAGCCCCTTCCCCAGGACCTGCTATTCACCCTGGCCCGTGGAAAAGTAAACCCATTCAACAACAACAAAAAAACACCACAACAACCTTAATTCAGCCAATTTCTACTGCTGGACAAGCTGAACTTACCTGATTTGCAGTTGGCATCATTTGTCAAATAATGTTTTGAAGGAAAAATCAAAGCTGATTAAAAAATAAAGCACACTCCCTTCCCTTGGTGTTCCCCTTCCACTTCCAGGACTCTTCTTTCATATATATGCTGGTGAACACAGCATCTGTGAGCCCAGTACAGGTAAATTCTAAAAGATGAAATCTCCTCTGCTGTGCGAAAAGATTGAGCCTAACCCATTCCCTAAACCCCAAGGGTATAAAGGAGAATGAACAATGTTGAAGTCTATTAGCAAAGGGATAATGAAGGGCAAAAAAAAGGAAGAAACTAAAGCAAGTTCCCTCGCCACAGACAAAATTGGTAAAGGAAGCAGGTGTAATGCACATTTGTTCTTCCGTCACCAGTGACAGCCTCCAGGTTGTACTGTGTGACTCCAGCTCTTAGCTGTTTTAGGACAACACTTTGCAAGTTTTTTTTTTTTTTGTGAAGGCTGTTAATGAGCAGGCTACGGTCCCAGATTGATTTAATTCTTTAGAAGATGAGAAGAAATTAGAAGCTATTGTTCAGCTGCCAAACAATGCCACCTAAAAATATACTAAAGTCCCCTACCCTCCCCAGAGGTGACAAGATGACAAGAACTGTCCAGAATGAGACCGAGCAAAGCTGTTAGCAGCCAGAAAATCCAATTACTCAACACGAACACTTGAAAAACCCTATCTAAACATACTTTCTCTGTATGTATTTAGACAGAAGAATGAAATAGCCCAGAACAAGTATAACATTTTAGGTTAAAAAAAAAACTGCTTTGCCAACAAGCTTGTCTGGACCAGCAGCCCAAAGCCACAAGCTCTAGAAATGACCAAGTGTTCCGGCCATGAGTGGATTAATGTATTCAATCACAATTAACATAGCTTTAAGGAAAGAAAAGAGTATTTTGGCTATATTTGCCTAATTAAAAGATCCCACTGAAGATGTGGCAAGTGGTTTTTCAAAAACATGAGCTGAGAAAATCATCCCTTCAAGGGATCTGAATTCTAAGGACAGGCAAGAGGCAGCAGACGCAGCACTGGAGAAAGTTAGGTAACACCTTAATCTCTCTCCTTAAGAGCTGCCAGCAAGGGATATCTGCCCCAAATCTGCTCAAACCAGAGCTGTCCACAGAGCTCTGCCATGGCTGGGCTGGGAACCAGCACGACCTCCTGAATGCTCTCACCAAAGGGGGACAAGGAGAAAGGGCAGTCGGGTGCACCCATCACCATTGAGAAACAGCACAAACAGATCTTCCCTGAACATGACTAAATTTCACAATTAACAGGAAATTTAGTTGCACATTACTAGGATAGACTTTCCAAAGTTCCTCCTTAATTTTGAGTTCTAACTTGCAAACTAGAATGACTAAGGACAGCTGAGATCCCATCCAGGAGACCAAACTGAAATTCATGGCATTTACCACATGTAAGATGAACTGGAGCAGAAATTACGACTGAGAAGCGTAGCACAACTCAAAAGCAATAAACTGACTTCAGACCACCAGCCACGGGTGGTTTTATAAGCAAAAGACAGGACACAACCTAGTTAGTGATAAAAAAAAAGAAACATCAGTATAACAAGCAAGCACTCATTTTTGTGAGCAATAATGAGCATCTGCTCACTATTATTACTGATGCTCATAAACGCAAACATCTACGTGAGGGTTCTCGTTCACAGCCAATAATCAGAAACAAGAACAGGAAGAGGACAAGAGCCGGGGAGCTGTTCAATGAGCTCACATGCAATAAAATCTTCCACTTTATGAAACCGTGCATGGCTGGAGGAAGATGAAGCTGCAGTCCAAATACAAGAGGAGGAGGAAGAGAGGAGGAAGGCACAGGCAGCACTACTCTGGAGACCCAGCAGGTCCTCCCAAACCCAGCAAACACCTCAGGCATGCTCTGAGTTTGCGTGCTGCATGCTGGAGGTCATGCTGCCTATTTTAGGACTAACTTTTAGACTACAGCTCCCCTCTGCTGACAACAAAAAAAATGAACTTGGTGCATACTTCAATTCCTGTATTTGGAAGTCGTTTGCTTTGATTAGCCAAAGATCAGTTGCAATTTTTAAATGAAAGTGATAAAATGCTAGTCTTGCTGTCTTTTTTGTTTCTTTTTAACAACATTCAGCAGATCCTAAGAGATCAGCCTCAAAATATAGTATGCTCTCCTTTTAAAATGCTATTTTAGGAAGGAGCAATTTCTGTCTATCAGGCACATAATACATGACAAAGTAACTTGATTACACAATTATTCAATCATTTGGAATGCCTTTGTAGTGTATAATTACTCACTCAAAAATCGCATGCCCTTCCCCCCTCACTGCCATATTCAGACCACAGCAAGGAAGTAAAAAGGAAACTCTCAGAAAGTGCTAATATGGAAAGGCACCGAACTGAAATAAGCTGAGCAACATATCGCAAACACCCTGCATACTGCTGCACTAACTCACTCAACTAACTCCAGGGATGGACTTTGTCAGCATTATCAGCTGATGGTGTTCAAATGAGTTCCCAGCCACGCTGCAGCTCACACTGCATGCAGGGCAAGGGCATTAGCTATGTTTCCTTGCTACGTTGCTTCAGCTTTTATTAAAAATAGCTTGGTTGCTAAAAAACATTAGAACCAGCAATTCTTCACATTCGTAAAAACTCTTTTGGAGTCCATTGAAGTGTTGTGAATGTTTTTATCTCCCTCTCAGAGGGACTTGCTCTAAACAACTGCTCCTACTTCTGTGGATGAGGGTGACATATCACTGTGCTTTTCCCCTGCTCTTACACTGCACTCTGGGTCCTGCTACAGAGGCTGGGCTGTATAGATCTTTGTTTTGAGCCATTATGGCTGTTCATAATATGGAGTCAGAGCAAAGATCAGACTGCAAGGGAAGTACACAAACCAGAAAGACAATTTATGAGTTTGGTCTCCTGCTTTAGCTGTCAGAAACACACCAGTTATCCGCATCCCCAAGCACTGAACACAGCTCACTCGCTGCTCTCCTTCCCTCACACCTCCAGGAGGTATGATATTACATTCTCTTCACTTCAAGAAGTGATCACACTAAGAGATACAGAAAAGAAAATCAAGCTGGGAGAGAGAAAGATGAGAAAGAACACAGGGAGATTGAGGTTAAAATCAAATAGATGCTGAGTAAGCTTTTTTTTTTATTGTCAGCACTCATGCAGAGCTGACTGACAAATGATAAGCTGGCATTACAACACAGGTCAGCGCTCAAATGCCTTAGTAGGGAGTTATTTTGTCTAGCTCTTACCTAATCTCATCTGGAAACTGTGCATTTGTAACCAGGAAACTTGAGATGTTGTGCTGGTGCAAGAGCCTCAAGAAGCGGTTGATCTCCGGGTACATGATGGGCTCTCCCACCAGTGACAGCGCGCAGTGCTTTGCTGTCATTGCTTCCTCGAAGCGATCTGCTTTTACTCCTGACACTCCTGCAAAAAGACAGCAAACAGGCAGAAATTACATAAAGCCTTCTCCCAAACCATACATTTGCATCTAAAATATACCCTGGCACCAAACAAAACCAGCTAGAGCCTTCCTGAAGGCGAGGGGACACCAGGCCACAGCCAGAGACGGCCGACACTGCTCCGCAGGAACCCACAAAGCAGCGCGTGGCCAGACACACTGAGCTCAGGGCTCTGTGTGCACAGTTAGCTATTACAAGCAATAGTTTCAGTAACATTTGAGTCAAACTTTCCCTTGCTAAGACCTCAGTGATGCTGCCTAAATGCTGAGAAAAGACACAAGAGCAAGTTCAATTCCACTTCAAGTATGCATTTAAAAACAAAACAAAAAAAAGCAAGCCAGGTTCCGTTTCTCCCCACTGCTAACCACACACTGTGCTCCAGCCCCACGAGGACAGACTCCTCAGAGGAGCTGGGCACACTTCACTGAGTAGAGCCACAACCACCAGGTCTGAATCCAGGTCAGCCACCACGTGAAATGCAACCCGACAGAGGATGTGCTCAAAAGAAAACCCAACACATGACACTCTTGAATACTGAGAGAAATGTCAGAACAGAGAGGGAAAAGCAAGGAACTCAGCTGTAGCATCCACATGACAATGCCATCTGCAGGTTTAACCGATCCGAGACACATTTATTATACCCACAGGAGGGCAGGGGAGAGGTGAACACTGCTCCGGCCCATCCAGATCTGACTAAGCGCTCAGTACCCCATATGAAACCATCTGACTACAAACAAGCTTTTGCTCCAAATGTGTCACTTCACATTTCCTTGACGTGCCTTGATGCACTTGAATAATATCTGAGGTTTTGGATTGGGGGTTGGTCTGTTTTTAAAAAAAACAGACTTAAGTTTGAAACCAGGTCCTCATCTCACCTCCTGTTGCCTAGACGCTGGAGCTCAAGCAGTACAGAAAATTACATGCTATGCTGCAAAGCCAAGATAAAAAGAGGTGTTCGTGGATATTGCTTCAGCCTCATGTAGAAAAGCTGGTTTGTGATCAGAGTGGAGCTTAGTGCATTTTAAACTAATCAGGCTCCATCCCAAATAGGTGACAGGACTAATGGTTACTCTGCAGAAACCTGACAGTACCAAATGAGAACTTTATTTGAAAAGAAAGGAGCATCTCAACCACACACACAGATTAAAGGACTAACTTTTATTTTCCTAAAGCTACACTAGGTCATTTTGGGAATTAATTTCTCTGTGTCTTGCAGTTGGACCGCAGTAATTACACTGCCAGCTTTATAAGCAGACAAGAAAATTCCAACATCACAAAGTTTGAGAGTAACTTTCAAAATAGTTTACATCAAGCCTGGCACACAGTAAATACACTGCAGACGAGGGTAGAAGTTTTACATGCAATCATTTAACCACAAATCACACGCTAGACAGGAGTAAACTAAACAGGATTAGTGGGTATCCCACAGAGCACATGAACTCTCCTGTACTTTTGGTTGCCATACAGCTACCGCACTCAGCCTCTGCTGCTGTAGATGAACCTCCTTCTGTCTTCAATCAACTTCAGCAAAGTCAGAGCTTGGGTGGATTTCGCATGGCATGCAGCAGGTCCAACGCAGGTGCAGGGGCTGGGAGCCACAGGAACTTGAGAAGCCTTGCAAGAGGCAGCAGCATACAGCTCCTGCTGAGCTCAGATCTCAGCAGAGCATGCAGCCAAGCCACCTCTGATCAGCACATCTCCTTTGAAAAGCTGACTCCAGCTGCTCTCCTACTGCTGCACTTTAACATGGGAAAGGAAAGCATCATCTGGTACATCACCCTGGACAGGCTGGCTGTTGACTTTGGGTGCCCCCGTGCAACAACCTGTACTGCTGCCTGGGAGGCAAGGAACACTATGCACATTTACAGCAAGACAGTCTTCCTAGATCTCATTTTAAGACACTCATGGCAATCACTCAAAACACCATCTCTTGTAAGCCAACAGGATTTCCTAGTTTGGGTCGTGCATTTGTGTGTTTGTTCATTTCTCCCCAAGCTAAACCAGGGCTGTATTATCAGAGACACCCGCTCTCTTATTTTTGAATTATGTTTCCATTCTGTATGTGCCCTTCACAAGGGCACTGAGATTTACTAGTCACTACCTAGAAAAGGTATCCATCAAATAAACTGCTTCACACCTTCCCACCTTAGCTCCCTATCAGGAAGACGTCCATCCATCACTTACTCTAAAAGAGGATTACGTGACATTAACTAACATCTGTGGTCTTCAAAACCTGTGCACACTATGGCAACATTAAAGAGGAGAGAATATATCTTTAAAACCATGCAGACACTTGCAGGATATAGAGCTATCCTCTAGGATATGCTATAGGAGAGAGAGTCCCCAAATATTTTTCTGTTTTCAAGAGAATGTCATTTTTACCACAATGTGTGCAAATAATATAACAGAATAGCTCTCCTTTTCCTCCAGTGCAAAGAAATGTCTGTACCAGAATGCAAAGCTGTGGTACTAGTACTACAGAGAGCACCAATGTATTCAAATAAGTGTTATCTGAGCAGCATCACCAGACTCAAGAGCCTCGAGGGCTCTCTAGCTAAGACATTTTCCCCATACTTTTCCTCTCCAGTAGCCCAAATACTCTGCTCTACACTGGGATCAGCATTCAAACACCTTGGCAGACATACACAGCACCCAGCTGGAAACTTGACTGGTGTCAATGTGGCAGCCCACAGAGCCCAGCTGCAATCCATCTTCCCTCCACACCATCTCTCCCTCTTCAACAAAGCAATCTAGTCTATCACTCTGCTCAAACACTTTATTCATTTTAAAATCAATCAGCATAAAATCCAAACTACTATTTGTGCTAAGTTTGCTGGAAGCAGTTGTGTTTTTTGCCCAAGCCACCCCCAGCCTAGAGGGAGCACAGGGGAATTCCCTCCTGCAGGACCCTGGGCATCTCTCAGTCCTCCTGGCTTCAGCTTACCGCACAACATTTCTACTCAGTTTTGCTCTCACTGACTCTACTCTAGCTATTTTCACCTGCACCTCAGGGAAACAACAGTGCAAAATTCACAAAATTTAACAGCTAGCTACTGGTCTTAATTTTTTCTTTTTTTCCTCCCCTCCTCCTTAATAAACCTCCTCCTCTTAGGCTCCCACGACAGGAAGCACATTACCGTCTATTACTCTGAAGAAGCAACACATCTTTAATTTTTCCACTTTGCAGCACAGTTCTAGTCCAGAGCTTTTTTCCCCTCCAATTCTCCTTTCACAGCTCCAGGTCAAGGGTAACCGTGCTGAGGAAGCACGTGCAAGTTTCAGGGAATATTTGGGAATCTTTTTAATGGAAAATAAGCTCCAGAAGAGAGAATTGGACAATCTTTCCAGATCTCGACACTTTGGTAATATTTTCAGATGCTTCCAAGTTACTCTTGAATCTTTCCTCCTCCCCAACCCTTTTTGGGAAGGCACCAAGGTGTAGTATGGGGAGGAGATGGTTACTCCAGAGTTTGAAGTTGGGTTTAAACCAACTCCTGCACTCAGCTTTCAGCAGAAGGCAGGGCTTTCAAACAGCTGCAGAATAACTTTTGCTTTTCGCCTTCTTGTAGCACAAATGAGAACACATTTCTGCCATACAGGAGCAATGCTTCCATCATGCTGCAGTGCACAAACACTGAATGCAGGAACACCCCTATATAAGGGACTGCATGCTAATTAGTCATCGCTTTAAACAGCACGTGGCTTCTTTTGAGGTGAACATAAGTGACTGTTTTGTCTCAGGTCCTACCTGATAAAGAAGGAGACTTTTTAAAATTATTTTTAGGACCTTTGATATTAACAGGTATAACAAATCACAGAGCTACCAGTTAGAAGGGACTGCTGCAGGTGTGTAGCCCAGGCTCCTGCTCAGAGAGCACAGCTGCCAACACTGACCAGGGTGGTAACAGCTTTGCTTAAAAGACCTGAAAATCTCCAAGGCTGGAGGGTCCCCCCACTTCTCTGGGGACTTAAGAGCTGCACTACCTTTGCTGTACAAGCTTGTTCTGACATCCAGCCTGAATTTATTAAACAGCAACTTGAGTCTGTTGTCCCTTGGTCTACAATGGCAGGTGGGCCTCCTCCCAGCGCAGACTGACAGCAGGGTGATGACACCCTCACACAGAACTTCCCACTTCTTGCTGAACTTCACTTGTGTCTACCAGCCCAATAATCAGGTTTCTCAAGGTTCCACTGAAGTAAAGCTCCGCTGTTCGGTGTGCCTGCCACCCTCCCTAAATCAGTATCGCCTGCAAAGCTGCTGAGGGTGTATTCAGTCTCATCATCTGCTCATGGAGATGTACAACATCGGCTCCTGGATCAACACCTGAATTACCCTACTTGTTATCAGCCACCAGCCAGACCTCAAGCTATTGATCATGACCCTTTCAGCCTGCCTAGCCACATTTCAACTCATTTAAGAGCCTGGCTATCCAGAACAGACTGAATGAAAGAGCAGAGCTTTCAAAAGTGCTCAGTGCTGTAAGTGTTAAGCACGAATACAGCTTTAACTGTTGCTATCACATTCCAGACAGAATCTGAAATCCTAAATGCCCTTCTCTCAGACAAACCACCTGCACCTGAACTCCTGCTGTGCTGGCACTGCATCCCATCAGCTGAGCATATAGGCAGCCACAAAACCGTGCGGCAGCTCTGGCCCAGCCAGGCAGCACTGCTGCAGACCTCCTGCCCTTCCCAAGCTCTCTGCCCACACGGCTCCAGCACACGAGAAGCCACACTGAGGCTAGGGTGTGAGACCCGCACGTCCCTACACGCTGCCCTGCCTTGAGCGCGAACAGCCGCGCTTTGCTTGGACTGAAGGAAGATGCACTACTGACACCAAACACTCCTACTGTGCCTCTGCTCTCGTCTCACCGCCTCTTCCCTGAGGAAAACTTCCCTGCCAAACTAACATCCTGCCCCACTACAGCACTGTCACTTTTCTCCTGAGGAGCTCTAGAGCTGCAACCCAACCTGCAGGACTGCACGCAAGCAACAGGCAGAGTACAGCCAGGTCTTGTTCCTCTGGCTGCTCTCCATCCAGCTCAGAACAGGAGCTCCCAGGGAACTGGCTTCCCTGGAGCTGCTGGTCTCAGACTGCAAGATGATTGAAACCAGCCACTTCATGAATGTGTAAAACAAAGCTCACGAGGCTCCAGCTTGAGTTATTTTTCCGCCTATTACATAAGTCCAATGAATGAGACAGAGCAACTCCACTCTGCTGACAAGTTTTTTTTTGTCTGTCACATTTTTAATCCATTGGGTTCTCTCTGAGCACAGCCAACATAAACAAACAGGTTCCCAAAATGACAGCCAAGACTAAGGCTCATCTTGCACTTTTTATGGACGCTTCATTTCACTCCTGCTGCTCATACAGCCTCCGCTGTCAGTTAGGAAGAGTTCTAGACCCGTCCTGCCAAGCTGGCCAGCCCTCTGAGCACACAAAGCTGACCTTGTCAGAGACCAAGCTTATTACACATTTGGGCGCAAAAAAAAAAAAGACACTTCTCTCTATATATACAGATATATAGCAAGTAAATCAACTCATGAGGATTTGATATTGGAAGCAAAATACAGTAATTTTCAGAACTGCCAAACAACTGCAGCTTCAGTATATATATATGCACATATATACTGAATAATTTTTAATAAAAGACCATCCTGAATGCTACTGCTCACTTATTAATGAGGAAAATGCAATCTAGAAATTTCAGAGGTAACAAAAGCTCCCAGGGGAATAAGGCTGGACAGCATATGTCCTATTCGGGTTAGAGATTGATTCCTTTAGCCTTCCACTTGCCCTCACTTTTATATAAGAATCAAGTCCACTCATCATCCAGGCAAGCTTTAACCAGTGTGGAAGCCTTTGTGCACACAGGGAAAGGATAACAGCTGCTAGGATCCACGAGACAACTCCACTCTACTCCCTCAAGGCAGCAGTAGACATCCAACAGCCGACTCGCATTCCAACATCAAAAACAAGGCAGAACATTTCCAGAAACAAGTAGTAAGTATGCCCCCAAAGTTTCCCACAACCACCTTTCCAAGACTGCAAATCTTATGCCTCCTTCCCAGCATTCTACAGGTAACCAGAATGTTTTGACCTAAGTTTTGAAGATGGTACTGCTGATTATCTTCCAAAAGCATCATTAATGGGGAAGAGTAGGAGACACTACCTTTGAATTGCTTGATCATGTTCTGATGGTTCTCAATAGCCTCCTGCAAGATCATTTCAGGTTGGTCCATTTTCCATCGCCACTCTGTGCCCACCGGATTTGTATGATGTCTGAAGAAAAAAAGACTGGAATTATTCACTACAGTTTGTACAAACCCATCCATCACCCTGTGGACTCTAGCATAGTTTAATAAAATTAAAAAAAACAGCAAATTCTCTGCAAGATCCTACTTCTAACAGCTCTCAGGTGTGATCTTTGAACACCTTTCTTACACCCCTCTCTCCCCATAATGAAGAATGGACCTTGCAGTTTAGTATAAACGTAGCATACCTGTTTTGAATCATAGGTAGAAGGTTTTTAAGAAGCTAAAATGATGCTCTGCAGCCAGAAAGACCTCTTTAAAGAAAGAAAGAGCAGCTCTACATCCTCTTCTGACCAAAGCTACATAAAGCACTCAAAGGAAGATCCTAAGCCCTTTAGTTCTATTCTGGAAGTACCAACTGCTATTTTGAGAAGGAAAGGATTTACTTCTAAGCCAATCTTTGGTTAACACTAGTAACAAGACAGACAAGGGCAGGCTACTCAAAATACATGAAGATTCTGGGAAGTCTGCAGCATGCCAGAGATTCATCTCTGGTGGATCTGGTTAGTCTCCCAGGTTCAGTCCGTAGGGGCTTCTCATCACCGAGGTCTGCCAGCTACTGAGTTACTGACACACAAATGCAAAAAAAAAGTGCAACTTCTGAGTCAGACTGCAGGGATAAAAAACCACTGATCGTCCCTCTGAGGGACAGCTGTGTCAAACTGCGTTAGGAAGCCAACCTTGCCTATGCAGAAAGGACCACTGTGCCCACATTTTGCTTTCCTCAAAAATGCAAAAAGCCTACTCAGGTAAATCCACCACCCAAGCGCCTGGAAGGTACCTTAAGTTTCTCTTCATTCCTTTGTTCTTTGGAATGGGAGGATATTACCAAGCCATTGCAAGTCATCTGGATAAGCCTAATCCAGTCCAGCAAATGAAACACCACAAAGCAGCATGCTCGCATCTAGACAACTCCAACCCAAGGAGAGCCTCTACAAGAGCACGGACCTCTCCCTGGTGAGAGGAATTTCCCGCTAACTTTGCTGCACTCAGATTAGTATCAAACAGGGATAGGAAGATGCCTGAAGAATGCACTACGAAAAAATCAAAGAATTTCTATGCTTTCACCTCCTTGTTCGCTCTGCCCTCTCCTGCTTTTTCCCCAAAATATACTACAAAAGTTTCTCCACTTCTCCCCTACTGATTCTACTGAGGCTCATGGAATAATGTATTAAAAGAGTAGTGTATATTTGCCGTGCCTTTCAAAATAGCATTATTGGATTAACATAGGTCTGGGCAAGAAAACAACATCAAGCAATATCCTCTTGAAACTCAGTTTTCAGACCAGCTGAACTCTTTCCTCTGCTGCTTTCGTCATCCCTGGAAGTCAGTCATGGAGAGGACTGTGAGCTTACCTGCCTTACTCAGTCTTCCAGCTACAAGGGCATTAGGATGTGATACTCAGCAATTAACTAAAGGAGAAGAGACAGACAGGCACTTTTTCAGGAGGAAATGGCTGGTTCAGTGCCTACTGAAGACAATCAAAAGATTCCCACTGACTTCTCCAAGTGGAAAAGAGATGCAGATCCACACTTGGACAGTACTAAAACAAATTCAAGATCCAGCATTGACAAAAACAGCCCTTGGCCCATTTCTTTGTCCACTTCAAGAGCAAAGATTCAAACATTGCTCTCAAACTACTTCAAGATCTCAAAAATCCTTTAAACTAAAACAGCTTTTCTTTTAGGATTTTTTTTTTTTTTAAATGCTGCCAACGTGGAAAATTTTCTGACTGCCAACTATAAAAAGGCATTTATAAAACACTTACATGTTTAACTACATAGCGTGTACCCCATATATTTAATAGGGCAAGCTGGCAGAAAATCAACAGGCTCTTAATGCACGCTGGACAACTATTAATTACTAGAATCTAACAGTCCTTGAATTTTTAACACATTCCAACTGTTTATTAAACATACCAGGTCATGTCCACAAAGCAGCTTATTTGGCAAAAACCAGCTTCTCTTCTCATGGGGAAGAAAGCAATGGTTTGTGGCTGATGAGATTGTTTCGCAGTCCCTGGCACAGACTGAATTTCACCACCACCTTCCCATTCCCCTGCAGGCTGTCAGCCCCTGCATCATCCGCTTCACCGGATGCTCAAGTCTTGAGCAGGTAATTGCGCATGATATTCTTTCCCATCCCAAAAACAACACACCATACAAAAAAATCCCATCCAAAACACACACCAGAAAGCTCTTATTGTATTAGAAATTCCAAGTGTGAAATGTTTGATCTGACACTTCAGAGACGAGCCATCACTGCCCCAGCACCCCACTAGGGCAAAGTGACGATGGGGAGCTCTCAGCTTGCTCCAGCTCTTCCCCACCTAATGAAGATTGCTGCCAAGCCAGCCTTATTTGCATTCTCATCAGACCTTTGATCTACCAGTATTATCTGCCAGTGTTACCAACATGTCCCCTGAAGTCCATCAGATCTCTGTGAGAAAGGTGGATGCTTCAGCGGGGCACTGCATCCCACCCCCTAGTTGCTTGGGTGTTATTTTAGTAAGTCAGCTTTTGCTTTATTATCAGGTCAGGCTTTTTCAACAATACTCATTCTAACGATGGAAAATGCCAAGGGAATTTACAGCAACTTCTTTACAAACCAGAGGCATTTTCTCCCTGCTTCTAAGAAATTACAGCTTGTTTAAACAGGAAAACTTTTTAAAAAGACAAGAAGTGTCTGAGTTTGTACCTTTTGCCTTGTATCAAGCAGGGCAAAACCATGAACAAAGATGGTCTTCGGATCAGAGACTGAAAATCGGGTCTCCTAAATGAAAGTTTATTTTGCAGTCAACTCCCAGCATGGCCACAAGAAACCAATGACCCTTGTTTAAAATGCTTGCTTTCTTCTATGAAGAAAGGTTAGTATTATGAAGTTTTTCAAGAAACTTTGAGGGAAACTGCAGCACAGGTATAAAGCATCATTTACTCCAGTGATCACCTGATTGATGTCGATACCTGGCAGAGAACATGAAGGTGAGGAAACACTGGCAGCAGTGATCATGAAAGGATAGAATACGTGATTCTCAGGAAGGAATATGAAGGAAAAAGCAGAACAAGAAGAGTTCAAGACAGCAGACTTCAGTAATCCCCGAGAACCAGCAGGTGAGGTCTCAGAGGAGAAAGGTTTAAGGGCAAATGAGTTCTGGAGAATTGACAGCTTTTTAAACCCTATTAAGGCAGAAGTGCAAACTGTGGCAATAAAAAGCAAAGATACGAAGTGTAACAAGAAACCAATCTGGCAGAATCACAGGCTCTCCTGCAACCTTGCAATCCTCCAGCTGAAAAAAGGAAAAAAACAAAGGAACATAGGGTCACAATCAGAGAGGTCAAGGCACACAGTAAGATAGACTTAGCAAAGGACATACAAAAGGGCCAACAAGAAAGACTTTCCCTGTAATGACAAGAGGAATAACCAGACAAGCAAGGAAAGAGTTTGGCCAATGCACAAGGATGCAAAGTTTAATGTTCCTCCATGATGACAAGAAAACGGCTTGCACCTCTTCTACCTCCTCCCAGTGACAAAGGGGAAAAAACAGATGAGACTAGGAAAGACAGGTTAGCAATACTTACCTAAAAGAAGCGTTTTCACTGGGGTGGTTAACCTCACACTGGAATGTGCTGGATGAACTGGCTGATGGGGGTATCACAGTTGCTAGCAATAAGCTGAAAGTTTGCGGACAACGCATGACAGTAACTTCAAGAAGACTGTAGGAGTGCAAATGCAATGCCTGCTTCAACAGGAATCAAGGATTTCTATGCCAGCCCTTCTTAACTTCCAACTCCTCAGGACATACTGGACCAAAGTGTTTGTGACCCACGCCCCCACCACCAGAAGACAGCACAGAGATGAGTAGCAGCCAATGTGAATCTGTTGAGAACATTTTATGCCAAGACCACTGCAGGGCCCTGCAGGCAAACAAAAAAGTCTAGCTTTTGACACCGATTTACCCGATATTCTCATGATCTGACCAGAGAAACATTCTGTAGATGGTATTATTTTGAAAAAGAGTACGTTATTGCAGTGGAAAACTTAAGCCACAGATCAGCTACCACTGGTTCAGAAGGACACTAGATGTAGCCAAAAGGGCACATGCAGGGTGCTGGGCTGGGCTGGCCCTGTTCAGTGGTTTCTCGGAGCTGAATGACAGCTCAGGAGGCAGGCTTGCCACAACCACAGGTGGAACCAACATGCCTGGAGATTGTCACAGAGGGACCGCATGCATTTAGAAACAGATCACGCACTGATGGCGATATCACCACACTGACGGTGCCAAGCAGTCGCGACCCGCAGCTGACTGCGGAACACAACACAGGGAAGCACAGCGCTAGGAAGCCCTCCCATTAAGAGGGATGTGTTTCTGATAGTGATGGTGAACTGGTCGCCATGTGTGCAGAGGAAAAGCAAAAATGCACTCAAAACAAGAGCAAGGGGAATGCTTGGTTGTGCAGGGGTACTGGCAGAGCAACACTGCAGCGGGCTGCACGGGGAGGCTGCGAGAGCATCATCACTTCGTGCTTTAAGCACAGGTTAGGCAGACAGCCATCAGGACTGATTCAGGTACACCTGAAACTGCCTTGTGGCAGGGGATAAACCAAAGACTTCACATCTCATTTATTTTCTACAAATCAGACACTCACTTTAAAAAGAAAAAGTTTAATGGACATTCCCATCAAAAAAATGCCTATCTAGACTGCTGTCTGAGGAAGAACAACACTGACACTGTATCTATAGAAGCTTCCTGTTAAATCTTTTTTTCATGTTGCTCTGAGCAATCTTTCGTTAGGTTTAGGAGTGAGAAAAATAGTTTATAATAAATAAATTCAGGAAAAAAGACAAGCTTTTCAAAGGCATGGAATTATTCCTACATACTGATAAGTCTAAACAATTTTAGAGAAGAAAACACTGGGGAAATAAGTCCACGATCAAATTTTGGATATCTAAATATACAAAGAAAATTTGTTTTAACACTGACAAAATATTCACTATTTTCAAATGAAATTGATTTTAAAACACGAGAAGTCCAAGTAAAAATAATTTCCAGAAACAGCTGAAAGCCATGGGTTGATTTATTTATTTATTTTTTAATCTAAAATTCTGCAACTCAATGTTCACATTTTCACTAGGAGTGCATTGTAGCTGACCACTCACTGACTCCCTAGGGGTTTTTTTTTTTTGAGCCACGAGGTGTAATTTTTCTTGAGGTTACTTGGTCACATTACAACAACCATCAGCAACTCATGGCAGTAACAACAGTGACTACTTTAGATGAGGTTGGATTTGCCAGCTACTCCGAACACAGGACTGAATTTCAGAAGGCTTTAGAAGAATCCTCTTTTCTAACTCACATTTCTGAAATCTTAAGGATGGAAGATACACCATGCTGAAGAATCACACCCCAACACTCAGAAATCTCAAAAATACTCACCTTTTATAAGCAGGGCACAGTTTACAGAACAGCAGGTGATGCCGAGCACCTCCCAGAAGCCTGACAATGACTGTGTCAATGTATTTCACTCCTTCCCAGCAGAAGGGCACACCATGCTCAGTACAGAATTAGCCTCTCAGGATGTACAAGGTTGCTTCCAAAGTCCATAATAACTCCAAGTTACTTGTTACTGTAACTGGATACTAAGTCACCTACAACACCTACCAAGACATAGGCGAGCATTTCATAGCCAATGATCTGGTCATATCCACTGCTGATGCCATAAATAGATAATGACAGCCACGAAAGCTAGCAACAAGTTCAGAGGCACAAAAATGCACACTGCTGTGAGAGGAAAAGCACAGACTTCAGTCCCAGTAATTGCTGGCAGGATACTTTTTCATCCCCTCATGACCCTCCTGCATAATGATGGGAGTGAAAAAGCTCCTCATTGCGCAGCGTGAGCTGGGAACCCCCCATGGTAGATGCTACCCTGGGGTTTTCATGACCTGAAGGTCATTTACAGTGACCTTACCTCCATGCTTCAGTGCCTGGATCTGGCAAACCAGTGTCTACCTATTACCGAGAGCCACACTTAGCAGCGCATCCTTTTGTACAGTACAGAGCAACTGACAACCCATCCTGCTCAAACATCAGGCACCAAAGGCGCTAGCAATGCCTGGGTGCTGGCACAGCAGCCCCCAGCCAAGCGAGACCTGGGGGCTTGCTCCCACCTCACCTGATGGACCCCACCAAAACACTTCCATAAGAAAGATGTCCAACAGATGACTGCAGTGCTGGCAGAGCAGCACAAAGGCACCGGGAGAAACATTCTCTGCTGTGTCTAAAGTTCTGAACTCAAAAGATTTTTTTTTTTTTTAAAAGCTACAGCAGCTCAGATTTTCCACAGATGGAGGTATGGGCCAGGTATATTCTGACATCTGCCCCTCTCTTTCCATTTACATGGTTACCTCAAGGTAAATAAACCAGTGAGATATTAACTCTGAAAAGGATGAACATGTCACCATATACAACTAATTCTGTAAACAAAAATAGGTTAATTGTAATCTTGCTGGGAGAAGAGAGTCTTGACTTACTGAAACAAGGACGGGTGGCTGGAGAGGCAAGGAGGTTTAGAACCTGAGCATGGAACCTCAGGAAATGTGTTTTACAGATCTGCAGTATCATCAACTCCTTTGATATCATAGTATTTCACATTTCCCTGATGAACTTAGCCTCTGGAGTCAAGTTATTTAATGAGAAGAAACTTTGTTTTAATCTGGTTTTAGTTCCTTTCTTTTTAATTTGCAAAACCTTAAGCACCCCATCTATGAGAGATTACTAGTTTTTTAATCTCTTCATTTTGCAGGACTTACTATGACCATTGGCTTTTGGCCGCACATATTCAGGTAGTCTGAGCAGAGTTTCAGCTGTTGTCAACTGTACAAGTTAAAGCTGGAGCCTTCAAGTACAGGTATAAACACAAAAGCTACAAAAGAAGATATATGAACCAATCTCTTTATGGGATATTTTATCCTATCTGGTTCGCCTCCTCCTCAGATGCAAAATAAAGCCTATTAATTTAAATCTTATTTAGCTGTTCCATCTCTCCGCGATAATTGATCGTGTTTTAGACACTCAGCCAGAGGACATAATCAAATCAGGTTTGCCTGGTGGTTCTGCCGCAATACAGAGCATCAGAAAGCCTCAGTCCCCACACTTGCTCTAATTGATTAAAAGATTTGGTCACTTGCACATTTCCATTTGGACAATTAAGCTAAAGAGACACTACAAACAGCAAGACCAACTGAGAACAATAATGGGTAGTGACAGACTGTTTCTGTAGGGAGAATTATGAGTTAGGGATGTTGCAGTAATTAAGGTCTTTTTTTTTTCTTACCCCCCTCTTGCTCTTATTGCAACAGCCTCAGGAGTTCAACACCGCGTGACTGCTGCCTTGCAGGGGGAACAACATACAAATGAATGATCTGCTTTTCCTGCCCTGCTGAGAAGCTGCCACATCATAAACCTGCACCAAACTACCAGCCAGCTCTGAACAAGAGAGGAATGGAAGCAGGAGCCAGCAGCCACCCCTGCACGGGGGTGCAGGCAGGCTTCATATCTACCAAGGATGTTCCACTGCCAGGGACCAGGAGGAGGAAGGTGTCTAGCACAGGGCCAAGCCACATCTTTTATAAGACAGCCTAACTTTCTAAGCGTGTTTGGGTGCTGGCACCACCCATGATGCCTGGTCTGGGGCCAGAATGCATCAGCCATGACCAGCCAGCTACAATGACACCCAGTTCCCAAGGAAAGCCACTGAACTACAGTGTTTCTTGCCAAAGTGAAGAAGAGAAAACAGGCTCCTTGGCCTTTTTCCTCAGCGATCCTGTGAGAGCTGCAGTGAGTTATGCAGCTGGAAGTATGGGAAGCTTCTACAAATGCCAAAGTCCTGAAAGAAGAGATCAAGAGAAAAATCACAGCAGTCTTATCTGCAGGTTAGTGCACAGAGCTGTACAACAAGGCCAGCAAAGCATAAAACCTGTATTAAAAACATTTCGCCAACAGTAGATCAAAACTACCACTTCTTATGCCTCCAACAGCACAGATGGTAACTGCTAATGTGAAGGTAATATGTTTACACTACCCAGCCACTGATGCCTGTAATTCTACATCTAGCCTCATGTGGTTAAGAATCTGCAAGGAGTGTTTGAAATAAAAAGTGTGTAGATATTGCTGGATATTTGTGAACTGTGCTGACATGCAACAGGCAGTGACAAAAGTAGACAAGGAAGTCTCCTTTTGTCAAACTAACCAGACTCGGCACAGTTCGCAGCCACAGGAAGGATTGTAGCAGCACAAACACAGGGTCTGAAAAAGCAGACAAAGCTGGGGAGAAAGCTTCTTCCAGTGAAAGTTCTGCTTTATGTCAAGCTGAAGGTGTACATAAAATGAGCCTTGGGATCACTTGCAAACTGAGCCTTAAGTCTTCAAATTCAGAAGTCAGAGATGAGCAGACAGCTGCAGTCCATATGGACAAGTCCAACAACTGCAACCCACTTCACCCACTGAAGGTGAATAAGTGAGTTTTTCAGCACAGTCCTCTGCAAAGTTATTTCCTTGTACTCAAGTTGTTACCATTATTAAAATAAGCATTCTAGCATTGATTACGATTAGTGCTACTGTTTCCAGGATTCCTCTTAAAAATGACAAACTACATCTCCAGAATGATGAGTTAGTCACATGGAAGGTATCACACATGGCATTTTATCCCAATTTACACTTGCTTGACTTCTGATTTGCCCCATACCCCACAGTCTGGTGCGGCTGTTAAGAAATAGAGTTGGGTCATTTTGCAGGGGAACATCGTTAAACGGTCTGCAGTGCAATATTAGGAACAAAACGCTTCGTTTTGGTGATGTTACTGTTTTCTATTTACTGTTTATGATGTACCTTCTGTGTAGGGACACAGGGACAATAATACACATGGCAATCTTCCTCCTAGCTATGCAACCACCACTGCAGAATTAAACGCACCACTGCTAGCTGATACCCAGAAAAAAGGAATAAGCTGTACATTTTTCTTTGCAGTCATCAGATTGTTATTTCATGCTCTGAAGAAAAGTGGCAATACTTGAACATTAAACATGCCATTTGCTATGTCCTTTCAAGCCAGGATACAATGAAAGCCCATCAAGAGCACCAATTAACATTCTGGAATAGACTCCCAAATGCAAACTTAACAGGACAACCAGTGTCTGACATATTTAATACTAACATGGAAGATAGCTTCAAAGTGCATTCAAAGTTACAGCAGCACTTTTGCATGTATGCTGTCACTTAAATATACTCATGAAATATTTGTATTATTAAAGCTTAAACTATGAAAGATAACAAACCGTACTCAGAGGAACGTGGCTGTTTTGGCATGTAAGTACTGGAACATTGGACACCCAGGTTTAGGGATGGAACTGCTCTTACTGGCAGCCAGCCCCCTGGGGTAGAACAAATACCAGAGGATATGCAGTCCCCATGGTCTGAAATAGCTAGGCAGGCAGAAGACAAAAAGACCTTAAAGAATAACCACTGTATCCTCCCACTCAGTACACTTTCACATCATTGCTTTTATTTCTGCTGAGCCTCTCAGTCTCACCAATCCCCTCTTGCACTCCCCCAGCCTAGTAAAAACCTCCCTCTGAAATCCAGGCATTTTGATGAGTAAGCCATGCTAGAGCAGCTCACAGTTCAGATCCAGGCAAAGCTTATTTCCTTCAGAGAAATGACAATGAAGTAATTCCTTCAAGAAAGGGGTCACTTTACTGGCTAAAATGGAAAATCATTTATTAGCTACTGTTTTAGAAAGGCAACAGTTATGAAGTCATCACTTTCACTCACTGAGAATGTGACTGAATTGCAGGGTAAACATAAGAAAAAGGAACCAATTTCAAAATAAAAATACTCAAAGTATTTAGCACCTTGGTGGCTTTGTACAACAGGAGGGCCTGTCCATGTTCTCTAAAGCACCACGAGCACAGAGTCCCAAGTGATCTCAAGAGGGAACCACACCTCTGTCAAGTGCTGACACGCACCAACCCTTTCGGAGCAGGGGGCAGAGGGACTTGTGGGCAGTAGATGGAGAGGTGCCCACCTCTTGCCCCCCCAGATTTCTCCTTCCACTGGTGCCCAGCTAGCCTGAACTTGCTGGGGCCCAAGACGTGGCTGCAGAGGACACTGCTCTAGGGAAGGTGGCACTGGGGAGCCCCCAGAGCCTATTCAGCCTTGGAGAAGTGGAATCCCCCTGCCCACCTCAGGCCCTACCAAGTCCTGAGCCATGGGCTCCACAGCTCTCAGATGGGGAGGGGCGCAGGCAGAGGCATGAAGGAAGGGGAAGCACAGCTCCTTTCTTAACTCCTCCTCCCCCCACTTCCAAGTGGAAAAGGACACACGAATAACACTGCCCTGGGTTTGAGGATAAGGGCAGGGACAGAGTGGTACAGAGCACAGCCCAGCTGGCCCACACGGAGTTGAGCAAAGCAGGGCACAGGATTAGCACCGTGGACAGACGTCCCTGCTATCTAGGTACTGCTCTGTTTCTTGCATTGCTGTGCCATGTTTGCAGTACATGATTCTTCTCCCCATGGGCAAGAGCACAGAAAAAGACCATAAATGTGTGTGTAATATATTACCTGACCAGGTGACCTCCCCTAGAGTACAACTGCATCAGTATTTTACCTCCAGCAAAACACGCATTTGTTGGCACAAGCCAGGCTTGGCGTGGCCTCCATGCAGCGGTGGCTCTCAATTCCGTAAAACGTGTGCTTGTAGCAACCGCCTCGGCCTCGAAGCATTGACTAACAGCAGAGAAAGAGACACATACAAATACTGTGTTAAAGCACACCATCTGTAACCGAACCGAGTGTAAAGGTTTAAAGTCTGCTCCCTGTGTATATTCAGAGTTTTCAGTCACCAGTGGCTTTGGTGTTCAAAGTCACCTGTGATGAGTATTGCAAGCCAGGTCACAGCTATGGAACAGGTCAGAGTGATAGATGCAGTCTGTTTTAAGAAATTCTTAACAAGCAGATCAGTATATACTGATTTTCTATATACATCTGTACAGAAACATGGCATTTGTGGTGTCAGATTTAAAACTGTTTTAGAAGAAACTTAAACATAGCATGTTCTCACTTTAACACCAAAGAATAACAGTGTGCTGCACAGAAGCTTTTAACTGAATCAGCCAACAAAAGGAAGCAGGTGAAGCCACTTAAGCTGTAAGAAATATTATTGTAAGAGCCCAATAAAGAGTAACAAGGATCAATTTAAAAGCTGCACTATGAAACACTCAAGTCTTTCCATTTATCTAGTAGAGCATTTCTTCTAGCACTAAGTTAAATAAATATTCTGACCTTATAAACCCTCATTCACACCAGTCACAGGCTTCAGCAGGACACTGCACTTTCCTTCACAACAGAGCTGCAGCAGCCTCCCCACTACAATTTGTCTCCTATTTAGCATGCAAGTTGCTTGGAGCAAAGACTGTCTTCCATTATCTCAGTTAAATAATAAATGAGAAAGGATCTTTACTACTCTCTAGAGAAAATCTGAGATATAACTTTAAATCTACCTTCTTCTACCTTAAGAGTCCTAGTGATCCAAGAGAAAGTCTACAACAAACAGTGGGAAAACGTGCAACGCCTACCACATATATACAGCATTGCTATACAGTTGGAAGATTAAACAAAATGGAAAATACTGTTTATTCTACCCATCCCTCAAACAACAGATTTCAGGAGACTCAAATTGTAGTAGAGCAAGTTGTATTATAGATTCTATAAAACAGGCGAATCAGACTCTTCCTTAAATTTGCAGGTTTTATGCTCTTTTCCAGAATACAGCAGACAATCATTTTATTGAAGCTCTACTTAATACTGTTCCTTCTAGCCCTAGCTCCTGCTTTCCACTGATACAAATCTGGAACAAGCCTCCTGAAGACACTCACATATTGGTGTGAATCTGAGTCAAAGCCACTGCCTGTAACCAATTTCAGCTCAATTTATTAGAATGCTTTATGTTCAATTCCTGCTTAAGCTAAAAATAGTATAGTCCTATCTAAGCACACAGAGCTGCTATTTATTTTGTGAAATGGCTTTACAGTGCTGCATTAAATTTCTGTTCTTTAATAAAAGTAGGTTCTCTGGTTTTCTCTCAGTCACAGCATTGATGAAGTCTGACAAGTTTTTCTTTAAACGTTTCACGGCCTTCTCTAACACTAAAAGTAACAGAAGAGGAACATTTGTAACAGTAAACAGCAGAAGCATCACTGGGATCAGTATGTCTCACAAATATTCATGACAATACAGTGGTGGGCTCTTTAAGCTGTTCACAAGAACAAGTCTTTTGATGAGACAGTTCATTGATAGCCAGCATTTCAATAAAAACCTCACTGCAGCCACCCACTTTGTGATTGCCATTCAAAGAACTCTTTTCAAAAATAAAGTTAATCATGCAGCAAGAGAGATCTGAGAGATCAAGGAACTGATCACTGCCACAGCACAAGAATTGGAGATATGCTGGCATTTCTATGAGGTGCTGATTCCCAGTTTATCACTAACATGTTTATAACTAACGAACACTAGATGCTTTAGCATGTTATAATCCATGCTACTCCCCAAATGTATACCATTACAGACCAGCTCTCAACTTCTGAGCTGTAAACTGCTGCTCAGGGACCTGCAGAGGACAGCTGAAACAAACGTACTGAGGCAGCTGAAGTTTGTTCTACATGGCTCTGTACCTCCGCTGGAAAAGTTTAAGTCTGCAAACAAACTATTTGAAAAGCTAATGGCTTGCACAGCATACAACACACAACTGTAGGAGTTGGAGGATGATTTTTTTCCCCCATCTATATATTCATACACACATATATACCCACATGTATATTATATACAACTATATATAGATATATAAACACACCCCCAAAGACTAAATTTAAAAAACTCCTGTGACAGTTATTTTGCTATCTAGACCTTGACAAATGTTGAAAAATAGTGGAGGAGCAGTGCCTGTTGCAAACCAGATGCATTAGTCACAGAACAATGGGTTTAAATGCCCTTGTGCACCCATTTGAATATAACGATGAACTGTGTTATCTTTGTTTCAGAAGACCTCACACCTATGAGAAAACCTTCCCACTTGTGGTGTTCTGCTCCTGCCATATATTTTAGTAGGCAGGAGATATTTTAGCAGACAGCAGAAATGGGAGAAACAACAACGGAAAATGATGTTCCCAGTACTTTACTACAGTTGCGTTCTCACTCTTAGCAGGGAAATTTTAAGAGCATGAAATGCAGACCTACAGCATGGAAGATGAAATATTTTCTTCTAGGTAACATCACATTTTTAAAGGGTATTTCACCTGGAAGTTGTAATACCCGAATAAGTCTCTAGCTTTTACTTTAGTTTGTAAACTGAGAAAAGAAAAGAGCACACCTTTGTCCACCGACAGAGCTTCACCCCAGAATGGCTTCCAATCAGCTTGTAACCTGAAAACAAGAAGTAAATCAAACCATCAATTTTAACCTCCAATAACTGATCCACAAAACATGCTAAGTGGTACACAAAATTATTAAGCATCTCCATCTCAATGCAGCTTTTCTCTTCTGGCATAAACGTGACATACCAACAAGACGTTAATGCCCGCACCACCCTCCACTTGACTCCGGGAGCCTGCACATCTGAAGAAAGGCCACAGCCACCCAAGGGACTTTGTCCAACTTGAAACAGGGTTTTTCACAGGAGATCAATTTGTACTGCTCAGCCCTGTTTGATTCAGAAGGGGGTGGCCTCAAGACTTCTCCATATAACAGGCTAGCCTAGCACAGCAGTGCAGGGCATCTACACTGACCCCAAGGGACAGGGCATGGAATGGAACAGGACCAGGAATGAGTAGCATCTCTTGGCCCTAAGCAGTCAATCCCGACCTGACTCTTCCCCTAGGACCAAAGAGACCTCGGCTGCTCTGACTGAGCCTGGAGAACAACATCTGATTCACAGTGCAGCTATGAGGGTGGAGAAAGAACTGAAATGCAGGGCTCAGTTCAAATCCAAACTTCATGGGTTCACCAATATCACCTACTCCATCTCCATGGAGTGTGGCAGAGCCACACAGTGATCAGATCAGCAAGGCAGTCGCTCCTACACACCTCAAGGAAAGCCGATTTCACATTTCCCACTCCCCAGCCAAGATCAACACAATTTTATTTAAATTTATTGGCCCAGAAGGATTAATTCTACAGTGTTCGTTAAGCACTAAGTACTATTATTATCCAAACTGCTTGAGTTAGGTTATTTTCCTCTTTGAAAACAGCGCTTAAAGACCAATACGTCTGACAGATTAAAAATCACTTCAAAATCAGCATTGAAAATAAGAGGGATTTGAGAAGCTTCATGGTGTCATTCATGCAGTAGCATTTACACATCAGCATGGCCTGGCTGTCCAAACCCAGCACATCTCCACTAGAAGCTTTTAGCAGATGTTTTTGTTAACACTTCCAGGGGAAAAAAAAAACTTTAGGTATCAAGTCTCCTTCCTGGCAATTAGCATGAAGGCAAGAGGGCAAAAAAGCCTTCTGTTCAGCAAAGAAGTGGCCTTCACCTGCTGCGATGAGAAAGGGGCACAATTACCCTGCCCTGCTGATTTGTCACCACACCTCATGCAGCAGATCCCAGGGGAACATGACAGCACCCCAAAGTCCCCTGCACCTCCAAGGACACTGAACCAGCCGGGAACTAAAGTGACAACAGATGCCACAACAGCTGCACCAGCTAAAAATTAAACCATGTGAAGACATGCACAGCTAACAAGAAATCACAGCATCTAGAGCATGCTGCTTTGGTTACTCTGCCACTTAAGCCCAGCAGAGATCTGACCAGGCTCCTCTTCCTTCTTGACCTGATGTTGCTCCTGTCTTCTTGTGGGGGCTGACCTTGCAAGGGAGTTTGGACACATACAGTTTTAGCCTGATCTGTTCCCTGATCAGCTCTCCAAAAGACTGTGTGAACAGTTGGGCCAGAGCAGGGGAGGTGACTGGCAGGAACCAGTGGTAGGGACCCACCTTTAGATGGCAAAGGGACAGACTGCCAGATTAAGTGAAGCTTCAAAGACTTCAGGCTGGTCCCAAGAATAAGTCCTGAGCTCCCTCTCTCCTCCAGCTCAGTAGGAAGTGGACAGTATTTCAAACCTACCTCCTCTAAATTAATAGCCCTCAAAACTCTGCGTGCATGTTCAGGGTTAAGCAAATGCATCAGTTCTTTCCGCCTTGCAGTAAAAGTCTTGGTATTTTATATAACGGATCATCCAACCCTTTCCTGGAGAAGACATCAGCATAACCCTGATTAGCACTTCTGACATGGAACTGACACTCTGCAAAGCCACAGACAATATTGGGGACACCATCTAGGACTAGATGGGACCTGCAAAACCCCACAGCAACTTCCAGCTGACCCTTGCCTGAGACAACCAAGTCCACGCAACTGCATTTGGCTGCATCACATCTCCTCCCACCCTGGGTCTCTCAGGCTTATTTCACAGAATCACAAGGTTGGAAAGGACCTACAAGATCATCTAGTCCAACCGTCATCCTATCACCATTACTACCCACTAAGCTACTAAACCATATCTTGTAGCACCTTGTCCAGGCGCCTCTTAAAAACCGCAAGGGTCGGTGACTCCACCACCTCCCTGGTCAGGCCGTTGCAGTGCTTGACCACTCTGAGAGAAAAAGTTTTTCCTGATATCTAATCTAAATCTCCCCAGGCGCAACTTTCGGCCATTTCCTCGAGTCCTATCATTAGTTATCTGGAAGAAGAGGCCGACCCCCTCCTCACCACAACCTCCCTTCAGGAAGTTACAGAGTGCAATGAGGTCTCCCCTGAGCCTCCTCTTCTCCAGACTAAACAGTCCCAGCTCCCTCAGCCGCTCCTCATAAGACTTGTGTTCCATACCCCTCACCAGTTTCGTTGCCCTTCTCTGGACACGTTCCAGGGCGTCGATGTCTTTCTTGTAGTGAGGGGCCCAAAACTGAACACAGTACTCGAGATGCGGCCTCACCAAAGCTGAGTACAGGGGGATGATCACCTCCCTGCTCCTGCTGGCCACGCTGTTTCTGATACAGGCCAGGATGCCGTTGGCTTCTTGGCCACCTGAGCACACTGCCGGCTCATGTTCAGCCTAGAAATTTCTTCTGCATTTCTTTGCAAACAGGATTGTCCAGCAAGGTTCAGTCTCATCCGAGACCTCCCTGTGCTACTAGAATTCATATCCTTACAGGATAAGAGGAACATGGAAAAGGGTGGTGCATTCCTCCTCCCTCTGATACAGCTGTCCAAGCCAGACTTTGCCATTATCAACCACCACAGCCCTAGCCATCTTCTTAACACCTCTCAGAAACCAGCAGTGTTCATATAAGATTATTCTCTCATAGATCACTTATCAATAGAAGTAATATGGCTGCTTTAAAATGAGTTTTAGATTAAAATTAAATTGGAAATAGTGGTGGATTTGGGCAAGCATGCCCTGAGTTGCTTAAGGGATGACAGGAAGCAACGAAACTGAGCAAGGTGCCAAACTCCAGAGCCCAAAGCTGCAGCATTTTCTCTTAAGTTACTTAGACCAACTTCCACCATGTGGAGCACCCACAGCTTCCTATACAGGCCAAGAAAATTGGCCATGTTCAACATCAAAACAGAGGCTTACAAACTTCAGCCAGCTTTAGCTATGAGAAGGGGCTTACTCATCTTACTCACTGCTGCCAGGAGTCACAGCTATGGTTACTGGAAGAAACATCGTATTTTCAGAACTTCTTAAAAGCACTGTACAAAGCTTTTGAACTCAGGTTTTCACTGCATAAGTTGCTCTGGTAGAAAGTGTGTGGTTACCCTGCTAAGCCATTGCAGTGAACATGGGCCTTGACATGCTTTTTCAGCCTTGGAAATTAGATCAAATATCAGTGCCCAAGACTGAACACTCTTTACACATCTATTCTAGGTGAGCAGAGTCCCTCTGATTCTGTACAGCCTGTTTCTTCAAGCATTTAGTGCTGGCTAGTAACATAGGCAGCAAAACAGTTTGGTCTAAAAGAAGAAAATGCAAAGGATTATGCAGGAACCAAGAAGTGCTGAGTTTCAAGCCAACCATAGAAGAAACCAGCTCATCTCTGCCATCAGCTTTGCCACAGCTTCAGTGCAACTCTGCCAAGGCTTTCCTACAAACAGTGGCTGAATCATACCTTTCTGATGGCCCAGAAGTCTGCACCTATGCATGCCAGGGCTCACAGCACACGTTTACTTCTTAAGTTTACTCTTAGGAAGCATTACTTGTGAGCAATAACTAAGTGAATACTTGGACGCAACACCTTCCAAACAATACGTTATATTGCCTTGATGGGACTCTGCTCAGAATCCCTATGTATCTTCAGATCCTAAGGCTCTACAGAAACATCACATATTTCACCTACAGCCTAATATTCAAAGGACTCCTTAAATTATAAGTAGGTTAAGTAATAAGCTCTACTCCTGACTAAAGGCACGAGAATGTCTGATCATAAGTCTATATTTCAGTTGATCCCACACCAGATAAGTTTTGAATGACCTAGAAACCTGCCAAGCTTCACTGAAATTCAGTGTCACCATCAAAGACTTGAATAAGGCTTTTAAACAAGCTTTTGGGTAAAATTAGTTTCATCAGGCAGTAATACTAGGCCAATAAACATTTGGTGATTGCTTGCCCTGAGAATCAAACTAGAGTTTATTAGATCACAGATGGACTTTTATCCAAAGAGATAGCCACTGTAACAGATGGTGAATGCTCCATCATCTAGTGCAAAACAGTTCTGCGACCTTTTAAGACCACGTTGCAGAATTTCAACACCATCGTGTAAATAGTTTAAAAGGTCCATTCTCCGAAATTCAAAGACTTTATGAGGGACACTACTGAACTTTCAGCCTCAGATATATACCTGAGGCAGGACACTGCTGTCTATATAGCCATATCACACCCCAGGAAAAAAAAATAAAAATCAAGCTTTTCTGGTGGTGTCTTTGCTAGATTGTTTTACCAGTGTCATTAAGTAACAAGTTCAAGCTTCTGAACACGGATGAGCTACCTGCATATGCAAGCAAGTACATTATTTTTAATTTCAAAAGCAGAATATAGCCAAGAAACCAAATTTCTGCTAGTACAACTGTCCATATTAGAAGCAGTACCATATCTGCAGATGCTTTTTTTTTTTAAAGACTGCAACAGTCATACTACACAACTTTAAGATTCCTCTGACTATCCTGATACAGTCAAATGTCCAGAAGAAAACTCAAAGGCACCTACCAGTACAGATCTTCATACTACCAAAAGCTTGCTTCAGCTGAAGACTTCAAAAGCACAGAGAAAGAGATTTAATTATGAAAGAATGAAGTAGATCAGTGGTCAAAAGTCCCCAAAAGGTAGAAAGACAGCCATCCTCCGAGAACGCAGTCACTGTAAGCCTGGTAAGAGCCAATTGGTGTCACATTATGCTTCAAAAACCCAAGTGACTTTCAGAAGGCTTTCTTCTGAGAAACAAGTAATATACAGCTGACAAATCAGCATGGCTCTATCAAGCAATCTCCTTAAATAAAAGCCTTCTGGTTTGAAGCAATGATTATCTGTTAAAGCTGAAACCCAGTAAAGAAAGGGGAGCTTCAAACTAAGGGAATGTTTACAAGAAAAAAGTTTCTAGTTTCCTGCTGTTTTGCAAGAGTGCTGGTTAAAAGTCCAGAACTGAAGGTCAGCGATACAGCAGTAATCCATCACCATCACTTTAAGGACCATCTTGAATGTTTTAACAACTGCTGTACTTGAGCCACCACCCAAAAAGACAGTGTTCTGACTAAAGTTAGAAAATGAATAAGAAAAATACAGGAAGCGTGGTTTGTGAAAGGAACCTGTTCAAGTTATACCAGCATTTTATACCAAAATAGAAAGAAGTGGGATTTGGAAAGTGGAATTTTTCAGATCACCCAAGCATGATAGGAGAAACCTCCAGTCTCATTTCCAGCACTGCTCAATCTTGAAGAAATCCTTGCAAAGCACATCCTGAGATCAACTCTTCAGGTGTTTTTTTTTTTTAATTTTTTTTTTTTAAAAAAGAAGAAATTGCTCTTAAAGAACAAAAGGCTAGTGAGTTGTGGAAGAGCTTGCTTCCATGAACTCACAGCAGACATGAGAACAAGAGAAAGGATTGCAGGATTATAACTTATATGCAAAGTTATTGTAGTTTAAAAGCAGATGGAATGTTTGGTCAGTCAGTGGAGCTGCCGAAATGCTGCTTCAGATCCTTCTCATCATATATAATATGAAGAGCATCTCAAACATTTTTAACTTGTAGTAAAAAGCCTGCTGAAGTTAATGGAAGAATTACAGCTGCCATGGTAGGCAAACTAAACCTACCTAGTATCAATAAAATGAGGCTGGTGAACTTCAAGGATGGGAACGCCAGTAGCTATAAAGTTCCAGTATCAACAGCTGACCATGAAAGAGCTAGTAAGTTCTTAAGGTCTAGGTTTTCACTTAAGCCCAGGTGTCCATTTTAGTCCAAGAGCACCTTTTGCTTTGCAGCACAGAACTGCCAGGGTGTAGGAATATAAAGCCTCCAACACTCAAATGCAAGATTTTTGGTCAAATTATGCATTTGACGAACAGCCAGCAGAGACCACTGATATTTTCACCTACATGAGCTAGTACTGAAAGAGAACAAAAGGGCTGCCTGTATCTGGCACCTTTGACATAGCAAAGTGTAAGACCACTTGCAGAGCTGTTGTAGAAATGTTTGCCATGAATGAGTCATGTTGATGACCTCCACCAGAAGCAACCACAGCAAGGCATGCCTTTGAGAAGCAACGCCATGGGCATCAACAGCATGGCAGCCTGTCCATTTTAATTTACTCTCCCAAATCCAATACAAGTTCTGAGACCTCCTCTCACCCAAGAGACGATTGAGAAATGAGATGCCCATCCCTTAGTTTCAGCAACTTCCACATCGGCTTTGCCATCCTAAGAGAACAGCTGCCCTCCCTCATCCCCAAAAAGAGGTCTCTGCAGCTTGGCAGATATCTACCACCATCCATCAGAACAGCCATGTGAAAGGAGAACAAACCAGCTATGGACAGAAGTCACCTTCCAACTTCAGATAAAAGACCTGCAAGACAAAAGTCACTGAAATGAATGAATAGCAAGAGGACCCCTACAACATTGGGAGGTTGGGAAGGCAAGCTCCACCAAGGACAGCATGTCCAATCTTTTTTCTGGCTGAAAAGCAAGCAAAACAAGAGAAAACACAATGGAACTCTTGAACAGGCTGTCTCAAAGAAGAGTCAGCTTCCCAAAAAACACTTGCCCTGCACTGCCCCAGACAACAACTCCAGCTCCTCTGCTAGGGCTAGAGTAACAGCTCCATCATCAGGATCCTGTGCTTTCTTCTCACTCACCCACTGTCCCACGGAAGACCTTCAGGTTCTTCCTGACCCTCCAGTGCTTTCTGTGCCACTGCCTCATAACCCCAGCTCCCCTCACATCCTTTATCTATTTTGGCTGGCCCGATGACTGTGTAGGATACAGCAAACATGTGCCTAGACTAGAACTAAAAATCCTTGCCAAACAGCAGTAACCACGCAGCCACATAAGACAGGTAATACCTTGGTGGTCTGGGCATTAAATGAGGAAGAAGAGTCTCCATCTCTTCTTTATTCATAAGAGAATTTAAGAAATTTATAGGAACTTAGTACCTTTAAGAACTTCAAATCAGTGTCAACTTCGGCAGAAACTGTCCTGCCAGGTCAAAAGTTTTAAGTGGAAGAAAGCAGCCAGCCTGCACAGCTCTTTTCCTTAAGTAGCCAGAACTAATACATAGACAACTAAAAGTTACTAGTGAAGAGATTTTGTTTGAATTTTAACAAGTCTCTCAGTCATTCTGAGCACATTTCTTTCTCTACATGTCCATTTGCATAAAAACGGTGACCCCTTGCTTGGGAAAAGTGATATGTTATGAAGAAAGGACAGCATATTTTTTATCCTTGCCTGAATTTATCTTGTACTTTGTTCTGGCTTAACAGACTTAATTTAAAAGACCAATACTCTCCAAATTCCCTCAAAAACCTAAAAAAAATGGGTGCACTTCAAATATAAGTGAACTTATGCTCATTTTCATCTGTTATACATGGGTAACTCCAGCTCTAATAACTGCACACAAGGGAAGAACGAGGCCCACAAAGCTGAGTTTTGACTATCTACTCTGCTGATAATCCACCACATCTGTGCCAGCAAATTAGTATTGCAGTCAGCTCAGCACCAACTCTTGGCAGCTTCTACACTGTGGGACTTCAGCATCTTCTGCTTCCTGGATTCTTCTCCTTTAACTGTGTATTCTCCATTTGTTTACACTGACTTTTTTTTTTAAAAAAGGAACTGCAAGAAAATTTCGCAGGCTTAACTTTGCCTGGTTTCAGTTATTACATTTACTCTACTCACAGAAGAATAATTTTGTATTTTGCAAGCTAATTTAATCTTCTTATAGCCAATAATTGAATTCTGTGGTACATTTCAGGGACAGCACCAGTGGCACTAATCCCTGACCCAGCTGTGAGCTGTTAGTGCCACCTGGAGTTTCAGAGCTATACATAAATCATACCAAACCCCAAAGATGCATACAAGCATTTCAGTGCACAGCCTGCGAAAGCATACATCCAGCAGCACCAATTTCTGGGCAACATCTTCGTGCAGTGGATCTCAATCCCAAAAGCCAGGACACTAAAAGCCCAGCACAGTAAGCCAAGCTGAGACTCTCAGAAGCACAGAGCAGCAAGCACAGGGGAAAGAAGAAAATCCAAGAATGGGCAGCAAAAGCCACCAACTACTTTGAAAACCTAATCTCAAACAAGATTGATAAGCACTTGAAAAACCGTCTTCAATATTTTTCTGAAGTCAGCCTCCAGATTTCCTATACACACTGAAAGACACAGATCAAAGTGTATCTTTACATCGAACAGGAAGCCACAGCGTGAAAAAGCAGTTATGAAGTAGCACATACTATTTCAGATACATGCTGTCTCTGAATAGCACTTGCCTTTGGATACAAGCGAAACATATTCTGGACACACTGGTGCTAAGTTTTAGGCACATTTAACCAATGAAGACAGAATAACCTAACTGAGCTGCAGCAAAACCGTACTTGCAGTAGCAAAGAAACAACAGTATAATTTATCCAGTGTCAGTGGGGTCAGTCTTTGGGCAACATTAATCCTTTCCTGTTATGTCATTACCTACGACAAAATTAAAGTCATATTTAGCAGTACATACAGTCGAAGAGAACAAAGCAAAGAACGTGTTGGAAAGACATGGTATGAGCAGATAAAGAAAAAATACAACTTTCAGCCCAGCCAGGATTGTTTCAAGAATCTACAAGCAACTGCAGAAAGCAAACGAGAACATAAGTTAGGCTGTGTCTACTAATCACCACAGGAAACATTCACAAGAAAGGTTTGCTTCTATTTTCAGTTCTTTTCATGACATCTACCTAAACAGATGAAGTAACTAAAGCATTAACATACTGTCAGCCTCTCTCTCTCCAGCTATATTTGTTACTTGGAAGTACTAAATATTTCACACTGTATTTGTGTTTTATGCAAGACTGAATACAGACGGGAAGGGAACCAGTATTTGCTCACAGCACAAGACTGGCTGTGACTTTCAAAGCAGCAGCTATTACAGAGCACCTTTTATCAAAGGTATTTGCAACCAGACAACTGCAAGGACTTAAACCTATACAATCCAACATCTTGTTATATTTAGCCAAAATTCACTGCTAGTCCTAAAATAAAACTATTCTTTAAGCAATATTCAGTTTACCTACAGGAAGTAAGCTAAATTTGTCTCAAGGTGATTAAAAATAAGAACAGCGAGTGTTAAAATAGCCTGAAGAGATGCTGTTCAAAGGCAAATTTCTGTTATGCAACTACAGTTCAAAAGAACAGCTTTCTTCTGAATCACTACTACTGTTTTTCTTTCCTTTCTCTTGGGCTAATTATGCCTTTAGCGATAATCTTGAAGAGACACTGAACCTATACCCAAAGCAAGCAGTTGTTGCTAACTACATTAGATGATGATCTGACTACATTGCACTTATTTGGGGGGAAGAGGGCGGCACTGAGGGAAGGAGTAAGGTTTTTTTTTTTTTTTTACAGCCACATTAGCCTGTCTTGGCATGTAATTTGCAGAAAAAAAGCTAAAATGTGAAAAGAGAAGGCAGATTCTCTTCTTTAGTGGTGAGCAACCATTAAAGAGTTACTTGAGTAGTAGAGGAAAGGAAGGGAGGGTTGCATCAGTGAGAAGCAGTTGTAACCAAAGTCTTATGCTCAACAGTTTTAAGCCTTTCAAACTGCAGATTTAGTTGAGCAGAACCCCAAACAGATGATCCACTGCTGGCACTAGCCAGAATGCCAAAGGAAGAGAAAACACATACTTATAAAGTAGAACTTACCTGAATAATGAATTCCTGTCCATGGAACACCACAAGGAAATACAAGTTATCTGAGAACTTGCCTTTGTGTCAAAAAAAAAAAATCGAGGTAGGAATGTGACCTTCCCTCCAGGACTATTTTTCGAACAACTGCTTTTATACAGCACTAATACACCACCATTTCATTCACTCCACAAAACTGCACCAATAATGACTGGGTCAGAGCGAGCCATGGCAAGAAACACTCCTGTGACAATCCCTGTGACTACCTTGGCATAACGAAGAACCAAGGCAGAGCACTGCACCCCAAAAAAGAGCACCCAGGCAGGGCAGTTGCTGAAAACCACGCACCCACACCCCAGAAGTCAGTACCACAGGCTACTTGGAGGGCTCCTGTGCCTTGGTACACAAGCTAAGATGCCTGGGGGGGCGGACTTAGGACACTGTCATGCAGGCAGTGGCCCCTAGCCCCTCAAAACAGGGAACTTGCAGCAGACCAGCATGTTCAGCTCCCTACTGGCCAGTTCTAGAAGCCAAATCTCCAGCAGCCCACTCTCCAGCCCTGACAGCTAAAATCACCTGCCTTCCCAACATCTTCACAGGCAGAACAGTTAGACTTCTGGATCACACACAGTAATAACACAGTAAGTACAAATACAAGCCTGTAACGCTCCTCAAGCTGCTCTGCAGCACACTGCACCTGCCACCATATCACAGCCTTTGGAGCTGAGATGATGCATTGAACCAGCCTCCTACAGCCCTCCCCTAGCTCCGACCAGCAGCGATGCCGCTATGGACATTAAGATGAGGCAAAGTCACTGCCACTCCGTGCTAAGCCTCATTTTAAAGAGGCCTTCACTAAATTCTTTAATTCAACCTGAAGATTTAAAGGACAGCTCTGTTTTATAGCTGTGCTAAAGTTAATGAAAAACAACTAAACGTGTCAGACACTTGATGAGCAGAACACAACACCAGTCATCTACAAAAACTTTGACTGAAGAACAACTGAGATCCTGGGGAGCAAACGTGTTGTGATCCCACAGCTGCTGCACTCGCAGAACGTGGTCAAAACTTCAGAGCCCAGCTCTGCAGTGAGGTGTCTCTGCTGCAATAACTACAGTGCCTTCTCAGGAAGCATCAGGAGAAAGACTATTGATCCAGCAGGCAAGAAAACTGAGCACACATCCTGAGAGAAATTAGACTAAAACTCCCTTTAGTCTCTAACCACAGTGACAGAGCAGCACAGGGGAGCTCACATCACCCTTCTCCTGGCTTTACCACTCACTGAGGCTTTTGAACTGCAGTGCTGTTGGTCTGGCTGCTCTCGTGCTTGCCCTCTGTTTTGGAAAAAAGCATAAAGTTCATTAACACTGTTCTCCACAGCTCACAGGAAAACTACTAATCTAATCATCTAGTAGATTATTTCCAGAAAAGAAAGTATTTCAAACTAACAAAAGTTAGTACCAAAATATCAGAGGAGTTTGAAACTGAAATAAAAAGGGGGCTGAAACACAAGACAGAGGCAAAGCTGATCTTTAAATATTCTTAGAGTAGCCTACACTTTGGGAGCTAGAGGCACGTAGAACTATGCTCTCTCAAGCTGACTTAGCAGAAATATTACACCCTGCAGACTCCACTACTCTCTCCACATGTCAGTGGACATCATGCTGAAATGCATTACACAGCTTTAGATTCTTCCCCTGTAACACTCAGACACAGACAGCCCTAGCCTAATCTGTCCTGTCTCTGGTTAGAGCCTACCAGGACTCAGCCTAGAGCAGTATCTTTAAGGGAAACAGGCTTTCACTTTCTCTTTTAAAAGTCTACCACTAAGCAAGGCCCACCACCCAGGTTCACTGAACCTTACCTTGTTTTGTGAGCGCTTCTCTCAGAGCTGCAGTTATCATCTCTCTCTTTTCACCTGCCTCCTTCCTCCCAGCAGTCTCTCCAGACAAGCTTGTTCCAACATCTCCTTCCTCAAGCTCATGTTCCTTCTGTTTAAAGACAGTGAATTACAACCACTTAAATTCAAACATCATGTTTTAAGTACTGTGGCACAGTTCAACCACTTCTGACAGACCTGCTAAACTTAAAAGCCTACACGTGCCCACACGAATTCCACATTCATGTAATCTTGCATTTATTCCTCTTCACATCTGTCACTGACCCTTGAGTAATTTAGGACAGTCAATTAAAATAAGAGGAAAAAATCTACACACAGCACTCTAGATTTGTTCTACCAGCACAGCAATAAAATTCCCTAGGACGTTTTTAAGAAACAAGGTGTCTGAAGTTCATCTGAAAGCGAGAGGGAGTCCAGGCTTCAAACCCAAGTGTTTCATGGTTGCACAGTAATCTCATTTCTCTACAGCATGAGAATCTGAAGGAACAAACCATTTTGTTTGGAAATGCCTGGAGTGAAAAAAGCAGCTATTGTCCCAGTTATTTAGGGCAGATCATGGAAGAAAGCCACATCGCTACAATGATTTAGCCCAAGAGTTTAGACTAGAAACTGTGCTCTCCACAAGTAACCTAAAAAGGCAGCTAAGAAAACCACCAAAATTCATTGATCACCAAAGGCCCTGCAAGAAAAGGCTGTTTTTCCCCTCAGCAGTCAACTCCAGACACACGAGCTGCTGCATCCCACAAGTTTGGCTTTCAACAGATGCTGAATAAATATGCTTAAGATAAATATGATAAAAAAAGATAAGTATGCTTAAGCTCTTGGAGTTTACTTAAACAAACACAGTATCATGTATTAGCATAAAGTTACAAGAAGGAGAAACAAACAAATCCCAGCACATAAAACATTGTGAATCCCCCGCTGTGTGTCACTTCTGAGACTTTATGGGTATTTATTACTTTATGTCTGCACCAAGAAGCAGGAAAGTGTAAATAATTACTTTGATATTTCATGCAACTTGTAATCTGTCAGTCCTTTATGGCTTTTCTGAAATATTAGAGAAGTTACAGATAAACAACAAAAAACAGAGGACATTCTGTTTCCACAAAACAGGCTATTTTACATCCAATGTCCTTTGTGCCAAAAACATCAAGAAGTTCACGCAAATGCTTCCAGTTTAAGTCTACCCACCAACTGTTTGCATCACTAATGAAACCAGTGCACTTGACTTGCCAAACTGTTCTTTGCAAAGTAATCTAGTTGTTCCCAGACACACAGATGTCTTTTTGTATCTGAGCAAAGTTTCAGAAAGTTTTTACAGGTAACCCAGAAGCAAAAAAAATAAACAGAGACTCAGAGGCTGCAGAACAAAGAGTTCATAGCAATACTTGAGAAGGGAAGAGGAAAGTAAGACATTTAGGGACAGAGGTTATTACCTTTCCTACTCATTTTGAATAAAGCTTTACCTACAGTTTCAGTGAGGCTGTGCAGGAAGGTACTTTCTAGTGACCAGTAACAGTGTGGGTCTTACTGTGAAAGCTGTTTCCATCTTCTACTTCCTTTCACCCTGTTTGCTGAAAGCCAGTGTTTTGTTTGCTTTTTTTTTTAAAAAAAAATGAATGATAGAATGGCTTGAGTTGAAAGGGACCTTAAAGCTCATCTAGTTCCAACCCCTTGCCATGTGCAGGGATGCCACCCACTAGATCAGGTTGCCCAGGGTCCCATCCAACCTGGCCATGAATACCTCCAAGGACAGAGCATCCACAATTTCTCTGGGCAACCTGTTCCAGTGCCTCACCACCCTCTGAGTAAAGAACTTCCTCCTGACATCCAGTCTAAATCTCCCCTCTTTTAGTTTAAAACTGTTCCCCCTTGTCCTATCACTATCTGCCCATGTAAAAAGTCCCTCTCCATCCTTTTTATAAACCCCCTTCAAACATTGAAAGGCTGCAATGAGGTCTCCCTGGAGCGTCTTCTCCAGGATGAACATTCCCAGCTCTCTCAGCCTGTCTCCACAGGAGAGGTGCTCCAGCCTCTGATCACCTTCACTGCCCTCCTCTGGACCTACTCCAACAGGTCCACATCTTTCTTGTGCTGGGGCCCCAGACCTGGATGCAGGACCCCAAGTGGGGCCTCATGAGGGCAGAGTAAAGGGGGACAAGCACCTCCCTCCACCTGCTGCCCTCGTCTCTTTTGATGCAGCCCAGGATGCAGTTGGCTTTCTGGGCTGCGAGCACACACTGCTGGCTCATGTCGAGCTTCTCGTCCACCAGAACCCCCAAGTCCTTCTCCACACGGCTGCTCTCCATGAGTTCTTCTCCCAGTCTTTACTCATGCCTGGGATTGCCCCAACCAAGGTGCAGTAGCTTGCACTTGGGCCCACATGAACCTCATGAGGTTCATGTGTGCCCATCTCTCAAGACTGTCCAGGTCCCTTTGGATGGCATCCCTCCCTTCTGGTGCATCAACTGCACCACTCAGCCTGGCATCATCTGCAAACTTGACAAGGGTGCACTCAATCCCACTGTCATTGATAAAGATATTAAACAGCACCAGTCCCAAGATGGACCCCTGAGGGACACTAATCACCCCCAGCCTCCAGCCAGATGTAGAGCCACTGACCACAGCTCTCTGGCTGTGGCCATCCAGCCAGTTCCTTATCCACAAAACAGTCCACCCCTCAAACCCACATCTCTCCAATTTATAGATAAGGATGTCAAGTGGGACTGTGTCAAAGGCCTTACAGAAGTTGAGGTAGATGACATCAGTCAGTCTTCCCTTGTCAACTGATGCAGTCACTCCATCATAGAAGGCCACCAGACTGGTCAGACACAGTTTGCCCTTGGTGAAGCCATGCTAGCTGTTCCAGATTACATCCTTGTCTAACTTGTGCCTTGACACAGCTTCCAGGAGGATCTGCTCCATGATCTTCCCAGGCACAGAGGTGAGGCTCACTGGTCTGTAGTTCCCCAGGTCTTCCTTTCTACTCTTTTTGAAAGATTGCGTTGGTTTTTATAATGCACCAAAACTCGCCTGAAAGGCTAGCTCTATGAAGTACTTGTCTGCTGTTGAGTTTGAAAGCTCATGTCTATCTATAGACTTGATATTCAGAGAATCATAGAATCCTCTCAGTTGGAAAAGATCTAAGACCAAGTCCAACCATCAACCTGACCTACCAAGTCCCATCACTAAACCACATCCCTTAGTGCCACATTCATTCATTTCTTAAATACCTCCAGGGATGGGGACTCTTCTACCTGTGTAGCCCATTCCAATTCTTAACCACCCTCTCTGGGAAGAAATTCTTCCTAATATCCAAACTAAACCTCCCCTGGTGCAACTTGAGGCCATTTCCTCACATCCTATCACTTGTCACCTGAGAAAAGAGACCTTTTCACTTCCTTTCAGATAGCTGTCAAGAGCAATGAGTTGTCCCTTCAGCCTCCTTTTCACCAGACTAAACAGCCCCAGTTACCTCAGCCACTCCTCACAGTCTTGTTTTCTAGGCTCTTCACCAGCTTTGCTGCTCTTCTCTGCACACACTCAAGCAACTCTGTGTCCCTCTGGTAGCAAGGGGCCCAGAACTGAGCACAGCACTTGAGATGGGGTCTCACCAGCGCTGAGCACAGAGGGACAATCACTTCCCTAGTCCTGCTGGCCACACTATTCCTGATGCAGGCCAGGATGCCCTTGGCCTTCTTGGCCACCTGGGCACACTGCTGGCTCATGTTCAGCCAGCTGTCGACCGGCACCCAAGGTCCTTTCCTGCCAGGCAGCTTGCAGCCACATGCCCCCAAGCCTGTATCACTGCATTGGGCTGTTGCGACCCAAGTGCAGGACCCAGCACTAAGTCTAGCATCAAGATGCTTCAACAGTAAAATATTAATAATGTTACTAGAAAAGCCTCATGCATAAGGAAGGAAGGAGATAAATCCTCATCTTTTAACTGTTAATTCTTAAACAAGAGCTTCTCTCACATCATTTAACCCACAACTAGGTACGGCCATCCACTTAAAAAGGAAAGGTAGTATCTCAGCACAGATTCATTAGCTACCCAAAGCAAAGCACTATGAAGAATTTGTGAATAGACACACCCTGGCATATCTACTATCTCATGCCAGGTTAATCCTCCCAGAAGAACTCAATATGCGTTATGTGGCACATCATAATATTAAAAAAGAAGTGATTCACTTAACTACAAATAAGAAATCCTATCCAAGCCAGCCTTCAGGTACAGGGAAAGACCTTCTGAATTAAAGAAGTCTGCATTTCTACCTGCCTATTGTGCCTATTACTGCAATATAGGAGGAGAGTACCTAAACATAAGAACAAATAAATAAAATTGCCTCACTGGCAAGGCAGAAACATTTATTTCAATAATAATCCCCCCCCCCTTCATCCTGCTGTGAAGGTCTGTAAACAAAATAATCATTTTTTTTCCTCTGAACTGCAGTACCTGTCTTGTTCTGTTTGGCAAGTGATTGGCTTCAAACATTTCTTGCAGGAAATAATTCACACCCCTGTGTGTTTTACTTATTTCCTTAATAAACCTTTCATATCTATTATTTAGGGTTTCAGGGCAGAGAATGGAGTTAACTTTGCACAGAGCAAGCTTCTTGAGTTCTGGTGATTTAGCAGAAAGCCTTGTAGTAAATCTAAAGCAAGTTACTGCCTTTCCATAAGGAATCAAGCAAGCAGTGACAACAGCCAGCTTTTTGTGCCCTTGAAATACTTCCCTGCCAAAAAGCTAAAGTCATCACCTGGTCTGTATTCACAGAGGAGAGCCCACAGACAGGAAAACCTAGGAATTCTTCCCAATTTCTTGCTAACTCAAGGCTCTGCACAGCTCTTGCTGCAGCCTGTTGGAGTTTCTGCCTGCTGGCATTCAAGCAGGTCTGAGTAGGAGCAATCGAGTCTCACATGTAAGGACTTATGATCAACTCCTCTGCAAGTGAAGGCAAAAGTCTTTCCTGTTATTGCTATACAGGCAGCACAGATGCAGCAGCATGTACTTTGTGGGCAGGCAGAGGAAGCCCATTTTTGATGTGTCAAGAGCAGAGGGTATCCGGCACAGACAAACAAGGACCTCAGCAATCCCTGCCAAGACAGAGGTGCTGCTGCCCCTCTGACTAGCCAGAGTTCAAGTGTTTCAAAGCATCTCCTACAAATCTCCCTAGGAAATGCACCCACAGTCACTTCCAATTCCGGTCAGCCTGACCAACAGGACGTGCTATGGCCACTTCTCTCTGAAGCACTCTCTCCAGGACATCAGGATGTCTGAGCAGTGCGAACTCTACACGAAAGTACTCCCTAAACTAACTTAAATAGACATGAGGTTAAAAATCCAAAATTATGTGCCAGAGCTGAAAAAACATTCCCTGGAAAGTTTTTACTCCTGGAAGGAAAACACCCAGAATATACCCCAATTCTGACTGAACTTCTTTCCTACTGAACCTCCCACTGGGCAAACAAGAGGGAACCTGGCCTTGTCATGGTTTACAGCTTCATCTATCAAAAGGCTTCAGGATCTTCTAATGAATGCAAGGCACAAACATTAAGAAAACAGTAATACATCAGGGGCTGGAGACATGAGAAACAGAACTGGAGCTAAGGGAAAAATGCTGGCAAGGTGATCGGGAAAGACTGCCTGGCAGCAAGAAGCATCATTTAACCGCTCCCTGGGCAAGTTTTACTGAAGTAGTGAAGTCCATGAATTACACGAAGGAAGAGTTAAAATCCCCACCAAGCAGAGCTCTGGAAGCAATACTCCAGTGACAAGAGGATAGTTAAAGCCGACAAGTTTTCCCCTAGTTCATGCCCAGCTATCAGTGCCATTATATGCAAGCGCTGGTTTTCTGATGGACCAACCCTCCTACAAGAGAAAGGACAGGACTGGGTGTAGGCTTGCACAAAAACTCCTGAACGCAGATGGAGCAGAGGACTGCTAGCCCACTGCTCCAGGTAGAAAGTGTTGGCTGTCTTGCAACGCAAGAGTTACAAACAAATGGAACTGCTCGGTCCACAGACTAAATGCCCTGCCAATCTTACAGCAGTGTGGGACACTAACTGCTGTCAGTCATCACTAAAAGGGATCCTGAGCATTTGCAAGTGAGCACGAAAATGAGTATTAGAAACTTGAATTGAGTAATCACTGAACCAAACACCCCAACAGCAAGAAAAGCTTATTAAAAATAGCTACTAGTGTCTACATAATCACAGGTTACATACCCACTCCACACATCACTACCCAGTTAAGCAAAAAGCCTGAACTGAAGCAAGAAGCAGACGAGAGAGGAAAGCCTGATAGCTGAGAGATAGGGAACTTGGCAATCCATTCCCTTGCCATGGATTGAAATAGGAGGTGACGTGATCAAAAGTAAGAGTCATAGTATGTATTTTCAAGAAGTGTCCCTAAAACAGAGAAAGCCCCTGAGAAGTTCTGATGGATACAAACAAAAGAAACTGAGGAGAGATTTTCTCCTGGAATAGAAGCCTCCGTGAATTTTCAATGAAGAGCTGGAAAGAAGTTCCCAGCCACACCTACCTTATTATACTATATAATAACTCAAGGTCCCTCGCATCATTCTGAGGCAGCAGGTACTAGCTGCCATCCAAAGAAAGGATGCTATTATTCAAACAAGTCTGCAACTCAGACCCGGTAGAAGAAATCCTGTGTTTTCTTTGTTTGAAAAGTCAGTGCTGAGATTTTGGACATGCATAACAGCACTGAGGACTCATTTTAAAAACCCAAACTCATGCAGACAGTGATAAAAGGCTTATGCTGCTACTCAACTGAATCGGCTTGTAAGGGGCACAGCACATCTTCTGTGAAGCACAGAAAGATAAATGATCCCACTGATGCCCGTTTTATTGTAGGTTCAGCATCAGGCAGAATCCTCAAGGACAAAAAACCCTTGACCACAGAGCTAAAAGGTATATATGCAGGGCTACACACGGGTTTTTGAGATTGCTTCACTGAGCTACATCACTGCTCTGCTGTAGGGAAGGTTTTTACAAGCTGTAGTTAAACCATGTCTCCATTTCACATGCCACATCATGATTCTGTTGACATTTGTTTGATTTGGGAAGCTTCCTTGGACACACCATAAAAATGACTGACTTAAAAGGAAACAAAAGAATCAGAACTAAAAAAAGTGTCTGTCTCCACCCAAAAGTGACTAGCTTATATTTGAAAACCGGGGCATATATTCACATTTTTATTCCTTTCTTCTGTGCTACAATCATCAAAACTAAAACCTAGGAAACAAGATTTAACAAGTGTCCTAAAGTGCCCAGCCTGAAACCAGCTAGATTTTCTGCTATAGCCCATTTTGCTTTCTCACACACAGAGCATGTAGCACACCTCTTTTTAGAGGATCTTACTGTATTTTGCACACTTTTTAAATGGCTCTGTAAAAGATTTCTCTGCTCTATTTTTCTTTTTTCCCTAAACTGCAAGGAAAAGAAAGGACATTTCACTTCAACAGCAATCTTTCAAGCAGCCAAAACACCATGTACACACTTAAAGAAAAAGGGTGATGAATTTTTATTGTGTAATCATTGGTTATGTTTGAAGCAGCCACCAGTCAATCTGAGATACTATCAGCTAGAGGTGCATTTCCTATTATCAATACCTGCTCTGGAAAAGCCAGCCTTTGTAAGCAGTGAAGCTGGCTGGATTCCACACTGCTCTTTTGTATTAGAAAACCAAAGTGGTTTCCAGAGAAGGCAAGGCATCCAGTGCAGACTAGTGTACTGACACAAGTCAGGTGCGAGCAAGAGAAGTTGCCAGCTCTCATATCTGCCTTAGAGATGCAGCTTACACTTGGTCTTCACAATTCCTGTCAAGCAAGAAAGCACTTAGCCATAAAATGACATTTCAGGTTATGAAACAGTGCTAAAATGCAACAGAAGAGCTTGACACTTTCCCTAGCAAAATGAGAGTCCCAAGCACAACTCCCCACTTGGGTTGGTCTTCTCAGGGAGACCGTTTGGCCAAAGCCTACACTCAAGCTTGCGATCAGTAGAAGTCCACGATAACTGGAGAACAGCAAGGAAAAGTCCTTATTTGCATTTTTCCTCCTGCCTCTTCCCACTTCCCCAAGTAGGAGCTATAGCCAAGTCTTCCAAGCACCCAAATTAACAGCTCTGGCCCATAGCCTGTTCAATGATTTGCATTACACATCTTTTCAGAACTATTAGATGAAATGATGCAAGATTATGATTAAAGATTATGATTATTATAAGAACGTATTATATGAATTAAAAGTATGTTATTAAACCCAAAAGGAAATTACCTGGTTTCTGCCATAATAAACCCTCACTGACTGTAATAAAATATAAACTAGACAATTAGGAAAACAGATATCCACAAGCTCTGCATATCATCCCTGCTTTTACAGCCTGCTTTTTGCCTGCTTTTACAGCCCAAATATCAGCAAAGAAAGCAAAATTGTGGCTCACCTTGCAACAGGAAAGACAAAGCAGCTCCCATTGTCTGCAATGGGTGCTGTCCTTCACGCAGAGGGGCAGGGCACGGAACAAGCTGGAAGGTATATACTTTTGCAGTCAAGAGCCACTTACAAACTGTACTGACCTCTGGACAGTCACAGTGAATAAAGTTTGATTGGAGACTACACGTGGACAGGCTCACTGTCAGCTGCACTGCTGAATGATCAATCTGCAGGGTTCATCTAGCAGAACATGGATACGTTTACAGCACCTCCTAACACCTTATTCAAGCACATTTGTTCGGCTTGGAGCACAGCATGTGTTGCCATCCTTGTGCTAGTTACTCCTTAGATACAGCAGCAACATCAACAGGCCAGTTCTTCCATGCTTCTCCCAGTAATTACCATCAGCAGATAATTATTCTGTACATTGATTTGTGGACTTCTGTTCAGCTGTGTTATTTGTCTGGCAAGAACCTTAAAAAATGCACAGGAAAGAAATACCGGGAGAAATGCAACAGTTTCTGCAAGAAATGGTAAGCAGATGGGCTGGGCTGCTGCAGGCAACACCCTGATCATCTCCAACAACAGATGTGGAGAAGAAAAGGCTGCAAATAAAGAGGAAGCCCAACGCTCAGGGGGACTTCAAACTTCCAGTGTTTTATATCTAACAGCTTGGCCTCGCTACCCATTTATTGACTAATTTACAACAGACTAAAGTGCAGCAAGGAGTATGGGATCTACCAACCAGCATAGGAATCAGACTCTTTATTCATAGATCTCAAAGCCCTTTACAAAGGCTCATCGGGAAAAGCCAGTATCATGCTGCATGTCAAAGAGACCGTTCAGTCAGGGATAACTTTTGAAGTATTTTTCTTTTTTCCTCCCTTTTTCATTGGGTACTCCCAGGTTTCACATAGCCTCAAAGCCTCGCCTTGTTTATAAAATTTAATTCTTCTCATTAGCCAAGGTATAAAGAGATTTGAACACAGGAAAGGAATAAGGTGAAGTGTCCCTGAGACAAATCCAGATTTCAGGGCTAGAAGTAGTCCCTAAGCAGTTAAATATTTCTTAAAGCTTGTTTCAAAGTGTTGGATCACTGATTCTGAGCCAGAGTAGCAGAGGTCAAAATCTAGCCCACAGGCTGAGCTGTTGAAGATAAGAGCCCATTTTCCCTCTATGAATCCTTCACCCATTAAAAGTTAAAGAAACTTTTTGGAGAGCTCTAAACACACACACATCATTGTTATCCATTTCTAAATCTAACAACTAAGCACCCAACCTTATTCAATTCACCTAAAATATGGCTAACAACTCCTGCATGCTCTAGAAGCTTCTGCCTGTAACAAGGTTGCATGCAACACTGTCTGTAAAGCTTACACCTTTAATTTGTAAGTCTTAAAACTTACTGTCCCACTTCAAGTAAAACTCCAGTCAACTTCATTAAAAACTTCACCCAGGGTCAGCAAAGTTTGGTCTGCCACAGCAGCCATACGCTCACTAAAGGCTCTTAGAAAACACTGAGCAGCACAATTCACAATCCCAGCAGTGATGAACAGCTAACACTAGTATGACTTTTTAGACAGGAAAGCCAAAGGGGGGGACAATGGGAAAAAAACCCTCTCCTGTGGCAAACAGACACAGCAGTAAAACAAACTTCTGGGACATACTTTCTTTCCTGTAGAGTCAACCCCTGTCTTGTTCTCAGACACCCTTCCTTTGTATTTACATTGCAAATGTGACTATCAGCATCATTAAACTTTGAGAAAACAAGAACATTAATCTCTAAACTGTGCCAACAAAATATGCCCATTTGATTACTTCCCAACCTATCCAAAAAAATTAGGATATTATTATTACTCATGCCTGTAGTTTGTAAATATGAAGGTTAATAAAGCCATTTCATTGCCTTGGAACCAGTCTAAATTGATCCGTCTTTCTAGTTTATCACAATCTCCCAGCTGTGGGAGATAATCTACATTAAGAAACAATGTCCCTGTGATTAATTACAGTCTTGCAGGCCACAAACATACCCATTAGATTTCACATTTTCTGATAATAAATTTCAGGGGGGTGGCAACGACTTTGGAGGATGGGGAAAGCGTACCACAATTGTACAACTTGAAAGTCCACTACTTATGAAATCCACTAAGAACTACTGCCTTCTGCTGCTGCATAAAAGCACTTTGGAGAACAGGCCCACACTCACCCTAAAAAAAACAACAAGCCAGAATAAATAGATGCAGAGAAAATCCAGAACTTGACCTACCTATCCACATATCCCCAAGCCCAGCCTAGCACCACAGCCCTGGATCATCAGGCACCTGAGAGAAGCAACCACAGAGCCGGTCCTCTTCGGGCCACAGCTGCATTACACACTTCTGGACTTTCATGCCTAAGCACATCCCTTCATGAAAGTGTAGGTGCCCTCTGTACTGACAGAGGTACAAGTTCAGTTCAGAAGTCTACTAAGCATCACCTGCAATAATTTCTTGTGGTTCCAAAAATTGAATTACTCAGAAAAAAGTGCTGGATTTCAACAGCTATTAAATAGGCATCATGAGATAGTACGAGACCTGATAAAGTATGGAATTTCTCTTTATACCAATCATCTTTTTGTATATTGGAATGTTTTTCCTTTGATACCCCCCTTCTGCCAATTTTTGGGCTCAGATTCAGTGTGTAGAAGGTAAACAGCATCACATTGAATCATATACCTTCATTCCCAGTCCCTTAAAAATCTCTTTGCTCCAAGACAGCATGTAATAGCTACAACTACACCAGGAAGAATGACTCAGGCACTCACCTTGTACTCCTGGATCCATCTACCTGATCCAAACAACTGCAAGAATCCAGTATGTCTCAGACCCTTTAGGCTACACTTTGTAAAACACAATAATGCTGCAGTATAAAAGAAACAGCTGTAAACCCTCACACACCAAGCTGTAAAAAAATTCAGTCTGTATTCCCATCAAGTCAAGCAACAGGAGATGGATGGCAAAACTAAATTAAGATCACCTGCAGAGGTTTGAGTATACTTGCCTCTACAGCCTCACTCACTTTGCTATCCCATACAAAGCAGGGCAACAATGAATTATGACTGACTGCACATCTATCTTATCTCTAGTGATTCTCACAAGTAGCAACATGCCTGCAAAAGATCAAAGCTCGATCCTAAAGCATTTTAAGAAGTTAACTGTACTGCACAAAACAGAACCTTCTACTTTATCTCCCAAATGCAGAGAAGTTAATATACAACACTGAAATCTCAGAAAACATGCTGGAAATTGCTAGGCATATTTCAAATCCAAGGCACTCTGTGTATGAAGTGTTTGTGATAACTCTGAAATACCCACATTTTCTTTAAACTCACTGGCTCGTACATGGGTAGTTCAGATACAGAAACCCAAAGCACTTGCCTGTAGTGGTAGGGATTACTGTAAGACAACAGGTTACATCAGTGTAAAACAAAAGTGTCAGACTGATTTTACACAGTCCAGCACTCCAAAAAAGAAAGTGACAACACAGCTCATCTGAAAAGAATTTCTCATTGCCTAAATTCATAACCACTAAGTTGAGGATATGACTTAAGAAACCAAGAGGCATTGCATTTAAACAACTGTATCTTCCAGCCTGGGAGCAAGAGAGCCCAGTCATGATGAACTACTTTCATAGATGCAGATCATCCTGCTTTTTCCTATCAAGTCTTCAGCTTTTATTTTCATTATAGTAAATACTTGAATTGTAAAATGATCTGTAGGTGCAGTTGTTTGCATAAACCTGTTGGCAAGCCAATGTGTACATTCCCCAGGAGATTCACCACGAAGACAAATTCATCTTTTCTCCCAGCTAATGATATGGATACCCATCAGTTCAGGCTCCCTTGTGAAATATTTACACAGCCATATCCTGCCATCACTCTGGAAACGACACTCCTATTCAAGAGGGTTGAGGATTTACACTGAAGCCACCACTGAAGGCCCTTTCTCCACTACCTGCTCTGGTTACAGAAACATGAAGCAATGTAGACTGCAGCTAGGTAGATCAGCCACACAAAACAGGAATAAAAGGGCCAGTAATGAGAAATACAACATTTAAAGTTTCAAAACAAATACAAAAACCTAGGACAAGTCTAGGGTAGTGCAGTTGCAGTGGTATCAACACCAAGGAAAGGTTTATCCACAGGAGCCTTTGTCTCATCAGTTGACAACAGCTCATATCCAAAATGAGCCAGGATGCTTCCATGCACAAGAGCAGAGCATTTCCAATCCCTGCCATGGTCTCACGCAGAGGGGACTTGCACTTCAAGGATTAGCTACTTGCAGAGACAAGAGGCCAGCACTCAGCTGTCAGGGCAGAACAACTGTTTGCCATCTCCTCTGAGAAAAAGGCAGCAGATCAGAAAACTGCAGCCTGCAGCTCCAGATGAGCACCTGTGCTCAGGCAGAAGCTGGCCCCTCAGACCAGAGAGGCTACTTAGGTCCGAGGCACAAGAACCTAATCTACACAGATTTGCACTTCTGCTGTGAGTACCTTGTAGGTACAACATACAGGCCTCTCACCACTCAAGCAAAGTAACAAGAAAGCCTGCTTTCTCCTTATTTAGCTATGTTTGAATCACATCAAACAAGACTGTAGACTGCAGTGAAATTCTGCACCTATTTATAAAACCATACCACACTGATCTCAGCTGTGCTCGCTACCAGAACAACGAGCATGAGAAAGCTAAGAGCTAGAAGTAGTTTATCACTGTGGTCACTTCTAACTCAAACTGGACCGTCATCTGTGTTTTTATTGTTTTACACCACATTTTGACCATGGTGTTGCTATATTTTTATCAGTCAGTGAAAACTCAAGGCCAAATTTTTCACAGAACTGCTGGACAAAGACACCTCCCTTCCCTGGTCTCAAATCATCTCACATGGCATGCTGCTGCAGAAAATGCAATTCCCTTCTTGTCACTGACCTCTAGTGGTAAGCACATACAGCAGTGGAGAAAAAGGACCACCTCACAGCACAATTACTATAAAAGAGTGTGATCCTTTCCCCACCAACAAGTGAAAAACAGTTCATCCATCCTTCTCTTGATAACTACAGCAGAGAAGTCAATACCCTGCTGCTCAGGGATGGCAGCTCTCACGCAGCAGTCTGACCAACCCCCTGGTTAGCCAGGCTACTCTCCTAGTCAGACTTCATTACAAGCAGCAGGTTACCTCCTTCCCACTCCAAAGGGCAGGGATCAGAGATCCCTGTATTCTCCTTGTAGCTTCCTTCCCTCCTAGGCATTCAGCTTCCTGTGACTCAAGGCCTGCCCTGCTACAGCCCAGCTGCATAACCTTTGCTCAGAGTATTGATGAAATTGCTAAGGTTCAATAAAGCCATAAGAAGGACATATAGTCATGCAAGGTAAGAAAGGTGTAATTACAGACAGAAGTAGGTTTGTTGAGATGGGACAGACAGCACCTGACTTTAGGGAGGCAGCAGCAACCAAGATGCAGAAGCTGTTGCAGCAGTCTGTTACCGCTCCACCTCCACTGTTACTACTCCACTCTGCTCCCCTGCCATGACATACCAGCACAACACACGCCTACATTTCACCTGACATACCCACAGCCAGATACAGTAACGGGATTTGTTTAGATACTGGACTATAAACCACAGCAGCAGAGTTGCCCACTCAGACCTGCGATGCCCACTGTGGAAATCATTTCTCTCAGACTGAACACAATCTGGTATCATTGCAGCATTTGCTCAGTGACCAAGTCAAACCCAGTTAGCAAATAACTAAACCCAACATATCTCCAAGTATTTTCTTTTTTTGGGACAGGTTCTCAACTAGTTCATGTTTTACTCTAACTAGACTCTACACATTTGAATCCAGCAGATAATATTTTAATCAATGACAGAAACCTGACAGTTCTATACTGCAGTAGCGGTACCTTGGCTTTCTTCATGTGGCTCATAACATTGCCAAGATCTTCAACATCGATGACAGAATTTGTGCCTCCAGCTTCCTCAGCAGCCTCCTCCTCGCTACTGGTTTCAACCAGTTCTTCTGCCTGTGTAAGAGACCAGAGGGGGGAAAAAAAATAGGTGCATATCTACTGTGTTAAACAGAAAACCTCCACCTATGTTAACTGATTTCACTGGTCCGCATTCAGTGAGGACCACTGAAAAACATGGAATAGGCTAGCAGTAACTTGTATAAGGTATATGAGATGCATTTAAACACTGAAAATAGCCCTAGGTTTATTTCTAACAGTTCAGTAGTACACAGACCACCTGAAACTAAGTGCAGGTAGCCTCCAAACCCATAGTGCTCTGCTTCCCTGTCTGATCTGCCTACTGATCACACGAGAAGTGATACAGGGGCACCTGACTCCTACTGCATGCTATGACAATCTGGAAGCCTAAATTCCTTTAACTCCTCCAAGTACCCCTGGCTGAATGAACAGGGAGAGAGAACTGCTTTCAAACTCATCATGAAGCAGAAAAGCTGTGCTGCACCTTGGCCGTGTACAGAAAGGGAGACAACAGCACCAATGTAACAGCAAGATGTGTTCCTCTTGCTCCTGCAGCAGCCAGCATCCTCAAACCCACTCAGCCAGAAGACCTCCTGTTTTCCTAGGGAATTCTATATGGCCATAGCAATCATTTCCAACCCACAATAAATGGTTTCCAGGAAGGACTAACTGCCATAGCAGCTCTGGGTCTTTCATTGCAGAGCAATAGAGGATTCCTTATTCAAAATCTGCAACCAACAAATATGCCAGAAGAGACAAGTGATTACATGCAGAAAAATTCAAGCAAGTATAGGCCTTGCTCAGATAACAGTCCCCCAATGCCTTTGGAAAACCCCTGGGATGCAGGCAAAGTGTGTGAGCTTCACCAAGCTGGGAGCATGTTAACTGCTCAGAGGGAACTAAAGGCTTCACTTTGGCTGCAAGATAAAGCAAAGACCGGCTCCCCTGGAGCATCGGTCACAACATGCACTCCTCCCACTCAGGAAGAAGGCTTCCTCATCATATAGATGCTATTCAGTCTAGGTCCACCACTTGGTCCTTCTTTTTGGATTACTTATTCTACCTCTTATCCACCATTCCTCATCCCTCTCCCCCCTCTCCTCCACAACAAAGACCTATCAAGCTCCCCCACAGCACCCCTCTCAACTGTGGGATGAAGGAGAAGAGTCAAATAGTACTCCAACAAGCACTGAACCAGAAATAAGGATGCATGGATTTTGGACCTACCTCACTAGTCTCATACTCTGATGCCCCGTGTTCATGATCTGAGCTCTCCTTGCTCTTCTTCCCCTGGGATTTGCACTTCCCTTTCCTGCACTTTCCACTGCAGGGCTTCCTTTCCCCTCTGCAGAGGGCCTGGAGACAACTGAGGAACTTGGTTTTCCAGGCTTCAAAGTCAGCCTCAATGCTGCCGTGCTTGCTCTGGGCCACGTTGCAGTCCCCCTCAGCACGAGTCATGATACGGCTGGCACCGAGCATCCACAGCCACCTGTCAGTATTTCTTCCAACCTAGGATGGGATGGAAGTTAAAGGGAAGTTAAGTGAAGCCGAAGTTAAACGAAACAAGCAATTAAGAAAGCAAGCCTAGAAATAGAGCTAGCAAGCTACATGGGCTGCAGGACCATAAGACATGGACTTCTGGACTCCCTCTCACCTGCTGACTCAGAGCATGGCCACAAGACAGTCTGAACACCACCACACATCCTCAGACTGTAAATACCTCTGCTGTCATGGTGATAAGTGAGGTCTGGGAATTAGCTTCTTTATGAGGTGCTTGTTGGTTAAAACATCCACGTGCATGACATTTCACATGGCCCCCAGCTATACAGAGCTAACAATCCAGTGGCAAGTCATGCCATTTTTCTCCAAGTTAGAAAAAATAATTATCAGGCTTAGATACAGCCATTTTACTTCAGGAAATTAGATCAAGATGCACAGAATCCAGCAAAATACATAAAAAGTTGAGAAAAGTGCTCTAAACCAAAAGGCAGCAAGTGAGAGGGCTTCTGGTACTGTATCTTCATGCACTGACAGAAAGTTTTCAAAGTTGGGAAATTAATAAGGATTTACTAAGTGTATTCTCATTAGTGACTACGAAAACCACTCAGATTAACGCTATGTTTATGGGACTCCTCTTTCCTGTTCAAGAGGACAGCACACTTGCTTCAAAGCTGCATTGCCTGGGGCCTAAAACCCAATTCCTATCAAGTCCACGCAAAGGATGCAATAGGAGCTGAATTCTCACACCTTAGATTCCACATCAGCTAATGCGTCTGTGCTCTCAAAATTAATAATACAAATCCACCTGACCCTAGCAACCTTCTAGTGTCACTCAGTTTTGTTGCGGTTAGGAAAGTTCAGCCATACAGAGGAGCAGAAAAGAAAGGTAATGGGGATACTCACTGTGTTGTAATGATCGACATAAACAGAGTTTCCCAAGCCAAACACAGCATATCTGAGGCCCTTCAGATACATTTTGCCAAAGCGGAAGTCATTTGCAGTCTCTTCTAACCATTTGCAGAACCACGCTGCGCTCTCAGTTGGCTGTCCCTCTGTATATGTAGCTACCAAGAACACACAAATGTTCCTGCTGGTTGTCTAATACATAAAGAGAATGGGACAGAAAAGATTGCTGTTAATTTTCAGAGCACTTTACATCAGGAAGAACTGTAACACGTGGACAGTTGGAAGAAGTCAAGACAAGATTTTTGCTAAGTGGGTTAAGAATGCTGCAGGTTAAGGATACTGCCGGTAATAATCCCAACGGTGGTGAACGGCTACCCTCCATGCAAAGCCATCCTAAACCAGCCAAGGGAGGTCAAGCTGTCTTCTCCCTACCTAAACAAGGACACAGCAGTAAAACCGACATCCATGTTCCCTACCCCAACAAACAGCTTCTCAAACAGACTCTTGCAGTGATAAAATCTCCCATGGATTCAAGAAGGATCAATATTTACAGAAGAAAAATTAGTCAAGGATTACTCAATATATATGTCTCACAGGAATTTTCTCACTTAAGTCTTTGAAGGCTGTAGAAGTATCACCATTTGTTCTGGTTTTGAACCTTTCCCCAGGTGTACCCTGTCAGACAGAACAGGGGGACCAGGTGCAGATATTCTCATGTAACTCACTCCTGAGTTACAGAACCAGCTCATACAAAATTAGGGTCAGTATCAAAATACTATAGATGATGCTCTTATAGTAACTTTCAAGATTACTGCTGAGGGCTGATAGGCTTTGCTTACTTGCGTTGAAGAGAAACAATTTGCAAACATACAGCTTTGGGGATTTCCAGGATAACAGGAGAGAAATAAAGGAGAAGACCCTTGACAATACCAGGAAAAGCTTGTATTTACCTACCTCCTCTACTAGACAGTCTTCTGGATCATAATCTCCCATGTTAATGACTTCCACAGGCATATTAAGGGAAATAACTGCTTCAGCCAGACTTTTTGCAAATCTCTGAGAAATGTAGAAAGTTATCAGTAACTTCAACCCAACAACAGTAAGTGTCAAACAAGTTCTGCTGTGCCCAGTCACAAGACATCTCCCAGCATGGAAAGAACAATGACACTTGAGAATTGTACACTGCACCTGTAATTCCTCACATTAAAGAAGTGAAATACACTGACAAAAAGTTACGTGAATGCTAACAGCTAATGATTTTACATACACAAATTAATTTTGACAAGGTACCTAAAACAGCTCTTCTCTCCACAAGAAGACCTACTAGCAAATTAAGAGTATATCGTAAGAGCAAGTTTTAAGCTTCATAATAAATCTCTCCACTACATGCCCCACTTAAAGTGAGCAGACTTGTTTTGTTTTTAACATAATTTTCACTTGTCTTTCATGTTGGCAATGACTTCTAATGAGCTAATGAACTTTTCAATAAACTTTTAGATTTTTACACAGCACAGTGTTTCCAAGGCAAGCAACATACTTGAATCTCAACAGTATTTCAACCTAACTTGGGCATGCGGGGGGGGAGGAAAAAAAAAAGTAACTTCTACCTTTGCTGTGCCAGTCTGAGACCCATAGAAAATCTTTGCCCCAGCAACATAGACCTTCCTTGCCTGCAGGGCAGCATATCCATTTACTAGTTTGTCTGCTACTGCTTCAGAAGATGACAGATCCCCACTGAATTTTTCACCCTGTGAAAAAAGCATTGTCTCATTCAATACCTCTTCAGCGTGTCCTTAAGCCCATTTTGCCAAAAACATTTAATACAAAGCCAGTAACCAGCCTCTCAGCGCTATGCAAATGCAACAGTCAAGCATTTTAGCTTCCTACACGTTCCTAGAAAAATGCATTAGTAGCTATTTCACTCAACTAGGCCACACTGCTACAAACCCATCTCACACACCAGGGGGACAGCAGGATCCAGCACAACCTGAGAAGCAGTTCCTCCCACCACATGCAGCAGAGCTTCACTCATATGCACGAGGAGGTTTCAACTTCCTGAATGGGCTAATGCCACTCCCATCCTAAAACTAGCTGCATCTTTCCATTAAGGTCACTGCAAAGACGAACCTGACACACGCACCTGAAACACCGGACGCAAGCAGAGCAGCTTACTTGAAGTGACAGAGCAATCCATGCTGACACTTCTCCGCAGCAAAGTAAGAAGCTGTCAGCCAAGATCTGCTCTAACCTCAGAGCAGCAAGGGTGTTTATTTATCCACACACAACACAAGACCAAGGATTACAACTGTCAGATGAACTAGATTACATTTGGGATTTGCAAGAACCGAGGTGGGTCCACAGTGAAGTACCAAATTTCACTGCACCAGTGGGTACCTTCACCTGCCACCTGCTCCTCTCCACACACAGATTTTGGGTTCTTCTCAGACAAGCATGCTTCAGTCTTCAGTTACCTTCTTTTTGTTTTTGGAAGCGAAGAACTGAACGACAATCCAAAGACTGATCCCAAAAGCAATAATAGAATAGATGTAAAATCTGTGTAGCCACAAGGACACCAGGCAAGTGTAGGAAAAGTTCCATGTATCCATTGAGACACCTAAATCTAAAATAAACCACAGATTTAGCAAGAACAGATTCTTTCAGTATGAATTTAGAATAAACACACAAAAAAAATCATACCACAGCCACAGATTCATGTAATCAGCTATTCTCACACTCCACAGTAAACAGCTTTTGGCTGAAGACACAACACTACAATTGAATCAATGACCTTCACCTTCTCAGCAGCGTGGATGCAGTTTCACCTGCCTATCCCACCTAGCATTTCAGACCATCATACAGAGTTTCTCTTATCTAGCGCAGGTTCTGTTCTCAGGAAAGGCACAAAATACCTGTGCAGTGCTACTGTCCAAAAGTGAAACGTCCTTGTGAAACACCATCTGTATCTTACCGGCCTTAGCTTTGCACAGACCTGACGTGCAGATCTCCGGAGCTGTAAAATCCCATTCTAAGGGGGAAATCATCCCCACAGACCTTGCTGTGGAACTGAGCCCTTGCTCGCACGCACAAGATGCTACACCGATTACAGCGGTTTTGGTACAGTTTCAGTAGCCTGAAATCTGGATTCAATTGCAAGTGCTTTCCCAGAGGTACATCATGTGGGCGAGGTTTGATTCACAACAATCCAGGCTGTTCCGAACTGACTTTAAAACTCAGAGTACATCGTGTTGGAGCCAGGAACGCTGCCTGTGCGGCCCCTGTGAATACTTGCCACGTACCAAACACCGGAGAGCTGAATCAAGGCCCGTCTGCAGCCCTCGCTGCCCGGCAAGCACGGATCATGCGGCCCTGCCGCTGCCTGCGGGCCTCTTACACCCCGTTTTCGCAGGCGTCGGACAAGAGCACAGAGACCGAGATTCCGAAGAGGCTGGAAACCGCCTCTTCGTCTCCCCGGGGCCGGGGCCTGCAGCACGGGATCGCAGCCCTCCCTCCTCCCCCAGCAGCACCGAGCGGGGCGAGGGGACCCCGCTCCCACCCCGACCCGGGCACCCCCTCGCTGAAGCCGCCCCCCAGGTAACTGCCCCGTTAAAGTCGCGGAGCGGGCCCCCCACCCCCAGCTAATTACCCCGCCGA